>JH720295.1:1288910-1456770 GCA_000231825.2 Tetrahymena elliotti 4EA
TGATAAATTACTGGCAAAATTAATTTTTTCTTTAAATAGTTTCTTAGATTTAAACAATTTAGCTTATTTTACTAAAATTATTTGTATTTTTAGAAAATAAGAAAAATAAATATTTTAAGTTTCTATCCTGAGTAAACTTAAAAGAGTAAAGTCAACTTTTATTGATTATTTGTACATGATTTAGATTTTAATAATTTAATTTCTTTGCTTAATTAATTTTTCTAGCTTTTTAAATAACAAAGAATTTTTACTTTTTAGTTGTTGATTTTAAAACAAAAATGTAAGAAAAAGAGGAATTAATATTATTTTGTGTTTTTTTATGCTTAAGAAAATTATTTTTCAAAATAAAATTACATTTGCTATTATATCTAAAAATTGAATATAAATTTTTTTTATATATTAGTTTTGATCAAAGGATATAAAACAAGTTTTAAGTAGTATTCAATCGTTTTTCTTAAATGGACTAGAACTTCAGGGTATTCGAAAGCTAAATCAGAGATATAAGAAACAGTGGTATTGACAGGTTAGGGTTTCATAGATAAAGTAGATTTCCAAGTAGCCCAAGCCTTGGGATCTTGTAAATGGTCAACTTCAGGAGAGAATATGATTATGTCGTCAGAGTTTTCATGAAGTTTTCAGAAGGTCTTTTAGGTAATCTCAGTTTTATCATAACCGAATTTGAATTTGAAAATTTGGTTGTTGACATCCAAGGTGACTTGAGTCTTGATTTATGTGTAATCCATAGTTTTAAAATAACCTTGATCTATGGTAGTGTATATCTTAGCAGTACCACCCATAATGAGACTAGAAACAAAATGGGTACCAAAAGAATCGATGACTTGATTGTAAATGGTTTACTAATTATCATTTTAAGGGTTTCTAGCCATTCTGTTCAGGATATCTAATGATTACTTGAAAATAGGGTTCAATGGCATCAAGAAGGCAGGTGCAGTTGTTAAAGTATACATAGACAAGTAAGATTAAGAAACAGTAATAGCTTTGTTGTTTTAGGTAAGATCTTCATGGAACTTCTCCAATTAATAGTCATTGGAACCTTGAAATTTTAACCATTAATTTTGAAGTCACTTTCTCCTTAAGAAGAGTTGAAAGAGAATATAGAATACTTACTCTAACCCAATTTGATCATTAAGAATCTTTGTAGCATTGTAACCGCTCTTGATGTAATCAAGGCCAGGTAAAACTTAGGCTTGAGTAAATAGCAAAATAAATGAAATGCAAATTAATGTTTTCTATAAAAGCATTTTTTTTATTTTTTTGAAATTAATCAAAATTTATTTATTTTTTTAAATTGTAAACATTATATTAACCTTACTAATATTTTCTCTCTCTTTCTTTGTTGCTAAATATTTATTTACAATAAAAAAATGACAAACAAAAAAAGTAAAAATCTAATAATCTTATTCGTTTAATTAACTAAGATTATTAGTTTGTTTGCTTATAGATTGATTTATTTCTTCTTCAAGCAGGGAGTAATTTAGATCAAATCAAATACATTTTCCTTTTGCAATTAATTTATGGGATTTCAAAATTCTTAAAAGTATCCACAACAGAATTTGAGTTGGAAATTAAAGAGAGTAATCTTTTGATAAAGACATAAGCAACAAAATAGATAGAATAATTTTGTCTAGAAAAAAAATGAGTAAAAATTATGTGTAAATTAATCAAATTGCTGTAAATTTAGTTAAGAGTCAAGAATAATTTATTTTACAGAGTTACTTTCAATATTAAAATTATAAATATCTATCTCAATTCTAAATATCCATACATATGTTGGAAATAAAAACTAAGAAATTGATTATTTCAAATTGAAATGGGTATTTCTATAAAGAATTATGTCACATCCAATCACAAAATTAAAAAAAAAATTAAAAGCAAAACATTTAAAAAAATTATTATCCAATTCATATAAAACAATTATTTCTGAATCAAAAACAATAATTCCTTTTAATTGTAGTCTGTAATCATACTATTAAATAATTTTAAAATAAAAAAATTAAGTTAAAACAGTAAAAGTAGAAAACAAATACAAATAAAAGAATATTGAAAAATAGTCACAAAAATTTAAATAAGTCAAAAGTGATAATGAATAAAGCAAACTTAGATATAGCTTTTTCTCAATATTTTTTTGATAGTTGAAGGTTCAATATGCTCTGTTTAGTTTAATAATAAAATAAATCTTCAGGATATTAATTTTTAATTATTTAACAAATTTTTTAAATGGAAAGACAAAAGGAATGATAAAATTTCTTATTTTAATTATGACTATTTATTTTAAATTTCAAAATTCAAGATCAAAACTTGTAAGTAATTTCATTGTGTTCATTACCTTCTTCTAATTTTAAAAAATTAAAAAATTAAAAATTCAAGATTAATTTAAAAAGGATAATTTAAATAAAAAAACAAATAATGAAATTAGTTTTCAAAAGAAATAGAAGCATTTATGGAACTTAATAATTCTCAAAGCTATTGAAACTCTTTTTGAAAATATATTAAATTGTTTTTGAATGAAAATTACATATTTTAATATTTTCTTAAGAGTTAACTTTAAAACTTATACTTTCAACATAGACTGAGAATTCAACTAATCTTTTTGTTTTTTTAAGTTTTACCTCCAATTTTTATTAAATTTAATAATTGAAATTATGAAACCTTTTAAATTTTAAAGAATTCAATAAAAATGAAGAAATTAAGAGAGATAAAAATGTTTAATTAAAAATAAATATTTCTGAGCAAATTATTAACTACTGCCAATTTTCATAAATTAAATTGCTATTAAATAAAATCTAAAATTTAATAGATTTTAAAAAAACTAATAGAAAGATTATTGTTCAAGGAATTGAAAGACAGTCAAAAATTTAAATTATAAATATTAAAAATAATTTATTTTATAAATTACATTCTATTATGGTAGAAATAAATATAATTTTAAATTAAAGCATCTTTTGCAGTCAAAAGAAAGATTCAAGATAATTTTATCTGTTATTTAATTAGATTTTGATATTTTACTATTTTGATACTAAGTAGAATTTACTAATATTAATTGTTAGGAAATAAGCTAATATTTTATTATTAAAATTGTTTGATAGACAATAATGATAAAAAAATATATGATATATAATTGGTTATAAATTTTGTTATAATTTTTATTTTTTATTAAATTTTTTTCTTTTTATCAAAAACCTGGACAAAGACAGTTTAATAAAGTTCCTTAAGGTGCATTGTAAAGTGAAGGAAAGCAATCAGTACAAATCATCTTAAATCTACTGAAGTCAGGAGGAAGCTAATTCAAGTCTGTGTATTATGGAATGCTATCATTTTAGGCTATACTGCATCCTCTGTCTACCCAGTTGCCATAAAACTCAGGAGGGTTCTTTTTAACGTTAAGTAAAACTGTTCTAAAATTTCCTTAATCATCTCTTTCATACCTAACTTCTGCTAGCAACCCTACTAATGTATCCATGTTACCTGAACTACATCTATGCTTGGATACATCAAAAGGCAATCCTACAGGGCATTAAGAGGCTTCTTGAAGGTTAAATTGGTTTCTTATTTCAAATACTTATTTTGTATTTAATCCAGGCATCTTTCCTAATCCAGATATAGCAAAGGCAGGTTTTGGAGCACAATTTTGTATTCGCCTTTCTTCTCTAACTTAAGATTGATAACTTTCTTATTTTTGTCTCATGCTCTCAATTCTATTGTTTATAGCTTGTTGTAAATTTATTTTTACTGATGGATTTCCTGTCATATTATCCCAAGATATAAATCTATTAATCTTTAATAAAGCTGGGTTTTAACTAATTGTGCTTTCCCAATTTGCAACATCTTCTGGATTTCCACCAAATTTGTGATCAATTGACACTTGTCTTCTAGCAACAAAATACCCATCGCCTGGGTTACCATGGAGTTCGTCATGTAAAGCTTATACTATTTGATCAGTAGATAAGCCTCCTGTGAAGGAAGGAGTTGAATAAACGCAATTCTTGAAAACTGTTTGTTTTTCTATCATACCACCTATATAAGTATCTACAGAAATATGAGTACCCCAAGAATCTAAAAATTAATTATAAATATCTTATTAAAAGTCTTCTGGCAAAGCATCAATTGTTCTCTAAGCGAATCTATTTAGTTTTAAATCATCAGTTTTGAATGTTAATCTGACAACATTTTTCATTAATTAAGAAATTGAAGTTTCTTGATTTCCTTTGAAGAATCTTTGAAAAATATCATTCAAATCTTTAGATTAACTATATTCACCTCCTAACCATTAACCTCTTTAAGTAGCATCAAGCCAGATATTTGTTAATTCAAACTCATTTTTGAAAATTTTAATATCAGCATCTAAATTAACTTGTTCAGCTTAAGTTTCATCAGCAAGAATAAATTGTTGTCCAGAAAATGGGTCTTAGTAAACTTATCCTTGGTTAGAATAAGTAAGCTGAATAGCAGGGAGTTTTAATTCACCTGTAGAAATATCAAAAGAGGCGCCTATACCAGAAGGCATTCTAGGATTATTTTGCTAAAGCAATCTCTTGTATGATAAAAGTGAGGGATTTTACTATGGACAATAAGTACCATGATAACCAGGGAAAGGACAAAGCTCTTAGACAGCTTCATCTACATTTTCAGAAAGTAAGTTATTAAGATAATTCTTTGAAAAGAAAGAATGTTTTTAACCTTGTGCAAATATTAAAAACACAAAAATAAAGAGAAAAATTTTTTTGAGATTCATTTTTTCTTTTCCTTGTTTGTTGGTTTTAAATATAAATTTGAAGAATATTAATTATGAATTAATCATAAATTGATCATAAAATAGGTGTAAACTAAAATAAAAGATAAAAATAGTACAAACATAGACTATTGCAAATCTAAAAGATAGATAAATTAAAATTATTTAGTGGAAATAAAAAAAGGAGAAAGACTAAAATAAATAAATTTAATTAAGCATAAAGGTGATCAAAATTTTTTATTTTTGATCAAACTAATAATTTAAATAAAATGATACAGAAATAAATGAGAAATGAAATTGATTAAATAGCCAACATTTTACCATTTTAGAAAATATATTTACTTTAAAATTTATTTGAGTATATCTTGTGAATTACAATTAGCTAATTTAACTAAAAATATCTCATTAGACATAAAATACCATATTTCTTTAACTAAAAAAGGAAAAGCTTAACTTTTACAAAAATAATAGGTGTAATCAAGCATTCAAAATCAACTTAAGATTAAAATTAAATGAAATAAGATTTGAATAGAAATCCACCTTTAATTAAAAAGCTAGAAGGTTTAAAGCAAGTAAAAGAACAATTAATAAAATCTACAATTAAAAGTTATACTCAAGATATAAAAGAATAACTCATCATTCATTCATTCACCAATATTAAATAGATAATTAGTATTCACAAAATACCAATACAATTTACTTTTCAATATTCACATAACTAAAATTAGATGCTCAAATTTTCCTTTTTTAGTTTAATTGTTTCAACTCTACCTCGATGTATCTAGAAACCTTTTTTCTTTAAATATTAAAAAATATTCGAAATGAATTTAATAAATTAATTTATTATTGTTTGGGATAAATAGATAATAAATTAAACAAACAACAGAAATAAAAAGCAATAATTTTATATTTAGAAAAAAAAACTAATTTCAAACGAAGTATTCATTTGTCATTCAACTTTTATTAAATTTTTAAATTTCGTCTCTGAAAGTTATTCTTTTATTGATAAATTTAATTTTACATTTGAAAAAAATAGGGATTATTAAAATAATTTAAAAAAGTCTAATCTCCAAAGCTCAAATTTTTATTAAATTCAAAATCTTAAATGATAATAGTTGCACATTTATTTAGTTAAAAGAGAAATAACTAATTTTTTATGAAACCAAAAATGTATCTGTCTTTAAAATGATTTAAAAAATTTGATTTTCTTGAGTAATGAAGAAAATGATTAATTTCGTAAAATTTATAAACAATTTAATCTTAAAAAAGCAATTATAACTTTAATAAATTTTTATTTAAAAAGGAAACTTATTTTTACAGAAATGTTATGCAGATAATAAAAAAATAGTTAAAAATTATTGAAATATTTGTTAAAATCTTTATGAAAGTTGAAATGTATTTGTTTAATTTTTCTTAATAAATTCTTCCTTATTTCATGTTATATTAATTCAAAAACCTGGACATTAACATTTCAATTATTAGCCATTTGATGTATCATGAACTGTTGGGAGACAATCAGTGCAAATCATTTTAAACAAACTACTTTCAGGAGGAGTTTATTTCAAATCTGAGTATTATGGACCACTGGTGTTTGAAGAAGTTATACTGCAACCTCTATCAACAAAACTACCATAAAATTAAGGTGGCGTATGAGTCATACTGGATAAAGGATTTAATAAAACTATTCTAAAATTACCTTAATTATCTCTTTCATACCTCACTTCCTATAAAAATCCAGGCATTTTATCCATATTGCCAGAGCTACATCTATCTTTAGAAATTTCATAAGCTAATCCGACTGGGCATTGAGAAGTTTCTTTGAGTACAAATTGTTTTTTAATTTATACAGAACTTTTACTATATCCAGGAACCCTTCCTAATCCTGAAATAGCATAAGCTGGCTTTGATGCATTACTTTAAATTCTTCTTTATTCTTTAATTTATGCTTAATAACTTTGCTATTTCTACTTCATAGCTTCTATTCTGTTGCTTATTGCTTTTTATAAGTTTACTTTTATTTATGGGTTTGTTGCCATTGAATCCCATGAAATAAATTTATTTATCCTTAATAAAGCAGGATTCTAACTAATTGTGCTTTCCCAATTAGCTGCATTCTCTGGATTTCCTCCAAATTTGTGATTAATTGATACCTATCTTCTTGCAGTAAAATATTCATCTCCTGGCTTACCATGTAATTCATTTTTCAAAGCTTATATAACTTAATCAGGAGATAATCCTCCAGTGAAAGATTTACTTGCATAAATGCAATCTTTAAGTACTGTTTATCTCTCAATCATACCTCCTATATAAGTATCAACAGAAATGTGAGTTCCCCAAGAATCCAAAAATTCATTATAAATTTATGGTTAATATGCTTATGGTAAGGCATCAATAGCTCTCTAAGCAAATTTATTCAATTTCAAATTGCTTGTTTTGAATGTTAATCTGACAACATTTTTCAATAATTGAGAAATTGAAGTTTCTTTATTTCCTTTAAAGAATTTTTAAAATACATCATTTAAATCCTTAGATTGGCTGTATTCTCCTCCCAACCATTATCCTCTCTTTGTTGCTTCTAGCCAAATATTAGTTAATTCAAACTCATTCTTAAATATCTTAATATCTGCATCTAAATTTACTGACTCAACTTTCATTTCATTTGCAAGAGTGAATTAGCGGCCAGATACTGGATCTTTGTAAATTGAAGTACTATTTATGTAAGTAAGTTGAATAGCTGGGAGCTTCAATTATCCAGTGGAAATATCAAAAGAAGCTCCAATTCCAGAAGGCATTTTGGGGATACTTTGTTAGAGTATTCTGCTTTCTGATTATAAAGTGGGTTTAGGTTTAGGGCAATAAGTACCATGATAACCAGGGAAAGGGCAAAGCTCTTAGATAGCTTGATCAAGGATACTAGCTGAGAGTAGTGAGTGTTAATGAGTATTTGAGATGAAAGGATTATTATTTTCTAGCTAATCATCAAGTGTTTTTGAGCTCTTATAATCAATTTAAGATTAGGCAAACATCAAAAAAATTGATATCAATAGAAAAATCTTATAGACTAACATATTTGATAATCTTATTTTCCTTTGTTTTATAATTCTTAAAGAATTATTAAGATTTTCAAAAGTCTTTCATCTCAAATTAAATGTAAACAAATGATAAAAATAATCGATAGATAGATTAGTTACTGTAAGGTAAAAGCAAATTTTCTGCAGCAAATAAATCTTCATAATTAAAGACAGATTTAAATTAAATATGAATAACTCTAACTAAATATAGAGTATCAAAATAAATGATAAATAAAAATAAATATGAAGTAAAGCCTAATTATGTTAAAAAAAATAAAATAAATGCAAATACTTGGCATACATTTTTATAAAAATGCTTAAACTTGAGAAAAAATCAAGTTTTTAAAATTCAGTGAAAACTTTGATCTAATAGAAAAAAGAATCTTACTTACACCCAAAAATCAGATTAATTTTTATTTTTTTAAAAAATTATGAGTGTAGGTCGAATATATACTATGGGAGTAGGGATTTTGGGAGTTAAAATATGTTACCTCTACAAAAAAGCAAAAGAAATATAAATCTATGTATGTAATTAAAAAAGAAAAATTCAGTAGGTACAGTAAAAAGATTCAAAGATATTATTTGTTTTTATTTATCATACATCTGTAATATTAATTGATTTTGTTAAAAATAAAAATATGCAGAAAACTAAACAAAATGACATCGATTTGAATTTAACTAAGGTTTATTTTCAGCTTAATAGGCTAATCTAAATTCTATACGTGAAATTAAGTGTAAGATTAATTTAATAATTAACACAGAAATTATTTGATTTTTTTTAATTAAATTAGATTACATTTTGCAAATGAAGTCTAATTAGATATTGGATAGTACAAATTTAAAACAATAAACTAAATTAACTAAATTAACTAAATATTCTTTTCCTATCCACCTTCTAAATATTCGATTTAATTAAATAATGTAATCACTATTTTTTATTCAATCTATAAAGTTTAATTTTATTTCAATTACAATTTTTTAATCCAAAAATTTATTGGATATTTTAATTTTTAAGTTTTTTAATTTAATTGTTTTATTTTTGGTAATTAATAATATGATTTAATTGTCTTTGAGTAGGTAGTGATTTTGCTACTTTGTTTAAGAATAATTACATCTCATTAAATTCTGATTAAATTCATTTATATAATTAAAAACATTTATTTCCTTTTACTAAATATAAAATTGAAACATAAAAAATTGATCAATTACATCTTATATTATTTCTTATTTTGTAATCTTTTTTAATCATTTCAAAAACCAGGACAAACACATTATACAAGAGTACCCTATGGAGCATCATAAACTGAAGGAACACAATCAGTACATATCATTTTGAAGTAGCTATTATCAGGAGGGGGCTAGTTGAGATCTGTAAATTAGGGACCTTCACCATTAGATACAATGCTGCATCCTCTATCAATAAAATTGCCATAGAATTCAGGTGGTAAGTGATTTCTTTAACTTAAGAGATTGAACATAACTGCTCTAAAATTACCTTAGTCATCTCTTTCATATCTTACTTCTTTTATGAATCCATCCAATTTTTCCATACTACCTGAGCTGCATCTGTCTTTAGATATTTCAACAGGTAATCCTACTGGACATTAAGAGGCTTCTTACATATAGAATTAATTTCTTATTTAAAATATCTAGCTTTAATTTCCAGGAATCTTTCCCAATCCAGAAACTGCATAAGCTGGTCTAGAAGCACAACTTTATATCCTTCTTTGTTCTTTAACTTAGGCTTGATAGCTATCTTATCTTTGCTTCATTGTTTCAATTCTAGTACTAATAGCTTACTATAAATTGGCCTTAATCTATGGATTACCAGTCACGTTATCCCATGAAATGAATCTATTAATCTTAAGCAAGGCAGGATTAGAGCTGATAGTGCTTTCCCAGTTTCCAAGATCCTCAGGATTTCCACCAAATCTGTGATCAAGAGAAATTTATCTTCTTGCAGCAAAAAAATCATCACCTGGATTTCCCAATAATTCATTGTTTAAAGCTTAAATCACTTATTCAGGTGATAACCCACCAGAAAAAGATGGACTAGCTAAAATACAGTCTTTCATCACAGTTTACTTTTCAATCATACCTCCAATGTAAGTATCAACAGAAATATGAGTTCCCCATGAGTTCAAGAATTCATTGTAAACATCAGGTTAGTAGTTTTCAGGTAAAGAATCTATAGCTCTTTAAGCAAATCTGTTAAGTCTCAAATTATCAGTTTTGAATGTTAATCTGATAACATTTTTCATCAATTGAGAAATTGAAGTTTATTGATTTCCTCTGAAAAATCTTTCAAAAACATCATTTAAATCCTTTGATTAGCTATATTGACCACCCAGCCATTAACCTCTTTAAGTAGCTTCAAGCCATATATTAGTCAACTCAAATTCGTTTTTGAAAATCTTGATATCAGCATCTAAGTTAACTTATTCAATTTAAGTTTCATCAGCTATAACAAATTGGCGTCCAGAAAATGGATCTTAGTAAACCTAACCTTCGTTGGAATAACTAAGTTAGATAGCCGGTAGTTTTAATTCTCCTGTAGAGATATCAAAAGAAGCACCTATACCTGAAGGCATTCTAGGAAAACTTTGTTAAAGGTTTCTCTTGTATGATAAGAATGAGGGATTTTAGTGAGGACAATAAGTACCATAATATCCTGGGAAAGGGCAAAGTTCATTTACTGCTTCATCAAGAATAGTTTCAGAAAGTAGCTTATAAAGATATCTCTTAGAAAACTTAGAATTAGTTTTCTCATGCTAATGATCAGATAATTTTTCACTTTCAGAAACATTTTAACTCAGATTGTTTGAAATCTGTCCCTGAGTCAAAATGAGAAATATTGAAAGAAATGCAAAAACTTTATTAAGGAGCATTTTTATGATCTTTTTTTATTTGTTAATTAATCAATTAATTTTCAAAATTTGATTATAATAATTATCACACAATCTCTGTAAATAAGCTTAAAAGATAAAAACAATCATAGACTTCCAGTAATTAGTAAAGAAGATTTAACATTATTTAATTACAAGATATCAAATGCAAAATCATGAATAACAAAATTAAATGGAAAAATTTAACATTTTAAAAATTGAAATACCAATATTTTTGACTTAATTTCAATTCAATATTTAAAATTGTATCTGTCTGTGTATGATAATTTATGGATTTTGTAATTCTTCCTTAAAAAAGATTTGTAATTAGGGATGGATTTCTAAAATTTAAGTCAGCAATCAGAAAAATAATCTTCAGAGCAAAATTAAATTAATTAAGATCTGAAAAGTAGTGGTAAATATTTTTTCCTCTCATAAAGTATAAAAATATTGAAAATAGATAACGAAATTGTGATGTCAAATGAAATTCACTTTTCTTGCTCGGCTAATAAATTTTAAAAGTTTAGTTTTGGTTAATCAATAAAATATTACAGATATCAAAAAAATAGATAAGTGTTAGCAAGAAATTTAAAAGGAGTAATCTGCTTTTATCTTTGATAAATATAAGACCATTTTTATTTGATTTACTCAAAATAATTAATTTTTACCATCTTTGAAAATCAATCATATCAATTATTAATAAAATATTTCTGTTTCTTAAAAATAACAATTTTAAATAGTATTTATTTTTTTATCTTAGTTAAGATGATTTCTAAGTGAATTTAAAATTAATAAAATTCTAATATAAAATGATTTGCCAACCAAAATGGATAAAATTGTCTCTCCAATAAAAAATCTTGATATCATTCTGTGAAAATACAACAATACTGAGTAACAATTAATTTGTTTCTACTGTATTTTATCACTAAGTTGATTGAATCTTTGTTTATTAAATATTCTAATTTATCTATCAAGTAAAAATTTCAGTAATACTCATAATAATAAAAGCATTTATTTATTGTTTAAATTTATTTTTATTATTGATATAAATTTAATTATTGAAACTCTCTCAATTTTAATAGCAGTTGTTGTGGATATTAACCAAATTATCCTTCATCTACTTTTTTTTAATTTAAAATTAATTTTAAAAACAAAACTTAAAAAATTCTAAATTTTTGCCATAGAAAATCATTTTTGAATATTTTTTCAATTTTTGTTGGTAAAATTTAATTTGTTGCAGAACTTTGTCTTTAATCAAAACTCTTTTCCTTAAAAAGGAATCTTGAATTTATTCAATAATTTTAATAGTTTGTTCTCTAATTAAATTTATTATTTAAGCCAAATTTCCTAATTTTTTAATTAAAATTTATTTTTTTAATTTTCTTAATTAATAATTATTTTTTAAAAATCAAATATAAATTGAAGCCTAATACTTGAAGACTAAATAAATTAGAAATACAAAATTGCTATAAAATATTTGCAATCAAATTATGAAATTTTATTGTTTTTTTTATAATTACAAGAAGGCGGAATAGGTTATTTTTTAACAACTCAGTAAGAATTTAAGCATTTAATAGAAGGTTGAAAGTTATTGACCAAAAATAAAAAAAAATCCAATAAGAAATCTGATTTGAAACAACTTGAATTTATTCTAATTATATTAATTTTACTTTTAAAATTTACTGATGACATAATTAGGTTTATATTTAAAATTACAAATAACTAATAAAGAGATAAAAATAATGTCATGAGTTACAAAGATATTTAATAAAAATTTAAAAAAAGGTTTAGTGTTAAAGAAATTAATTCAGATATTTTTGAAAGAGAAGATGTATTTCTTCAGTATGAGTTAAAAAAGAGTTATTTAATCTTGAACTTTTATTTGATAAATAAATGGTAAATGAAATAAATAATTCAATTTGTATTTTGCAAGAATTTGAATTAGGTAAATAAGGGTATTCCAACGAATTTACTATACAAGGTAATTTAACAAAGGAGTTACTCTTTCAAAATCAAAAGTATTTTGTAATTTTTTGTATTTAATAATAAAATTATTTGAGTTAACTTATTCAGGCAACACATTAACTAATTAGAATAGTTGCTTTAAAAATAATTAAAATATTTAAGCCTATTAAAAATTAATTCGAACAAAATTTAGTGAAACTATACATTTTTTAATTAATTAAAAATTGATATAAAAAAAAGATGAATCATAAAATTTGAGTGACTGAAGTTTATTAAATATAAATTAAGGATTCTATTAATTTATTATCTTTTTCAAAACCATGGGCAACATTACAATAATTACTGTCCTTTTTGTGCATTAAAAATTTTTGGAAAGCTATCAAGTGCAAATAATTTTAAATTCTTTAATGTTAGGTGGAAGCTTATTTAAGTCAGTATATTGAGGGCCAGTTGGATTTTAAGCTTTACTACAACCTTAATTGAAATAGAGAAAGTGAAGTGATTAAAAGAATGAAATACCATTTAAATCTTCCAAAGTTCATTAATATAGTTGTCAAGGTTATTTAAAAAATTAAAGGAATAAGAAAACATTTTTGGCTATGAACTATTTATTAATAATTCTTATTTATTGATTTTTAGAAAAATATTAATTCAGACTAAATAAAAAATTTATTTGTAAAATTAAATTTTTTTGAGTCTTTATAAAAATATAAAAATGATTATTTGCGAATTTTTTATAAAATAACCTTTAAGATTTATTATTTATAAATTTATAATTATAAGCTGGTTGCTTTATTTAATAGGGTTTTTCAAAAACCTGGACAATTGCAGTTTAACAAAGTTTATCCATTCAGGGCATTATAAGTTGATGGAATGCAATCAGTACAAATCATTTTAAATCTACTGAGATCAGGAGGAATGGTGTTCAGATCAGTATATTAAGGAAGACTACCTCTTTATGCAATACTACATCCTCTATCTACCCATGGACCATAAAAATCATCTCCTTCATGATCGATAGGATTAAAAATATTATGGAGAATGCATCTAAACTTTCCTTAATCATCTCTCTCATATCTAACATCATAAACATACCCCTCAGGTGTTGTCATATCACCAGAACTACATCTTTAATAAGAAACTTCAAAAGGAAGTCCAGGAGGGCATTAGGAGGCTTCTAACATTGTAAATTAGTTTCTGATATTGAAAAATTAAGTTGTAGTACCACCAGGGACCAATCCAGCTCCAGTAATTGCAAAAGCTTACCTAGGAGCATTGTTTTAAATTCTTCTTTCTTCTCTAATTTATGCTTGATAGCTTTGTTATCTTTATCTCATTGCTTCAACTCTATTATTAATTGCTTGCAGTAAATTAGCTCTAACTGAAGGGTTAGCACTAAAATTATCCCAAGAAATAAATCTATTGATTTTCAACAAAGCAGGATTAGAACTAATTGTGCTTTCCCAATTAGCAACATCTTCAGGATTACCACCAAATTTGTGATCAATGGATACTATTCTTCTGGCTACAAAATAGCCATCAGCAGGGTTTCCATTTAATTCATTGTGGAGAGCTTAGATTAACTGGTCAGTAGATAAACCTCCTGTGAAAGAAGGAGTATAATAAACACAATCTTTGAAAACAGTTTACTTTTCAATCATACCACCAATGTAAGTATCTACTGCAACATGAGTACCCCAAGCATTTAAGAATTCATTGTAAATATCAGGCTAGAAATCTTCAGGTAAAGCATCGATTGCTCTCTAAGCAAATCTGTTAAGCTTCAAATAATCAGATTTGAATGTTAATCTTACAACATTTTTCAATAATTAAGAAATTGAAGTTTCTT
Source organism: Tetrahymena elliotti 4EA (assembly GCA_000231825.2). Taxonomy (NCBI): domain Eukaryota; phylum Ciliophora; class Oligohymenophorea; order Hymenostomatida; family Tetrahymenidae; genus Tetrahymena; species Tetrahymena elliotti. The sequence goes on from JH720295.1 coordinate 1,303,431, forward strand.
AATTACCTTTGAAGAATCTTTAAAATACATCATTTAAATCCTTTGATTAACTATATTCACCTCCTAGCCATTATCCTCTTTGAGTAGCATCAAGCCAGATGTTAGTTAATTCAAATTCATTCTTGAAAATCTTGATATCGGCATCTAAATTCACTTACTCAACTTAAGTTTCATCAGCAAGAACAAATTAGCGGCCAGAATAAGGGTCTGTATAAACATTTCCTTCATTTGAATAAGTAAGTTAAACAGCAGGTAGTTTTAATTCACCTGTAGAAATATCAAAAGAAGCTCCAATACCAGAGGGCATTCTAGAAACCCCTTATTAGAGTTATCTCTTGTATGATAAGAATGAAGGATTTTACTAAGGACAATAAGTACCATGATAACCTGGGAAAGGACACAACTCTTAGATAGCATCTTCTGCAATACTAGATAAAAGTACTTTGTTGAGATATTTCTTTGAAAAAGATGATGTTTATTTTTCAATATTGGATGAAATTTCCACTTAGGCTAATACTATACATAGTATAGTAAAGAGTGCAAAAACCTTTTTAAGCATTTTCGAATAATCTTCTCTTTTTCTTTTTTTATTAAATTTACTTCTATTAATTAATTTATGAAATTATTCAATAATTTAAATCACAAAACCACTATAATCATAATAAATGCAAAAAATTGACAATAGATTTTGTCAGCAATTGGTAATAATAATTTTACTCTAATCAATAGATGAATTCAAACAGTAAAATCTGAAAAAATTATGTAAGAATTAAGTTATCAATGTAAATTATATTTTTTGGTAGAGGTGAAAAAATTAGTATATAGGTTTTTAAGGTAATTAGATTTATTTATTTATTTCATTGTAATTTACTTCCTGCTGATTTAGTTGATTTCGATAAATTAGATTTAATCTTCTTTAAGAAGAAAACCTTAAATTAGATAACTACAAATTAGGTTGATTTAAAAAGTGTGTAAACTAGATTAGGGTGTCTAAAAATAAAAATTTTTGAAATTATTTATCTTACAGAAATTAATTAATAAAATAGTGGAAAAAAAAGTATTAAGAGTTATTTTTATCTATTAAGATAAATTTGTGTCAAATCATTCATAATTTTGAGAAAGATTTACTTTATTTTATTATTTAAAAGGAATAAAATTCTTTGATTTCAATTTTTATTCACTAAACAAAGAAATTTGCTTTTTTAAAAATTTTCTAAAACTTTTTTTATTTATCATCTAACATTACAAACTATAAATTGAGAGAGCTAAATAAGAGAAGAGAGAAAAAAAATTGCCATAAATAAATCTAAGGCTTGCTTTTACTATTTTATTTCTAATGATTAACAAAAATTTTTCAATGAAATTCTTCAAATCTCTTAAAAATACATTTTTTATTTATTAAAAGCAAATATTAATGAATATGGCTAAATATAAAAGTAAAACAAATCATCTGAAAGAGTAGATTTTATTTTTTGATCTATCAATGTAAAAATTCACATTTTTAAAATGTAATGAAGAAAATTTATCTAAAAAATAAGATAATTAGAAGAAAAACAATGTATTTTATCATTTTTTCTATTTAAAAAAGATAAATATGGGTTATGTATTTTCAAAAAATTTCTAATAGAAATTTAAAAGTAGAAAAAATAAATTCTGATAATTAAAAAATACGAAGTAATTAAAAGCCGGTTGGATAGTAGACAAACTAATCTTCAAAACAAAATAAATTGTTTTTAATAAATATTTATTTTACATTGTATAACAAACAAACTAAGTTTTTAATTAAATAGATTCACTCGTTTTAAAATAGACTTTCTTCTAATTATATATTACTTTTTTTAAATATTAAAAATCTGAATTTTTAAAGAAAACACTATTTATTTCTTTTAATTTCCAAAGTGTCCTCAAGCTTTTGTTTTTCAAATAATGAGTTTTTTAATAATAAAAATATTATTTTAAATATTTATGTGATAATATGAATTGGAGCTATTCTAAATAAGAAAAACATTGAAAAACAAATTTGAGTTAATTACTCTTTGGTTTTATTTTAAAAAAGCACAAAAAATAATAAAATTAGAAAATTTATAAAATGAGTTTGCTTAGTTTTCGAATTAGAAGAAGAAACCTGAAGAAAAATATCATCAGAAATTTAATTAAATAATTAAGAGGAATATTTTTTAAATAAAAGTAGAAGTATTCTTTGAAAATAATCAAAAATAAACATAAACTTAATATTTTTTTAAAATTAATTTACAGTAAAAATAATTATCTAAGAAGATTTTACTAATAAATGAATAAAACATAAAAATAAGTTTTAAAAGAAATTAATACACACGTTTCAAATAAATTTTAGATTCTCTAATTTTTTAAATGAAAATATTTTTTGTAAATATTTAAGAGAAGAGAAAATAACATCTTACATCTTAAAAATGTTATTAAATTTTAATTCTTTATATTTTTAATAATTTAAAGCTAATTCCAATTTTGTATTTAAATAAAATAATTCAAATAATTTTAAGTTTTTAAAATAATTCAAATAATTTTAAGTTTTTAAAATAATATTAATTAAAAAATAAAGTTAAATAAAATAACATATTCTAAAAACAATTTTAATCTTTTAATTTAATAAAGTATTTTACTTTATTACTGTTATTTTTGATAATAAAGCTTCTTTTATTGCAATTTTTTCTCAAAGGCAATACTAATTAGAAATTGAAGTTTTTGAGGAAATATGAATTAATTGGATTGAAAAATTTAAATACTTAATTAATATCAAGTTAATTTTTAGTTTTTAATGAAGAAAATTTTATACTATTGATATAAAATTGATAAAATGATAAATTTTTTTATTAAAATATCTTATCTTTTTTAAATTTTTTTTAGAGTTTATGTGAAATTTTTCTGAAATTTTTTATTATTAATTTGCTAAAGATTTGAATTATTTATAGGTTTTTGAGCTCAAAATGTGTACATGAATTTAATTAGAGGTTAAGACTTGTATTATTAGGATTATTGTTCTAGTTATTATAGATTTTCATTGTTAAGATTTGAACTAAATAGTAAAAATGTTAAATAAATAATTTGTTAATAGAAATTATTGATTACTTGAAAAAGTAAAGGCTAAATAAAAGTAGGTGAGAAATTTAAGAAGCGTTGGTAATAATAGAGTTTATACATTCTGAAGTATATTTAGGGCATCTATTTTTTTATAAAAGTTTTTAAATTTAAAAACTTAATATTCCAATTCAAAAATTTGCCACAAAATGTTAATTTGTAATCTTAGAATCAATAAGTTAAGCTGATTTGATTAAATTTGGCTAGCGATTAATCAAATTAGGACTAGCTTTTTTGTGTTTTATTTACAGATTAAAAATTTACTTTGAAATATCAATGAGCAATTTTGTTATTTGTTTCCTTTCTTGTATTGACTCTAAAATACTTAGGATCAAATGTGCTGAGATTTAACTACATTCTTTTAGATCTATAGAAATCGAGTCAATGTTCTCTAATGACAGAATAAATTCTTTTAAGAATATACCTATGTCATTTGTAACTTCATTTTTTGCTAAGCTAATTGAAGCAAATCCTCGAAAATTTTAAGGCTCTTTTATTTTTTTCAGTTACTGCTTGATTTGGTCGTTATCTAAATTACATCTATTTAAAAAATAAACTTAAAAAATAGGGAAAAAAAAAAAATGAATTTTAATTATTTAGGTTTGCTTTAATTTAATTAAAATGAGGAATCAGATATGAAATTTCTTATGTGTAATTAATTAGAATTAATTAGTAATTATTTCTACCAAAGAACTGATAAATTAATAAAAAATACATTGCTTTACTAAAATGATGAAAAGTAATATTAAAAATAATTAAATACTCTGATAAAAGAATTCTCAAGATATGTTGTGTTTTCTTTTATTAAACTAATTTTTCATTAGTTTCTGAATTCTTTAATATAAAGCACTCATCAGCATATTCCAATATTCCCTATTTTTCCTGTTAAATATCTTAATCCATTTATTTTTAATTATTTTCTATATCTTATGAACTACTCGCATAAGTTGTGCTTTGTTCTGAAAGATTTTTCGTTGATGATATGTTAGTGTCGTTGCTTTTAGGTGGAGAAACCTAGGGTGAAATGAAAGATTTATTTTCATTTTTATTACTTTTTTAGATGTTAAAAAGCTTGCTGTATACAATATCAAAGGTGGATAGTTTCTATAATCCATCCTTTTCCTAGTTTGGAAATAAACTTACAGAAGTTTTATTTAGCAAAGCACATATATGCTAGTAAATACATTCATCATATCTTTACTTTATTTGCTGTAATTAATTGTCAATCAAGTCATCTCTAAGTTGAGATATTTCTTAAAATCCTTGTAATTCTGAAGTAGGTAGAACCAAACAAAGTTGTAACAAGATTATCCCCAATGCATACATATCAAAATTTTTATAATCTTCATCTTTGTTCATTTAGTTTTTAGGTAATCTTATTTATGATATTCTTTTTGGAGATTTGTAGGCAAGATTAATTGAATACCTATTTGAGTTCGCATTACCCTAAGCCATCGTTTTCTCTTTTTTATGAAGAAGCAAATCATTATAGTCCATCAATGAGTAAATATTTTTGCTATTCCTTTTAATAATTCCAATGTTTGATGGCTTTAAATTTCTATGATATAATTAATTCATATAAAGTTCCTCAAGGCCCTTCATAATATCCTTAAATATTTCCATTATTTCACTAGAAGAAAAGTTCTTTTTGTTCTTAAATCTATAATTTATCTCAGATTCTAAAGTATTCTCATAATAAGGACTTACAACCCATAATTTAGTGTAAAAGTCTTTATGCTTACATTTACATTTCTTTTGTGGATCACTGTTAACAAATAATTACTCTATTTATGATAAGTAATTAAAGCTTTAGATTTTGCTAACTTTATTACTAAACTGATCTACAATCTATCTCCATTAATCTATTTCCCATTAATTGTTTACTTCGTCATCTAAACCATATTTCTTAAGTACAAAAGCTTCATTATTTTTAACTAGCTTATACACCTTTTAATTTAATGTGTTGGAAATTGGTTTCTTTTCCTTTATATAAAACTTATATAACTCAATTCTATTTCTTACTTATAATTAACTGCACAAATCCTTTCTTATGGCACTCTTATTATTGATAAAATATATAATAGTGCTGTACCCTCCTAGTTAAGGTAGTTTTAAAAGATTATCAAAATACTCATTGATGTCGCTTTGTCTCTTATCTATTAAATCCTATGACTTTGTTCCAAATAAATTTTTGCCTGGAAATTATGGAAGACTGTCTTTCTTATTTAATGGGATCAATACCTTATGAAGTTCTAGTAAAGTACTGTATCTAGACTTTAACTAAATTGGATTCATAAGATCTTGAAAGTAAGCATTTATTTAATATTCTGTGTGGCCTTCTTTATTTTTTTTAGATTATACAAGCTCTATTTTTGATACCCTATTATAATACATATTCTGCTTTTATATATACAACTATCCTTAATCAAATTTTAATTGCTTTTTTTAGTTAGCTTTATTTCCTTTTGGTCACTATTAACACTCAATTTGATTGATAAAGCAATAACTAATTAATATATATCTTTAGAAATTTATTATTCAGATTAATTGTTTGCATAATCAAATAATTTTATAAATTTTTTGTATTTCATTTTTATTTGTATGCATTCATTTCTAAATAAGTGATGTAATCTCAATATTATTAATCACCTAACTAATATTTCCACCAAAGTATATTAGAATTCACAAATTAAATTTTTGCTATATAACCAGACCTGTTTGTTGAATATTAATAGTGAATGAAGAAATAAATTAATATTTAAATATCTTCTTTATTCTAAATACAAAAGTATTTTTTTTTTAGTTATTTTTACTAAAAAAAAAACAAAAGAATTTTTATTTTAAAAAATCAAGGTATTTATTTTATTTTGTTGATTGTAAAATAAAATTAAAATAAATATTTAAAAAATTTGTTTTAAAACAAAACAATAACATTATTAGTTTTCAAAATATATTTAACAATTCAAAGGTACTTTATTTATTTGAGGAAATACAATAAATTATGAATTAAGTTTTTTTGAGAAATCCATAAAAATCCAATTATTTTTTAAATTGTCTAATTACTTATTTGTAATAATAACTTATTCAAGTTTCCTTTAAGAATACATAATTTATTTATAAAAAGTATTGAGAAATACAGGTTTTTAATATTATTCATATTAAATAGAATAGCAATTCAATATGACAAAAATTTTTAGATTTAATTTAGTTATATTAGTACTTTTATTGGTTAAATAATCTATTTAAAATTCATCTTGCCACTTAGGTTGCTAAATATGCTCTTAGAATACATGCATGCAGTGTTTTGATAAGTTTATCTTAGATTTCAATTCAGGATTATGCATATATTAAGGGTGTATGCAAAACTTCTACTTTTAGCCTAGTTTAGATTATAGTCAAGGAAAGTGTTAATCAATCTGTAATCCCTCTTACATCAGAAATGATTAATAAAATATTTGTGTTAAAATTGAAAAATGTTCTTTCTCTTATCTAAGTTTCCATAATATTTTTGATAATTTAAAACCACTTGATATGATTGAGTATAAGGATAATTACTATGCAGTATTTTATGACGGATACATCTCTATTTTTTAAAAATTAGATTTGTAACTGTTTTAGCATATTTAGTTTTAAGGTGGAGATTTAAAAGCCTTGCATATAAATAATACAGCTATAGTGTAAAAATAGGATTATACTTTTGAAATATGGGACTTAGTTAGTAATTCAAGAAATTAGATTGTAGAATCTGCTGAATATAAGGAAAATAAAGAATCAAAAATTTATTTATATAGGTATAATCCTAATCCAATATTAATTTTATTAACACCTGTAGATAGTTAATTAATAAATGGTTTAATAATCAACTAAATTTCTGGAACTATTCTGTCATAATTTCATATTTAAGCATAAAATAAGATTATGGTTTTTACTTTTTAATTTGATTTGTTAATCATCTAAACTGAAAACTAAATAGAAATAAATTCCGTTTAATTAGAAACTAATCTCCAAGAGGAAATAAATATTAAATTTTTAGTTAGTATACCAGTTAAATTAAATACTAAATTTATAGATTTGATAAAAATCAGAGAGTAAAATAATAAATACATCTTAGCTATGGCAGATCAATTATTTTCAATTGATTTTACTTAATAGACTTTTGAATAGATTAAAATTATTATAAGTTAATTAGTTAAAATAAAATTATTAGATGAAAAAAATTAAATTATTTTAATTTTAGAAGAATCAAGTTTAAATTTATTTAACTTTTTTCAAAATACTTATCAAAAAAATTAAATTTAATCAGTAAAGGATTTTTAAATCATTTAAATTGATCAATCAACTATAAATGTTTTAGTACTTTTTAGTGAAAATATACTAATTATTTACTCATATGATAACTAAATTTAGAAACTTGTCTAAATACAAACATAATAAATTTGGTAGTCTTAGAGTTTAGAGAAAATAATCATATTAAACAAAATATTAAACTAAAATAATAAATTAATAATTGAATAATTAGAAATAGCTCTACTTGGATTTTCAATATAATTAATGAAAATAGATTTTGCTAAAAATTAATCAAGTTCAAATCTCATTTTAAATTACAAAAAAAGTACTCCTGCTTCTACGACAAAAGTTATTTCAATAGCTATTCTATATTAACTAATGCAATTAACAACATGCCATTCTAATGGAGATATTCTTTTCTATGATATTTCTTCTGGCCAATTTTCAGAACTATTTCTAATAATCAATAATCCATAGTCTATTTGTATTAACACTTTTTCATTTTTAGATGAGATTTTAGTTGCTCAAATGTCTGATAAAATAATTTTTATATCAGGATTAAATTGGAGAATAATAAAATAAATTCAGATTTCCAATGTGAAAAATATTTTTATGTAAAATAATAATGATAGATTAATGATTGTTTAAGATTAATGTATAGCTATTTTAGATGATAAGTTATATTCAATTTTTGAGAAGTGTGAATAATCTTTTCTAAACTCAATTTCATTTGCGCTTTTTCTTTTTAATTATGATCTCTATTTACAAAACAACAAATAAGTAATTAATATAAAATTTAATGCATAGTAGTAATAATATGAGCAGACTTATCTAATTTTTAACATTGAGAATTAAGATATTTTACATTTATCTTATATCAAGCTTTCATACAATTAATAAGCTGATAAGAAAAACTATTTTGATATAGACAAATTCTTAATATTTGGTAGCAATAATGCAATTTATTTATTAAATAAACAGCTCTAAGTATAATTCATATTTCAAAATGTGATGTTTAGTAAGGTTTTGGAAATTAAAGCTGCTGAATATTCCAATGATATTTATTATTCTGTAGGATATAATAAAAAAAATCCCCCTACAGCAGTGATTTATGTTTTAGTAGTAGGGAAAGCAGAACCTATTCAGTTATCAATTTTCCCTTATTCTCCATATTTAGGTGATACTTTTTTAAAAGTCAATCAAAAAGGACTAGCTTATAATTATTATGAAAACATAGTTTAGCTTGGCCTTTTAACAGTTTTCACGTAAAGGGCAATTAACTTTGATAAAATGATAGTCTTTAGCACCAGAATATAATACATCACAAATGATAATCTTTCTGCAAGTAAAATATATTAAAGTGGTTCATCTCAAAATTCCATTTTTTATTCTGGCACAGCCTCTGGAGTTTTAGCATCTAAAAGTTAAGCAATAACTAATTATGATATCTTAAACATAGAAAATTCATTTAAAAATTCAACTGACCAGATAATATAGCTAAGCTAAAGTATATATCTTGGAAAATATTTTATCAGAACAAAATATCAAGTTACAATTTATGATTTATTTACTCATTAATTTTTAGAAATCTTAACTATTAATAACTAAAGTTACTCATTCACATCTTGCGAAATAATAGAGGATATTTATTCTATAATCTGCTTTGACAAAAGGCAAATAGTATTAAGAACATTTTTCCTACAAGATGAAAAATTTGTCTTTACTTCTAAATTTAATATTAATGGATTTGTATTTGATAAATATAGCAAATCAATTTATATTTACGGAGATCAAATTGTACTTTTTAATTCCAAATTATAACTTTAGTCAGTTATATTCGCTTAAAACAATGATAAAAAAATCTTAAGTTGTAAATCAACTTAAATTGTTCTAATTTGCATCAGCATTGAAAACTATCTCATTTTAATTGATAAAATAAATTTTTATTAATAATAAAGCATTTAAGTTATAGGATTTTAAAGCAACATATCACTCTTAGTAGATGAGTAATATTCAAAGATTATTTTATTCAATGAAATATGCTTAATTTATAGCTTTCATGGTGATATTTTACAAAGCTTAGGAGGAATAATAGGGAAAATAGTTTAGTATGGAATACATGATCAATACTACATCATCTTTTCATAAACAAGTAATTATTTTATTTACCTTAAAAATTTGTTAAAGAGCTAATTTCTACCATAATCCTGCTTAAAAAAAATTTTTTTCTATATTTGAAAGTTATTTATTTATTTAATAAAGTTTTGTGATTCAAAATTTAAAAAGTTTCATTTTTATTAAATTCCTCTAAACCAAAAATTATTAAATTAATTTGTAAATTTTAAATAAAATGTTTAGCTGGACTGATAATAAACAGAAATGACATGAAAATCATTAAAATATCTTCTCCTGCTAGTATTTAAATAGTTTAATATGTTTACATAAATTCTAATTAATAAATAGCTTACTTTTGCAGTGCTTCTACTTTTGGTTAAATTTATGTGTATGACATTTTAGCCGGTTAAACTAATAAAATTAGTGCTAGTAATGGTAGTTTATAAATAGTTAAAGATATGATATATTTTTTAGAGTAAGGTTTTTTATTATTTGTTGACTAATCTGGGTAAATGTTTCTCAATTTTTTATTTTAACCTTACCAACTCTTAAGCAATTTTTACATCACGGAAATAACAGATAATAATGAAAAATTACTTGGATTGTCTTATGATTATTTATCTAGCTATGTTTTTGTATATTCTTAAACAAGCGTTTATCTAATTAACTTGAGTAATTTTGGATATCGGTTTTAGGTATAATACAATTAATAGAGTTCTTTTTTTACAGAAATAAATTTACCAACTGAAAAAAATATAAATTAGTAATTCTTGCTAATTGATGATCATCACAGCATAGTTTATAGGTATTCAGAATAAACAATTACTTCTGAATTAATTTTTTTAAATTAGTAGTAAATAAAAGATATCAGATATGATATTAAGAATGATGTATTGATTATTGCTTTTATGAATTAAATTTTACTTTATCAAAAATATGAGTAAAACCACAGAAACAGTTAAGAATCTTCACCATTTAATATAGATTTATAGTTTTAAAGGTTCCTAACAAATAATATTTACTTAACTTTTGATAAAAAAATTATACATATTGACTTATAATCAGGATAAATTATAAATATAATTTAGATTAACTTAAATTAGTTTATGAATTAATACCTATTTGATGAATAAAGCTAAATACTATACTTTGGATTCAACGATTTGTTTGTACTTTTATATTTTGTTGAAACTAAATAATTTCAAAAATATTAATTTTAACAAATTAATAAAATGTTCTCTTCTGTAAAGTTTATAGGAATTTTGAATTCTTAAGAATGCTTTTTTGCTACTCTAGGAGGTTAATATATGATAATTAATCACTAAACAAGATTAATAACCAATTAATTAAATTTTAATTAGCTCTTAAGCTTAGAAGATGATAAATATTTGCTCAACTTTTAGTATGATAATATACATTAAAGAATTATTTTTAATTTTATCGGAGATTTAAAAGTTTATATTTGGGATTTAAAGCTTTAAATTGTGGAATAGATAATAGGAATTCCAAATACTCATTCAAATTAAATTAAGATTTTTTCACTATTTATTGTTACAGTATCTTCGTCATAATTATTTTTTTATACTAGGACAAAGCCTGTTTAATTTTAAACATCCATACAAAAAATAATAATCCAAAATTAGATTTAATAATTTGAGATAATTTAAGACAGTTATGTCATCTTATTTCTTGATAACAAGATTGAGCTCTATGTTATTCAAGGTTAAGATAATTACTTGATAGATTAACAGAGTTATGTAAATCCTTTATTGTTGAAGTCTTACTACATAGATTAATTTATATATTTCTATGGTTTACATTAAACTGGAGCATTCAAGTACGCATATAATACAAATTTATACAAATACTCAAACAATTAACTTGGTTAAAGCATATCAGCTTAAAATACAGCAAATGAATGCTCTTTTGAAATTCAAGGTAACAAAAATTATTAGTCTGTAGAAAATAATGTTAAGTAAATTAATCCAATAACCTAATAAATTGTTGGAAATTTTGGTAGGGCTATTGATAATAAAAAAGATACTTAAATTTTTGTATCTTTAAGTATCTTAGGTAATTAGTTACTAAATCTAAGCCAACAATTATCTAAGCTAAAGTAAATAAACAATATTCTTTTTTTACCTTCTTTAGGAAACTTAAATAACTTAGTATTTGAGAATAGTACTTAAATAATATTAGAAAAATAACATTTTTAGATATAAAATTTTAACTTGATGATATTATAAGATAAAAGTATTAACCCAATTTAGATAACTTTTGACAAAATAATTTAGAAATCCCTATTTGAATCTATTTCTATAAAAGACTAATATATATTTCAGTCTTCTATTATTTTCGAAAGTCAAAATCAAGTAATTTTGTCTAATTTTATCATCTAGAATTGCACAGTTTATGATAAAAGATATCAAAATAATGAATCAAATAATACATATTCATATTTTATAATATAAAACGTAGATATTATGGTAATTTATAATATGAAAATAGCTAATAACACATTTAATGATACAAATATAAATAGCCTGTTTCAAATAATTAATGTAAATTAAGTTTTTATTGAGTAATTAATTATTGAAGATAACCTGTTTCTCTCTGCATCTCCATTATTTATTTTTAAATAAATATCAAACATCAAAATTAATTAATTAATTATAACTAAAAATAAATAACCTCAAATAATAGATAAATATGTTATGGATATCTCAGAAGAATTAAACAAAATCTAAGAACAAAATATATTAATATAAATATTTGGATGCAATAATGTTTATCTATCAAATAGTTCATTTGATAACAATCTAGGAGGAGTTTTACTCAAAGTTTCAAACCAAATTGAGTAAAATAAAAAAATAATAACCCTATTAGATGATATATTTACCATAGATAAATTATCAGTTAATGATAACGACTCTTCATAGAAATCTCCCATAATAAAAATATTATCATCTTATGTTTTCATAAACAACTTAGAATATTCTTTTAATATTGGAAATATTTTAAATTTAGGTTCTTAACTATTTGAAATTAATAATAGTGTTTTTTATGATAATGAAGCTTTAGATGGTGGAGCAATACACTTTTATAATATTTAGAATTTTGTTATATTTAAAAACTCTTCTTTTAGATAAAATAGAGCTGAGGGAAGTGGTGGCTCTCTATTATTTGAAAATTTTGACTAAAATTGCCAAATATAATTTGATAACTAAACTAATATTGTTTCTAATCTTGCTAAAATTGGAGGAGGCTTACGAATTCTACATAATTAATAAAATTATGTACCCCCAAAAGGTTTTCCTTTCAAGTAAAATATTTTTAATAATAAGGCCGAAATATATGGAGATGATTCTACTTTCTACATTTAATCAATAGTTATTTAAAAGTATGAAAACTATTATGATTCTGATCAAAATAAAAATTATACTTTACAGACTGAATAATTGTAAACTGAGCTAAATAATTCTAAATATTCTGGAATAGTTTAAATTTAAAATTTTATGAGTGGGGGGAAAATTCAACTTTAAGTTTTCTTTTTAGATAATTATTCTAGAAAAATTAATTTTTCTAAAGCTTCATTAAGGTAAACTCAGTATCCTACTAGAATTTAAAAGGAAATAATGGGATTATTCATTAATATAGAAAGCTTATCTAGCTCCGATATTTAGTTAATAGGTGATAAATAAATAAATTACCTTCTTTATGATGAAGAAAGTTCTGGCTTTATTTTGACCGATCTAACTATATCAGCTTCAATAGACTCTCAATTTTACTTCACTTTATCTTCTTCATTAGAAAGCATTTATTAAAATTTCTACCCAATATTAATGCGAATTGAATTTAGATCTTGTAAACAAGGTGAAATTATTTAATTTATCACAAATAAAATTAATAGTTGTAGATTCTGCTCAGAAGGAACATATAGTTTTGAAATTCCTTAACCCATACCTGACAATAAATAAAAATAATTTGAGATTAATGGTAGATAGCAATAAATTACAAATCAGTGTTCTTTATGTCCTTCATCAGCTTTATTTTGTGAAGGAAATTAAATTTAAATAAAAAATGGATATTGGAGACCTAATTAAACTACGGATGAAATTATTTAATGTGATAAATTATTTAATTTTTGTTAACCTGAAGAGAAGAGTAGTAGTATCGATGGATGCATAGAAGGCCATGTAGGTGCTTTATGCCGTGAGTGCGATTTATAAGGAAAAATGTGGAATAAAACAGGAAATATGTATGCTCCATCAATTCTAAAAGGCGCTTGCTCAAAATGCATAAATGTTATTTTCTCCTACTTTTTTTTGGCTTTTAATATTTTTTGCTTACTGTTGTATTTTTTTATTAGTGGAAGGACATTTTTTTCTTACTGTCAACATACCATGACTTGCTATTACCTTAGAAAGCTCAATATTCTGCCCATATTAAGAAATTCAATTCAAGATTCATCAGGATTTTATATTAAGATAATAGTAACATATCTACAATTCTCTAGTATTCTGATTTAATAATTGAATACTTTTTCTTTGAGATTACAACTTCCTATTTCGTATTTAGGCTCTTCTAATTACTATTTTACTGTAGGTTTGAGTTGCATATTGGGGAAAAAAATTTATTAAACTTATGGTAAAATTTTAGTAATAACACTTATTCACTCAATAACTCCAATCTTTTATGGTTTTCTAATACTTTTAATATTGATTTTCAATAGGTTATCTTCTTATCATTTATCAAGGATGTTCACATATAAATTGGTGACCTTGTTTCATATTTTATTTTAATTTTTTGTGATAGATCAGATTTAGTTTTTTTCATCTGCAATTAATTGTGTCTAAATAGGAGGTTAATCATATTAATACTTAGATTATACTGTTTTATGCTCTAAAGATGAAACTAGGCTCTATTTAATATTTATTTGTTCAATCAACTTAGTTATTTATTCAGCAATACCTTTACTAATTTTTTACTTTTTTAGATAAAGATAAAGTACTCTCAATACTTGTATTACAAGGTATATGTTTGGCTATTATTATAATGAATTTACAATAGAGTATTACTATTGGGATATAATAAGAATTTACTTAAGAATAGTTGTTACTTTAGTGTATACTTTAATTGGATAAAATCATAGAGAGCTTTCAATTAACATTATTTTATTGATTTTTGCTTTTTATATTATGCTCTTAATAAAATATAATCCATATATTATAAAGAGTATAAGTTTTAAAGAAATAACTTCATATTCATTAATAATGATCAAATTAGTGTTAAATAATATCAAACTTGATAAAGAATCACTGAACAGTCTTGTTTAAATAAATGATGTTTTTTTTAATTTATTATTCATCATTTATTTTATTTGCATCATATTTATTGAAAAATCTAATAATCAGCATTCTAAGATAGGAAATATTTTTAGGAAGATAATAAAATTGATTCTACCAGCGAAATACTAAAGTATAATTCTATATAAAAAAACTGTATCAATCAAAACCTATTTTAGATGGAGAACAATTAGAAAAAATATGAATTAAATTGTTTAAAAGAAAGCTATTACCAATTTTTAAATATCTAAAGATAAGTAAGATATAATAAAGAGCACATCACACAAAAGGAGCTGTTCTTATTCAAGTATTTATTTTAAAAATATTTTTAAATTTAATTAATTAAATAAATTAAATTAGGGAAATCGTTCATGTTTAAGTAGGAATTCTCTAGTCATTTAAAAAAAAATATTTTACAAAGTTCTACCTCATCTAATTATTCTCCTAAATTATTCTATTAGATTACTAACCAATCTCCTTTAATATAAAGAAACAGCCTAAAATAGTTGGAGGCATAGAGTATTTTCCATTTAACTCCCAGTAAAATATAAAAAAATAGCAAATAATAAGATAATAAAAAAATATATAATAGAAGCTAAGAATAAGAATCTTATCAAAACATTTTTTCATTTAATTCCTCCCAAAAACTTTCAAATATAATTAATGCATAATTAGAGCATTAATAGATTACAAATAATTAATAAGATTATTGCTTAGGATAAGAAAATTTTGAATCTCCTTGATAGTTAGTTTATCAAAAAAAGAGAAAAGGTAGGATAAATTATCAAATTTATGTTCTTAGATAAAATTAAATAAATGTAAAAGCTTAAAGAATTATTTTTTTTTATTTTAATATTGTATCATTCATTTTATTTGTTTAAATTTAATTTACCTCTATTTCAAATTTTAAGCTATTTATCTTTAACATATTTAAATAATAAATTAATTTTCAAGTTGAATTCACATTTTTATTTATTTCTCAAAAGTTAATACAAAAATACACTTGAAAAATAGTTATCTAAAATAGATAAACTTTATTTATAAGATTTCACAACCACTTTCATTTAATTTTTGCTTCCTTTATTTGTCAAATCAATATGCTAAAAATTGTAATTTTTGGGCAAATTCAAATAACATGAATTATTTATTTTCTTCAGATAAAACAAAACAAAAAGTTAATTCAAAAATAATAAAAATAAGGAGATTGAAGTTTTGTAAATTATGATTTTTATTACTCTACTTCTATGTTCATTAGTAAGATATACATTTTTATTGTCAACTTGCAGTGCTGGATGCTAATTGTGTTAATAAAGTTCCTGTTTAAAATGTGAAGACAGATTTATTTTGGATTATGCATCTGGATTATGCATATATTAAGGATGTTTATAAAACTTCTACTTTTAGCCTGGTCAGGATTATAAGCAAGGATAATGCTAATCAATTTGTAATCCCTCTTATATTCCAAACTACTAATAAAATATTTGCATTTAATTAGAATAATGCTCCTTATCTTATCAAAGCTTTCAAAATATTATCAATCATTAGAAACCTCTTGATATTATTGTATATAAAGATAATTATTATGCAGTATTCTAAGATGGCTATATATCTCTTTATTAGAAGGAAACATTTGAATTAGTTTAGCATCTTTAATTTAAGAATGGAGACTTAAAAGTTTAACATCTAAATAACATAGTTTTTGTCTAAGCTGAAGATTTTTCATTTTATGAATGGGATTTACTGAACAATCAAAGAAGTCAGTTGGTTTCTTCTACTTTCATTCAATTTAATTAAATTTCAAATCTCTATTTGCTAAATAGTCAGGAAAGTCTTTTGATAATTTTAATTTAGTAATAACTAGCTCAAAATTAGATAATAGAGTGTTTTTTCATAGATAAAATTTCAGGGGATATATAAGCATCCGGAAAAATTCAAATAGAAAAAAAGATTATTTTCTTCAGTTATTTTATAGATTTAATTATCATTTAAACAGATGAAGAGATTTAGCTGAATTTAATTAAATTTTTGAATGATTCTCTTCAAGTAATTGAAATCTAATTTTTTTAATCATGTAAAGTTTAATAGAATGCAATTTTAATTGATTTGATAAAATTAAATCAAAATTATCTAATTGTAACATAATAATAGATATTCCTCATAGATACTAAAAAATCATTATGTAAGGCTATTGAAATTGTAGCCAAATATTAATAAATTACAAAAATAAAAATTTTTAATGAAATTGAAAATCAAATTCTTTTATAGATGTAAAATTAGTTAATGCTATTTGATCCTTTAAATAATATTTAAATTGGTAATTAAATATCATAAATACTTGATTTTGAAGTCATGTAAATAAATGAGAATTATCAAGAAGTTTTAGTTCTTAATAATAATAATAATTTATTAGTGTTCACTTTTTAAAAATAAGAATAATTATTTGAAATCATATAAACCTAATCTTTACCAAATACAAATTTAGAAAAAATAGTATAATTAAAAGAATAAAACAATTTATAAATAAAAGACAACTATAGTATTGCGTTGCTTGGGCTATCAATTTCAATTACTTAAATTAATTCAGGAAGTTATAAATTTAAATCAAATATTATTACAAATTATTAATATCCATAGACAATGGCTTCAGCTTCAACAGTTAAAATTACAATTTTATACTCATTAATGCAGTTAGTTACTTGCCACATAAATGGGGATATTCTTTTTTATGATATTTCTTCAGGTCAATCTTCAGAGTTTTTCCTTAAAATTTAATTTTAAAAATCTTCTTGCTTGGATATGTTCTCTTTTCAAGATTAATTGATTATACTAAATCTTTCTGATTAAATTATAATTATTTCTGGATTAAATTGGAGTATTTAAAAATAGATTGTTAAAAAAAATTTGCAGAAGTTTTTTATATAAAATAATAATGATAAGTTAATCATAATCTAAGATTAATGCACTACAATTTTTGATAGCCTATTAAGCTAAGTTTATTCAAAATGCAATGATTTCCTTCTCAATTAAATAGAATCTATTGTTTTTCTATCAAATCATGACCTATATGTTTAAACAAGTTAATAATTAATATATTATTCATTTAATTCTATTATTTAAGATTATTAATAGATATATCTTCCATTTATGATAAAAAATGGCAAAATATAACACTTTAACTACTTTAAATTATTTGAAAGTTAAAAAAATAATCACTTTAATTATTTTAAAATAGATAAATTTTTAATATTTGATAGTAACTACAATGGTTTCTTAATAAATAAGTAATTATAAGTAGAGCAATTATTTTAAAACCCTGTTCTTAGCCAAGTTTAATAAACCTTGAAATCTTTGAATGATGGTAATGTTTACTATGCTTCTGGATACAATATTTAAAATCCTGCTTTAATATTTTTATATGCGTTTGTAGTCGGATAGTCACTACCAATTTAACTATCAGTGCTACCTTTTTAGTAATATGCAGGAGAAGCTTTTATTAGTATAGATAAAGCAGGGATAGCATATAATTACTTTGATATTATAATATAAGTTAACCTTATGACAATCTATTCTTAAAAAGCATTAAACATAAAAACACAAGAGATATATGGTACTAGAGTATTGTTATTATCTAATGATAACGAAGTAACAAGTTTACCTTTCTAATATAGTTCTATTTTAAACTCTATGTTATATATTGGAACAGCTAGTGGAGTATTAGCATCAAAAAGTTCGACAATAACAAACTATGATATATTAAATGTTACAAATTCTTTTTATGACCAAAATGATTTGATAATAGAAATAAAGTAGAGTATTAATATTGGGAAATATATGATAAGAACAAAAAAGTAAGTTACAGTATATGATCTATACAATAATTAATTTTTAGAGATAATTTATCCTAAAGGTAAAATACTATCATTTAATTTGTGTGATATCATAGAAAATATTTACTCTATTATATGCCTAAATGATAAAGAAGTAGTAATAAAGCAATACATACCATAAGATAAATTATTTTAATATGAATTTAATACAAGAGTCAAAAAATATCTTTATGACAACTCAAATTAATAAATTTTTTTATATGGAGAAAGCATTTATTAATTTGATTCTTCATTAAATTTAAAGTTTGAGATAGTGAATTAATTAGAAAATACCATTTTTAATATCTGCTTATTAACTTAGGAATCATTAATATGCATAGATTCAGAAAAATACCTACTGATAATTAACAAAAATAACATTTATTTGTAAAAAAGAATTTAAATAACTGGATTCTAAAATTAAATATATTTGATGGTTGATGAGTCATACTAGAGAATCATATTATTTAATGAAATTTGCATCATCTATAGTTTTAGCGGAAAGATGTAGTAAAACATAGGTAAAATACTAGGAACAATAATTCAATATGGAATTCATGATTAACATTACATAATATTTTCACAATTAAGTAAGTTTTTTTTTTATTTTATTTACTCTTTCTACAATATTTTTCGTTAGATTTAAACAATATCTAATTTTACTTACACAATTAAAAAATATTTTCTGAAAATAAACGTATTTTTTTAGAATTTATCATATTTTCACAAATATTCTTAAAAAATGTTAATACATGCAATAAAAAATATCTTTCATTTATCCTTCTTCTCAATAATCAAAAATTTTAAAATAGAAATATCTTTCATTTATCCTTCTTCTCAATAATCAAACATTTTAAAATAGAAAAAATAATTTCTTAATTTTTAAAACTTTAATAAAAAATACAACAGATTAAATAAATTTAAACTTATCAAAATAACTAAAATTAAAAAAAAATAAATTTAAGAGTAGGGCGGGCGAGCTTCAGAATATTTTTTTGATCTTTGAGGAAATACAAATTTTATTATAATTTTTTCAAATTTATTTTGAAAATTTTTAGATTTTTCTTATAAAAATGAAATAAGATCTTTGAATTGATAATTTAAAATACACTAAATAAAAATATTTAATAAATAATAGAGGGAACAGTAATAAATCGCAAAACTTTAACTTTGTATTAAATATCTTCTCCTGCTAGCATAAATATAGTTAAGTATGTTTATATTTATTTAAATCAATAAATTGCTTATTATTTCAGCTCCTCTGCTTTTAGTTAGATATAAATTTATAACATCTAAACTTAACAAACTACTTAATTTTCTGGAAACCCAACAAATTAATAAAACATAGTTGATATTATATATGCTGAATCATAGAGCTCTCTTGTTTACCTAGATTAGATAGGATAAATATTTTGCAATTTTTTATATGAACCTTTTTAGGTATTTGATAATATGAAGATTACTGAAATAACTTAATTAAGCTAAAAATTAGTAGGGATGTCATTCGATTATCAATCAAACTCTCTTTTTGTCTATACCTAAACTGATGTATATTTAATTGATTTTAGTAGTGTTGGGTATTTATATAAAAAGTAGAGAAACTAGTAGAATGTGCTATTTACTGAAATAAAATAAGAAAATAAGAAATTAGACTCTAATTTTTTAATTATTGGAGATAAAAATATTATATTTAGATATTATTAGCAATAAATTAAATCAGAAATGTTTTTCTTAAATGAGTTACAATTAAAAGATATTAGATATGATACTGAGAGTGATACCTTGATAGTAGCATTTGAAGATAAAATTATACTTTTCTAAAATTATGAATAAAGTCGTAGTAGTAATTCAAATTCTAATTAGATAACCTTAATTATGCAGTTTTAAAGATTCTTAACAAATTCTATTTACTAAGTATATAATAAAGATATTATTCATATTAATATAAAATCTGGTTAAATAATTAAAATTATTTAAATTAAAGTTGAATAATTTACAAACTCATTTTTTAATGATGATCAAAACAACATCTTATTTTTGGGTTTAAGTGATTTATCAGTAATTATCTATTTTTAATAATCTTAATCTGTCTAAAAATACTAATTCTCATAATTAAATAAATTAATCACATCTGTTAAATTTATTGGTGTTATTAGCCCTGAAGAATGCTACTTTGCTACTACTGGAGGATAATTTATGATTATTAATCACTCAAAACAATAAATATCAAGTCAAGTAAATTTAAATGGAGAAGTAAGGGTTGAGGAAGGTTTATTATTAATAAATCTATTATTTGATAGCTTATTGAACAGAATCATATTTAATTATATTGGAAGTAAAAAGGTTTTCATTTGGAATTTACAATTGCTATTACTTGAATAGGTGATTGGCATACCTGAGACTCACTCTAATTCTATTTAGATTAGCTCTAAGTATATAGTAACTGCTACATCATTCTAATTAACTTTTTACACAAGAACTAGACCTTCATTATTTTCAACTACTATATAAAGAAATAGTGTTAAAGATAGAATAACTGAATATTGTATTATCGAAGATAATTATGCAGCATTATTTTTTGAGGATAAATTTGAATTATTTAAAATATAAGGTAATAATAATTTTATTATAGATCAATAAAATTTTACATTACCTCATCTAATGAAGTATTAAGTAGAAGGATCATTAATATATATCTTTGGTTTACACTAATAGGGGGCATTTTAATAAATTTATAATATTAATTTATATAATTACTAACTGCAAGTTCATTAGCCTTCTCTACTCGCAATTAATATTGCTTAAGAGTGTTATATAATCAGCGAGAGAGATAAAAATCAATAGTCTATATTAAATGAAATTAATGCCATTAGCCCTATAACTTAATAAGTACTTGGTGAACAAAGAACAACTGTTTAAAATAAACAAAATACGAGCATATTTGTATTTTTAAGCATTTTAGGAACATAGCTTTTGAACTTAAGCAGCTAAATTTCAAAATTAAATTAAATTAGTAATATTTTATTTTCACCTATTTCAAAAGATTTCAGTGATTTAATATTTTAAGGAGATACTAAGATTGTTATCAATAAATAATAGTTTTAAATATAAAACTTTAATATCTAGATATTTTCAAATATGAACAATGAACCTGTGAGAATATCATTTGATTCTGATGTTAAAGATTCTATTTTTGAATCTGTATCTGTTAAAAATCAATAAATTTATCAATCTACATTTATTTTTCAAAATTAGAGTCAAGTTATTCTTTCTAATTTTTTTGTTGAAAATTGCACAATTCAAGATCTCAATCAAAGTATAAATAGCACTTACTCTTATTTTTTAATAGAAAATGTTCAGACTCTAATTATTTATAATATGAAGATAATAAATAATACCTTTAACGATACAAAGTTTATTAGCCTATTTTAAATAACTAATGTTGATCAAGTACTAATATACTCTCTTGATATTTTAAATAATAATTCTCCTTCAGCCTCATCCCTATTTATTTTTAAATAAATTAATCATTTAAATATAATTAAGCTTACCATATATCAAAATTTATTCCCTTAAGCTTACAATTAAATATAAGATATAAGCAAAGAATAAAGCAATATTTATGAAACTAATATAATAATTTAGATATATGGAAGTAACAAAATTAACATAACAAATAGCTCATTTTCTGACAATAAAGGAGGAATAATTTTGAAAATTACAAATTAAATTGTTTAAGAAAACAATATTATAACATTGCTTAATGATACAATATCTATCAGCAATTTATAGGTTTAGAGGAATAATTCAACAGAAGTATCTCATTTAATAAAATTATTATCATCTAAAGTATTTTTAAGTGATATTTAATTTAATTTTAATACTGGAAACATTTTGGTTTTTGATTAGTAATCTATTGAAATAGTTAACTGCTAGTTCTACTAAAATAGTGCATTAGATGGAGGAGCTATATACTTTTATGGGATAAAAAATTTTATTTCAGTTTATAATTCTATTTTTAGCTAAAATAAAGCATAGGGAAGTGGTGGATCTCTCCTACTAGAAAATATAGATAAAAAATGTTTTGTTTATTTTGATAAATAAACTCAGATTTACTCTAACTATGCTAGAATAGGAGGAGGAATTCGTATTCTAAATAGCTAATAAGATTACATACTACCATAGAATTTTCCCTTTTAATAAAATGTTTACAATAACACAGCTGAGATATATGGAAATGATTCGACATTTAATGTAGAATCAATTCATATTAGTAAATATTAAAGCTTATCTGATTTAGATTAAAATAAAAACTATACATTAATATTTAATAATTAGTTGGTAGCATATTAGAATTAAAATTACTCTGGAAAAGTGTCAATAAATAATTTTATGAGTGGAGGAAAAATATAATTAGAGATTGTCTTCTTTGATAATTACAAAAGAAAAATTAGTTTCTCTAAAAATCTTCTTAGATTAAATTAGTACCCTATTAAGATTGAAAAGGAATTAATGAATTTATATGTTAATATAGAAAGTTAATCAACTTTAAATACTTAGCTTATTGGTGATAAATAAATTAATTTCTTGCTATATAATGAAGAAACAGAGAGTTTTATTTTAAAAGATCTCACTATATCTGCTTAAATTTCAGCATAATTTAAATTTACTATTACTTCTTCTCTACAAAGTATTTATCAAAGCTAATTTCCATACCTTATGGTAATCAACTTTAGATCTTGCTTGCCAGGAGAAGTTATTTAATCTATTAGTGATAGCATTTAAGTATGCAAATTTTGTTCTCTAGGTACTTATTCTTTAAAGCAACCCTAACAAATTCCATAATATAATAATTAAGACTTATCACAAAATAGTGAAACTTAAGATTAAGTTGGCAATATGTGTAAGTTATGTCCTTCATCAGCATTATTTTGTGAAGGAAATAAAATTCAATTAAAAAACGGATATTGGAGATCAAATTAATCAACTGATGAGATTATTTAATGCAGTTAAATTATTAATTTTTGTGAACCCGAATAAAATAGTAGTAGCTTTGAAGGATGTGCTGAAGGATATTTAGGTCCATTATGTATTGAATGTGATTTGGAAGGAAAAGTATGGAATAAAACTAATTTAATGTATACTCCTTCTATGTTAAAAGGAGTTTGCTCTCAGTGCTCTAACATTGCATTTTCTTATCTGATTATTTCTTTTAACATTTTGGGATTGCTTTTATATTTTTTTATTAGTGAAAGAACTTTCTTTATTGATTGCAAATATTCTTTGACATGCTTCTACCTCCGTAAGTTGAATATTTTACCTATCCTAAAAAACTCAATTCAAGATGCCTCAGGATATTTTACAAAAATTATGGTTACTTATTTGTAATTATCAGAAAAACTTATTTAACAATTTAATTCCGTTACTTTAAAGTTATCTATTCCTGCCAGTTATTTTGGTTCTATGAGCCATTATTTTACTGTAGGATTAAGTTGTATAATTGGTAAAAGGGCATATTAAATGTATGGCAAGATTTTGATTATAACATTAGTTCATTCTATTTTACCAATTTTTTTTGGATTTCTAATAGTTTTGATCCTAATTTTAAGAAGTAATTCTTCTAGTTACTTGTAAAGAATGTTCTATTATAAACTAATCACATTATTCCACATTTTATTTTAATTCTTTGTCATAAATTAAATTTAGTTTTTCTCTTCAGCTCTCAATTGTGTTAAAATAGGAAATGAATCATATTAATCTTTGGATCTGACAGTTTTGTGTTCAAACCAAGAAATAAAAACATATTTGATTTTAGTATGCCTTACTAATTTGATCATATACTGTTCAATACCACTCTTAATATTCTATTTTTTTAGGAAAAAATATCACACTATTAATAACTGTATCACGAGATATATGTATGGATACTACTATAACGAATTCAAAGTAGAATATTACTATTGGGATATAATAAGAATTTATTTAAGAATATCTGTTACTCTTGTTTATGCAATAATTGGTGCCTAATATAAATACCTCTCAATTAACTTAATACTACTAATATTTGGCTTTTATATAATGATGGTTGCAAAATATAATCCTTATATAATGTAGAGCCTATGCTAAAACGAAATAGCTTCATATACATTGATAATGATTAAATTAGTAATAAATATAATAGAAATGGAATCTGATCTTTTTTCAAATTTTAGCTACATACTCATACTTTTGATAAATTTTTCTTTTATTTTATATTTTTTTTGCATTATTTTTATATAAAAATCAAAGAATTAAAACTCCAAAATAGGAAAAATCTTCAAGGAATTCCTTCGTATAATTATTCCCAAAAATTATTAAAAGCACTTGATAAACACTAAATTTGTATCCATGAAAACTTATCTGAGATGGAAGTTGATTAGCAAAAATTTAAACACTATCTTAAAGCTAAAGGCTGTTAAAAATTTGGAGAGTTTTTAAGTTAAATAAAAAATTGAAAAGAAGGGAGAGTGTAATCAATAGAAGAAATATTTAAGTATATTTTATTTTTTATAAATTTAAAAAAATAATAAAATTTATTAGAAAAATAATAGTAATTTGGCAAATTAGATTTCAGTTAGATGCTTTAGGGAAGCAATACTAAAACTAATTATTAATTTTAGTTACCTAAACTTAATTCTTAGCTTTCAAATATACCTAATTTAATAAAAAAATATAGTCTTAAGTATGGTGATCAACAAAGTCCAACTAATTTATTAACTTATTCGAAATTTTTATCTCAAAAATAAGAAACTGAGAAATTTAATGATAATAGCTTTAATTCGAGCTCATCAAAATAAAAAAAGAAATTATTAAATAGCAAATCACCTATGAGTTATCAAAAAGAAAAAGAATATTAAAATAAAGATTCTTTTAGTTTGCAATCAATAATTAAAAAACAGTAAAGTAAATAATAATTATCCAAGAGTCAAACATTCTAATTAGATTTTACTTAATGCCTTTAGTAATCTTATACTCCTAATAACTTAGATCTTTCGTCGATTGATGTACTAAAAAACGAAAAAATGATAAGCAATGATACTCAGCTAACATTTTAATGAAATAATCTTATTAAACTTTATTTTTAATTACATTTTTTAAAAATAAGTATTTATTTCATAGATTAATCCAAATTATTTAATTTTTTTCAATAAATTGTGTAAAGAATTTAATACTAAGATTCTTTAAGTCACAATTTTTCAACAAAATTATCAAGAAAATGATGTTAAAATTTTTATGGTTTGCTTTTATTTTTAAAGAATCAAATACTAATACTGTAATTTTGAATATTCAGAAATGTATTACCTACCAGTTAATTCTAGTTAGAAAAAAATTTTAATGATTATAAATTAAATGTTATGCAATTTTTTGATGTACTTATATTTTTAATCATACACCATACACAAAACGAGTTAATTAATTCTTCCTTTCTATTTTTCGAATCAATTAATTGAAGACAAACAAATATTAATGAAAAATCATTCATTTTTAGAATTTTTTAGAGTTTATTTATGGAAATAATACTCAATATTTTAAATAAAAAATATTAACTAATCCTAAAATATTTTTAAATGTTTTAAAAAATTGCTAAAAATATTTATACCATCATCAAATTAGCTATACTTCTTTTCTATTGAGTTCCTAGAGTTTAAAATCATTATGAAATGTTTGATATGTCTAGCAATTTACTATTTATTGGTTGAAAAGGCTTTAAAATAAAAAAATTATTTTGAAATTTAATCAAAATATATTTTATTTATGTTATTTCCCTCTTATTTTTATGTTGAGAAATTATTTTATCAAGATTTAGAAGAGCAAATAACTTTATTTTTAAAAATACAGATTAATATCATGATATTTATTGTTACGATTTGAAAATGGATTGGATTTTTTAAAGAAACTTAATCATTTAGAGCCCAAAAAACATTTTAAAAGAGTTAAAGTAAATGATTTAAATAAGTATTTTCATTTTTTAATTCTTTTTAAGAAAATCAGATAAATCTTTTTTATTTCTACTTTGAATTTAGAAAGATTAATGAACTAATTTTTGCTAAATGAAAACATTTTAATAGTAATTAAATATGTTAATAATGGATTAGCATTTTATATCAAAAATTTTAAAGGAATTCGGCAATTTAATTAGTGAAAAGACTCATTTTCTATGTCACTTTAATCTAGATTAACAAAATTTAAAAAAATTAAGTCTTTCATTTGAAAATTAATTTAAATGTAAAATCGAAGACTTTAAATACATAAGACAGAAAAAGAAAACTATATTTCAAAGAAGTTAACATTTTCTATTTAAATTTAAATTCACTAGAAAGTCTATCATGCCTCAAAAATTAATTTCTAATAATCAAAAATTAGATAAATTTAAAAGAACTACTAAAATATTTATTTTAATAGAGTTTTGGAATATTTTATTTCAATTATTATTGTAGAGATTCTTGGAAAAAAGTTGAAAGAAAATATTAAAATGATATGGTCAATTTTTAATTAAAATCAAATATTTATTATATCATAAAGAATATATGGAATAAAATTTTATTGACAAATAAATAAATATTAAATAAAAAAAAATTAGAAAATTAAAAAATTCCCCTTTCACAAAAAAGGAAATTTACATTCAAAGGAATAATATCTTAATAAACAATTTTCAAAAAAATTATTCAAACCCAAATAAAAAAATACTAAAGAAACAGATAAGAGTTTGTTTGAATATTAATTAATAAACGAAATCGAAAATCTGAACATAATTAAGTTTATCTGTTAAGAGGATAAGTTAAAACAAAATTTTAAGAGTTTCCATTACAAAAATCTTAAATTAATCTTTTTGTAAAATAAATTTTTCAAAATAAAGTAATTTATTTTACTTTAATAAAAGTAATTATTAGGAACCATCTTAACAATTCTAATAATTACAGTAATTGAAAAATTAATAAAAGTAATAAATTTTTTAACAAATTAGAAAAAAAATGGATTTTACTACAACGAATGAAGAGTTAAAAAAGTTAGCAAATAAAAATATGCTTGAACAAAAAAATAATTTGTAAATTAGAAATCATCTTTAACAAGAAAAAAGATTAAATTATATCTAATTATAATCCTAATAAAAAAAAGATAATAAACTAAAGATAAAATCTGAGTATTAAATAAATATTTTAAAACTGCAAGAAGAAGAAAATAAATAGACTGATAACTCTAGCTCTAAAATAGATCCTTAAATAAAGCATAGAAACAGAAGTTTAGCAAATGAGTAATTCAAAGCAACTTATAAAAATGATGAAAGCTAAATAAATAATTAATTAAGAAAAAAATCAAAAAATAATAAAGCAATCACATATCATATTAATGAAAAAGAACGACAGTAAAATTTATTAAATTCTTCTACCAATACTAGAGTTATGACTAATCATTCAAATAAATCAGATTAAAATGAACCAAACCTAAATAAAGATATTTAAAAAATCAAAACATAAGATTAAAATGATGACTAATAATGTCAAAAATTAGATTATCTTAATGACGAATTAGTAGCTTAAATGAAATCTTGTACAAATTTGAAGAATAGTTAAATTAATTTATTGAGTTCTGAAAAAGATAGATTCTTATTAAAAAATAATTTATAGGAACCTATTAAAAATATTAATAATGATAACTAAGGAGAACAAGATAAATAAAATGAAAGACTTAAAATGGTCTTACCTAATTAGATTAATAAAATAATAAATAAAATATTGTCTAAATATACCAAAGGTTAAATTAAAACTCCTATTAATTAATCTAAAAATAAATAAAAACCAGTTTTTTTTGACTAAGTAAGTAAAAATTAAATCCAAAAGAAACCAGACGAAATAAATAAAGAACCAAAGACAAACATTCAATCTTGCAATAATTTTTAATTTGAAGAAGAAAATGTTTTTAATAATGAATAAAAACATTAAGAATATGAATAGGAAGGCTAAATACTCAAGCTGAATAACTTAACAAAACCAATATTTGAGAATAATAATGAAATAGCTTTGATAACAAGAAGCAGAAGAGTTCATTATACTTAATTGAGTCTACCAAATCTATAAAGAAATAATTACTTTGAAAATAAAAGAGTACATACAGGATAAAGTATTAGCAAAACACAACTTCAAACTTAATTTAATGAATAAAAAATTGATAAAAATGAGCTTTTGTTAGAAATTAAATAAATTGAATTTAATAAAAACCTTGAAGCTTATAATAGCACTAGAACAAGCAGATCTATATCTAGAAAATAGGAAAGTAAAAGTAGTATTAGATCAAGTTTCATTTAAAGTTAAAAAGAGATTACTATCAAGAGATAGAAATAAAGAACCCTTTCCCAAAATAACTTATTATTTGTATAAAATTTACATACAAATCAAACTTTTTTAGATTAATCTAATAACCCTTAGGATTTCTAAATTTTAAGTAATCGTTCTGACTAAAGTAGATATAAATTACCTGAATATTATTAAGTAAAAGAATCTCTTATTTCAAAATATCAGTCAAAAAACTAAAACATATTCTCTGAATATTATTCTAAAAAAGATTTAAGTAGAGTTAAATAGCAAAAAATAATAACTGAAAGATAGTAAAACCTAGATTAAATCGCCACAAATAATGAATAGAAGGATAAAGCTTCCATCAGTAATATTGACACATAATTGTTATAAACTCAAAAAAGTAATTAATCAAATTTAGATTCATAGTTGCCAAGCCCTTCTAGCATTTAAATTTTACAGAAAGATTATCAGCAATTTGAGGAATTGGATTTTAGTAACCAGCAGACTCTTAAAAAAAAGAAGAAATTATTGAAAAATAAAAAAAAAAAACCTTTAGATGATATAATATTAGTAAAACCTGACTTAAAATATAAATATCTCTAAAACCAAATAATTGAACAAAAAAACAATTTTAAAGATTAATCTCCTAAATAATTTTAGTGTGAAGAAAACAAAGATGAAATTGGGATTCAAAATAATTTGATAATGAAATATTAGTTTCAAGAATTTGATAAAACAGTTAAGAATAGATTTAAAAATAAGTTAAAAACTATTAGCTTTGAAAAAAGTTTATAAAATTTAAGTTCTTTCTTGAATATTAATCATAATCATAATATAAATGCTTTTCATGAGTTTGATGAAGGCTTAAGGAGTTAGCATTTCCAAGAGGAATCTTAATTAATTATTCAAAAATTAAAAGAACAACATTTTGTTTTAGATAAATTAATCCAAATCAAATAATATGAAGACACTTTTTATGGCTACTAATTAATAAATAGAAATAAAACTAAATATATTTTCAAAATTAAATACTAAGTTCATAAATTTGAACCATTTGTCTTAAATTAAAAGCTCATAGCATAAACTAGTTTTAATAATTAAAATAATTCTGAAAGGAATTAGAATAATTAAATAAGTGGAATTATCAAGAATATATGGCCTTGGTAAGAATTACAACAAGAGATACAAGTTTTAGATTAGATTAAAGATATTAAATATTAACATGTTCAGATTTCAGAAAAAACCTCAATTCTATCTTTTAAGTAAGAATATTGTACTTTGGTTGAATAAGCTTTTTATTTGAAAGATCAAGTAAGAGCTTGGAACAGAACATATTTTAAACATATTAACTCACAATAAAAACTTTATACTGAAAAATGTGGTTTATTTGATAAATTTTTGCAGAATGAAGCTTTCATTTTAAAAACCCTCGAAGAAAAAAAATACTTTTTAACTAAATTTTTGTATTCGGGAACATCATCTATTTTATTTGAAGGGTACATAGAAAAATAAATTGGAGTTTATGAAGATATATCTATAAAGATGTTATTTGACTAGTCTCCAGAAGATATTAAACAAGAATTTCAAATAATGAAACTTTTTGGGAGTAATTTTAACATCATTTAATATTATGACATGATTTAATTAAATGAATAAATATCAGTTTTGACTCTAGAAAGATGTTAATACAATCTGAGCCAGGAATTAAATTTAATAAAAAATAACTCATTAGAATTTTCAATAAGTAAGCTGACATAAATTATCTCCAATTTATTAGATGGACTCATTTAATTGAGGTTTTTTAACATTGTTCATCCTGGAATTTAACCAGATAGTATACTTCAGACATAAAATGGTGTCTATATTTATTCTGATTTTGAAATGTCCTCAATTAAGATGGCAAATAATTTGATTAATATAAAAAGATATAAAGACCAAAATGAGATTTTAGAACAAAATAATTTTGATTCAAACACTGATTTTAAAATAGATATTTTATCTTTGGCTAACTTAATCAAAGGAATTATCAAATAATTTAGAGAGTTCAATAAAAATAATCAAAAAATTGACGAATATGTCTAAATATTAGAACGCCTTGTAGAAAAATAAATGATACTTATTTAGACTAATTAAAAAGAAAATATTTAATCTCTACATTTATTATTATTCTATCTAATCATTGAGAAAATAGATGAATAATTTTTTTTGGAATATTTTTAAAAGATTGAGTTAATAAATTAACAAATAAACTCCTTAAGTGATTAAGGACTACCTCATTTTTAAAACCTAAATCTTTACTACTAAAAATTTGTTTTAAAAATTTTTGAATCAGAGAAGGTAAGATTAATTGCATATTTTGGAGAAGAAAAGTTTTAAATTTTAAAATCGAATTATTTAAAACAAATAAGTTAATGTTATGAGCAATTAAATGATTAAGAAAATGCACTAAAATTTTCTTTGGAATCTCTTTCTATTTCACAATAGATAAATAATACCAACTAAATTCAATTAGGCTCAACACTTTATCTAGTTGCATAATGTTATAAAAATAAAAATGATTATCTAAACGCTCTTCATTATGCTCAAGAATCTCTTAACTTATTTTTAAAAATATTTAAAGGTAATAACTAATTTATAGCATAATCTCTTTACCTAGTTGCTTAGTGCTACTCTGATAAAAATGATTTTAAGAGCACTCTCAAATTTTCTTTGGAATCTCTAAAAATATTCAGGTCAATTTATGAAACTAATCATAAATCAATAGCCAAATCTCTTTATCTTGTTGCATGGTCTTATCAAAATAAGAGCCAAATTGATAAAGCACTTTAATATTCTTTAGAGTCTCTTTAAATATATAGGTAAGTTTTAAAAGGGAATTATTCATCTCTTTCTTCATGTCTGTATTTAGTTGCTTAGTGCTACTCTGAAAAGAGTGATTATGAGAATGCATTGAAATATTCATTAGAGTCTTTAGAAACAGATAGATAAATATATTAAGGAAATCACTCATCAATAGCATCATCTCTTCATCTTGTTGCTTAGTGCTATATGCTAAAAAGTG
The DNA here is from genome assembly GCA_000231825.2 of Tetrahymena elliotti 4EA. NCBI lineage: Eukaryota > Ciliophora > Oligohymenophorea > Hymenostomatida > Tetrahymenidae > Tetrahymena > Tetrahymena elliotti. The sequence continues at coordinate 1,335,553 of JH720295.1, forward strand.
ATTGTGAGAAAGCTCTATAATTTTCTTTGGAATCCCTAGAAATGTATAGATAAATTTTGAAAGAAAATCACCCATCTATAGCATCATGTATATATCTTGTTGCTTAATGCTATTCAGATAAAAATGAGTATGAAAATGCTTTAAAATTTTCCTTAGAATCTTTAGAAATGTTCAAAAAAATTTATAAAGTAAATCATTCATCAATAGCATCATCTCTCCACCTTGTTGCTTAATGTTATAAAGACAAATTTGACTTCGAAAATGCACTTAAATTCTCAAAATAATCTTTAGAAATGGAAAGATTTATTTTTTAAGGAAATCACTCATCTATTGCTTCTTCTCTTTATCTTATTAGCTAATGCTATAAGAATTAAAAAGATTATGAAAATGCTCTAATTTATTCTTTAGAATCACTTGAAATGAACAGATTATACTTTAAAGAAAACCACTCTTCAATTTCATCTTCTCTTTATTTAGTTGCTGAGATCTATTATGACAAAAAAGATTATGAAAAGGCTCTATAATATTCTTTGGAATCTCTTGAAGTTGAGAAAAACATTTTTAAAGGGAATCATTTATCAATAGCTTCAACTCTTTACCTAGTTTCTTTATGCTATCAAAATAAAAAGGACACAGAAAAAGCCCTAAATTACTCTCTGTAATCTATAGAAATGATGAATAAAATATTTACAGAGAATCACCCTACATTAGCATCATGCTTATATCTTGTTGCATAATGCTACTTTGATAAATCCGATTATGAAAATGCTTTAAAATTTTCTTTGAAATCTCTTGAAATGAATAGATAAATTTATGAAAGTAATCATTTATCAATAGCACAGTCTCTTTTTCTTGTTTCTCAGTGTTATAAAAATAAAAATGATCATGAAAATGCAATCAAATTTTCTTTAGAATCAGTTGAGTTAAATAGATTAATCTTTCATGATAATCATTTATCAATAGCTTCATCTCTTTCGCTTGTTGCATAGTGCTACAAAAATAAGAAAGATTATGAAAATGCTCTAAAATATTCTTTTGAATCTCTGGAAATGAAGAGATCAATTTTATCAGAAAATCATTAGTTAATAGCATAGCGCCTCTAATTTATTGCCTAATGCTATATTTTAAAAAATGACAACGAGAATGCTCTAAAATTTTCTATGGAATCACTTGAAATGAATAGATAACTTTTTAAAGGAAACCATTCATCAATAGCTTAATCACTTTAGGTTGTTGCATAGTGCTATAAAAACAAGAATGATTTTTATGACGCCTTGACATTTTCTTTTGAATCTTTATAAATGTATAGATAAATATTGAAAGGCAATCACCCATAAATTTAGTAATCTCTACAAGTTATAGCCTAATGCTACTTTAATAAAAAAGATTATGAACACGCCTTAAATTATTCATTAGAATCTCTCTAAATGAGCTAATAATTATTTAAAAGTTATCATTCATCTATTGCTTCTTCCCTTTACCTTGTTGGATAGTGTTATATGATGAAATACAGTTATGAAAGTGCTTTAAAATTTTCTTTGTAATCTCTTGATATGAGAAGATAAATTTATAAAGGAAATCATTCATCTATTTCTTCATCTCTATTCCTTGTTGCTTAGTGCTTTATGCTAAAAAAAGATTACAAAAATGCTCTAAGATACTCTTAGGAATCATTAGATATAGGCTAAAAGGTTTTTGCCAAAGATCATTATTATCTGTAAGAATTCATCACCTTAAGAGATGATATAATTAAAAATATAAATCACAAGAAATGAAAAATAAACTTCTTATAATAAAATTTATATTTCTGTAGTCTCTTTGAAAACAACAGTAGATTAAAATTAATATTTAGTTTAATTAATGTATTTACTAATTAAAAACAAAAGGTATTGTAAATCTTTTAAAAATATATTTCAAGGATAAATAGAATGCATGTAGAACTTGTTCGTAGATCTAAGACTTTCATTTGTCTTAAAAGAATTAAAAGAAAGATATTAAAGAAATAAGTAATATTAAAAAATTCAAAAATAAAGTCATTTTTTATAATTGTTTTTACTGATACAAAATATCCAAAAATTAGAATTTGTTTTTTTTAATTGTTCTAATTAATTCATTTTTAGAAAAGAAGATTTCCAAAAGATGTAGTTGGATTTGAAGATATTAACTTACATGTATGTATTATCTCTATTTTTAACATTTATTTCTTTTTGGTATGTTAAATTAATTATTCATCCATGTATCAAATTTGATTCAAAAAATTTGTTAATAACAGAAATTGTGGAAAATAGACTAACAAACTATCTGATTAAAAAAATAATTGATAAATATTTGTTTAGAGATTGGCTTATTTTATTTTAAATTTATGAAAATACATTTTGAAATGTTTTATTATGGAATTTAAAAGTTTAATAACGAAAAGTATATTTTAAAAATTGGATAAAGTATACAACTTATTTTTGGGTGTTTTTATTTTGCTTAATTGGAATATTGTTCTTCTCTTTTGTTTGTAATCAAAAAGAAATTAAATTCACCTCATTTTTTCAATTGAATTAAGTAATAATATAATACAGTAAAGGTAAAATTTGATATACTTTTTTTTAGGTAAGAAATGTGGAGAAGCTAAAATAAAATACATTAAAATAAGTTTAAATAGCTAATTCTAGGAGTTAAGCAAACATTTTTTTAAATGTAGAGAGTCTGGATATTGATATTGAAATAAATTGTGGAACCTAATTAATTAAATCTATTGATTAATTTATTAATTTTCCCACATAAAAATACTATTTAAAGCTTCAGTAATATAAATCTAACAGGTGGCAAACAGAGGAAAACATCGGAAAGATTTTTGAAAGAATTATTTGCTTGAAAGATTTAATCTAAAATACCAAAGACAATAAAAGGTTTTGAAAGATCTTTGTAAAAGAAGAAATAAAAATATAAAATCTGAGTGGGAAATTATTTATAGGGTAAATAAACAATTGTAATTTTTGTTGTAAAAATAAATCCTTTTTCGAGTCATTTTTCTTTCATATTTCAATATTTTATTTACTTTTACTTTTTTATTTTTTGAAAATTTTATTATTAAACTGATAAGTTTTTCAGTTATTTCAAATCCTTAAGAAATAAGTAACTAATAAATAAGAAAAACAAAATGTCTATTTATCTATCTTAAGAAAATAAAGTTGGCAAGTGGATATAAAAATTTTTGATTATTAAGACGACAATCTAATTAATTTGAAAATTTCTGATAGAAAAGATTTCTTAAATTCACTTGGGAAATTGTTGTTTAAATTAATCTGATTTTTTGGTTTTTCTTTGTGATGATGATTATAGTGAAAAATTAGAGGAATCTGTGATATTCAATTAACCACAATATCCCCAAAAAGTTAATGTTTATTTTTCTCCAAACAAATTTTAATATATTTTGATTTTTCTATTTATTATTTGTATTTTTTATCAGTTTTTAAAATTGAACATTAAAAGAAAATTGCGAAAGTTAGAGTGAAAAGCAAGTTTGAAAAAATATTTGAAAATGGTTTGGATTGGATATTTGTAAGTTAAAAAATAAAGAGAAAGTGGAGTTTAAGAAGTTACTTTTTGTAAAAGATTAAAGAGCCTGAAATTTGCGAAAAAAATTCCCAAAATTAGATTAATAAGCTTTAGACATAAAAAAACAAATTAAAACTAATTATGCGTCAGTTTTCACCTAAAACCTATTTGCTGATGAGTCAAAAAAATAATACTCTCAAGAAATACATGAAAATAAGATATTTGTAAATATCAACTTTAATTTTAAAATTGGTGTCAAAAAATGAAAAAGACAAACACGTTACCAATAATCTATAATCTAAATTCAATCAGACAGTGTTGATTGAAAAACTGTATTAAAAAAGATTTGCCTTTAAAAAAGACAACAAAAAAACAAATTATTAATAATAAAAAATAAATAAATACAAACAACTTTTAATAAATTATTAGATTTTAAGTAAATAAATTAGTAGGTTTTAATAAGATCAAGAAGAAAAAGAATCACAAGATGTTTTCAAAGGTTTTAAGAAAGGGAAGTAGCGTATTGTTTAAGTCTAACAACACTAAGACTCTCAAGATGTTTGGTGCTTGCAATGTCAACTCATTGCATAAGTTTGGTGATGAGATTGAATCGAAAGTCATGAACATGATGTAGACCTAAATTTCTAAACCTACTCTTCGCCCTACTAAAGAAAGAGAAGCTTACTCTGAATCCCACGATAAGACCCCTCACTGCAATGGTTGTCACAAATGTGGTAGCTGGGAGAGAGACATTCCTCTTATGACCATTTAAGAAGCTGTTCGTGAAGCCAATCGTTGTTTAAAATGCAATGATGCTCCTTGCTAAAAGGGCTGTTCTACTTCTATTGATATTAAGACTTTCATTTACTGCATCCAAAACAAGAATTGGTATGGAGCTGCAAAATGTATTTTATCTGATAACCCTCTTGGTTTAACATGTGGTTAACTCTGTCCAATTAGTGAGCTTTGTGCTAGAAATTGTAATGTTAGCCACACCGAATAAGGTGCAATTAAGATTAATAGACTCTAAGAACTTGCAGTCAGAATATTCAAAGAAATGGGTGTTAAATAAATTCGTGACCCTGCTAGAAAGAATCTTCCTAGCTCTTACAAGACTCCTATTGCCATCATTGGTGCTGGGCCTGCCTCTTTGAGTTGTGCTACTTTCCTAGGACGCATGGGTTATGAAAATGTCCATATTTTCGAAAAGGTTAGCCGTGGTGGTGGTATTACATCTAATGAAATTCCCTAAAACAGAGCTCCTATTGAAGAAGCCCTTTGGGAAGTTGAAATGGTTGAATAACTTGGAGTTAAGATTCACTACAACAAGGCTCTTGGAAGAGATTTCTCTCTAGAAGATCTCAAATCTCAAGGATTTGAATCAGTCTTTTTGGGTATTGGTTTAAATGATCCTAATTCTGGTATTAAAGGTTCTTCAAAAGAGTTCGCTTTAAGTGCTGAAAGAGCTCGTTAGGCCAACAATTTTCATTATTCTAAGCATTTCTTGACTTAGGTTGGTTCAGCTATCAAAAAAGGAGGAAACTAATAAGAAGAACTAATTGATGTACCAAAACTTGATGGACATGTTGTTGTTCTTGGTATTGGTGATACTGCTTTAGATTGTGCAAGATCTGCCTTCAGACTTGGAGCTAAAAGAGTCACTGTTGCCTTCAGAAGAGGTTTCTAAGATCTTAGAGCTAACGATGAAATTTTTGAACCTGCCAGATATGAAGGTATAAACTTTGTGGCTTATGCATCTCCCTTAGAATATGAATTTGACTCAAATGGTTAAATTAAAGCTGTTAAATTTGATAAGAATCTCCCTCAAAACAATGATAATGATAACCTTAAATATAAAAATACCAACCAAATATTCTCCATTCCTTGTGATCATGTTGTCTAATCCTTTGGCTGTATTCTCCCAGATGAATAATGGATAAACAAATTGAAAAAATCCGATACTTTATTAGATATTAACACAGATACCCAATAAACAAAGGCTTATGAATGGATGTTTGTTGGTGGTGATGCTGTAGGAACAAAGAACTTAGTTGATGCTGTTAATGATGGTAAAACTGCCTCTTGGTATATGCACAAGTATATTTAGGAAAAGCACGGTCTGAAGGTTCCTGAAACTCCAGAATTGCCTGGATTCTACACTGAAATCGATGATGTTGATATTTCTACTCAAATTTGTGGAGTCAAAATGCAAAATCCTTTTGGCTTAGCTTCTGCCCCACCCACCACTTCATATCCTATGATTGCTCGTTCTTTTGATATTGGTTATGATTTTGCAGTTGTTAAGACAGCTGTCTTAGATAAGGACACTGTCTTTAATGTCTCTCCTCGTATCTTCAAAGTACCTGATCCTTTAAGATAAGATTGCAGTTATGGTAACATTGAATTAGTCTCTGAAAAATCTTTGAAGTATTGGGTTGAAGGTGCCAAGCAAATTAAAAAGGATTATCCAAACAAAGTTTTAATAGGTTCTTTGATGGCAGCATATAACAAATAAGATTGGATCGACATTATGCAACAAGTTAAAGATGCTCCTTTCGATATGATAGAATTGAATTTATCTTGTCCTCATGGCATGAACGAAAAGGGTATGGGTCGTGCTTGTGGTGAAGATCCAGATATTGTCAGAGACATTACTTCATGGGTAACTAGTTAAACTAAGCTTCCTATCATAGTTAAAATTACTCCCAACTATGGCCAAGCTGAAGTTCTGGCTCAAGCTGCTTATGAAGGTGGTGCTAAGGCTGTCACTTTAACAAATACTATGCCTGGCCTCGTTGACCCTTATCCAGATGGTGAATCCTTCAATGGTGTAGGCCTAGAAAAGAATATTGCCCCTGGTGGTTCCACTGGTTCCATTTTAAGACCTTTTGCTATGAGAAAGTGTGTTGATGTTGCCAAATCTGTTCCAAAAATTGATATTTTTGCTTCTGGTGGAATTATTTCTGGCGATCATGGTATCAACTACCTCCACTATGGAGCTAAGGCACTTTAAATTTGCTCTGCTGTATAAAACTTAGATGCTGCTACTGTCTTCTATGATTTAAAAACCAGTCTCTAAGCCAATCTGTATGCTAATGCCAGTCAAAAACTTAAGAAAAATGGATGGAAAGGTTAATACCCTCCTTACTAATTTGAAAAACTTAAAACCCCAACTGCAGTTGAAGCCCCTTAGAGAGTACCTAAAATCCTTGAAATCGTAGGTGCTAAGCTAGCCAAGGTTTCTCCAATAGAAAAAATGTCCAAAGAAATAATTCAAGTACCTGAAATCAGTAAAGACAGCTGCTTAGAATGTGGTAGATGCTACGTAGCATGTTCTGATTCTGGCTACTAAGCTATTTAATTCGATGGCTATAACAATGTACCCAGAATCATTGAAGAAGATTGTACAGGTTGTGCAATATGTGTTGCTTCCTGCCCTGTAGAAAATGCTATCAAGATGGTACCAAGAAAGCTCCCTTACACTGCTTCAAGAGGTATTCCTCCTTCTTCCGACTGCCCTCCTGAAAACTTGATCACAATTCCTCCCTACAAATTCTGAAAAAATAAAAGTTAAAAGTGAAACACATTGAAAAAAAGATTATTTTAATTTAAATTATTTACTATATCATTTAAGAAAATTACTTTATTTAAACAGAAATAATTTCATGTATTTATCTCTTCAATATTTCATAAACATATTCAATTATTCTTTTTTATTTACTAAAAATTATTTTTACAATATTTAACTCACATATTTTCTAATCCTAAATTAAAATAAATTGATCTTTTAAAAGGTTTTAGGAGTTAGAATCTTTTATTTTAAAAAGATATTTATGGATTTACTTTGTCTGTCAAAGTAAAAATCATTAAATAATAAAGAGTTTGCTTCCCTGATCGATCTCCAAAAAATTTTCCATAAAATTTCTAAAATTTAATTTCAAAATATTTTCATTTCATAAAAAGGCAAATAGGAATAATTTTTTTTAGAAACAGTTTAAAAATTACAATTTTCATCAATTTTTAAAATAAATTGGAAATTTATTACTTTTAAAAAATTTAGAGGTCCTTTCTTTTTCAAAATAAATTAAAAAAATTAAATTTTTTAAAATCATAAAATATCCTTTTATTAAAAAAAAAAATTTAATTTAATAATAAAATTAGATTAAAAATGTACTAATTTACTCAAATTCTAGATATTTATTTAAAAATACATAAATTAAAATACCTAATAAATAAAATCAATATTTTACATAATTCGATAGTTTTAAATTTAGTTTCATTATTATTATCGAGTTTCATTATTTTTACTAGAAATTTGAATAGAATCTTGAAATTATGAGATTAAATTTAGTTAGTCTTTTATAAATCGAGAATTTCTTTGCTTCATTAAATAATATTTTTAAGATGTTGGGACTTTCTTATAGGTGAGTTCTTTTTATTTTTATCGTTTTAAAGTTTATTCTTTCAAAAATTTCTTTCTCTAGGATTTAATAATAAGCTATTAATAAAGTTAATTTTTGTTAACAATCTGATTGTATTAGTTTAAAACAGTATCATAATTATTGTAAATAAAATAGTTTTTAAATAAAAACAAATAATCAAATTTAATTTCAAAATTATAATCTTCTTCTTATTCTTAAATATTTTTTAGTTTATTATCATCTTCAGCAGTTATTATTGTCTTTTATTTGATTAAATTATTTTTATTTTTTAATTCCTCAATAATTTATTTTTTTAAGTCATCTAATTAATTTTATTTTCTCAATTGTGAGCCTTTTGGACTACTAATAAATAGTTATCGACTTGCTTTGAAAGTTAAATTTGATTATTTTTTTCTTAGAATTTTTAAATTTGATTTTAAATTAGAAGGAGAGGATTACTCAGAGTTATTTTCATAATCAAATACTACACTTTTTGATACTACCTTATGATTTTAGATATGTTTAACAGGAGTATTTAAAGTTTTCATTTAATTTTATTGACTTTCTGTTTTTTTTTCTTTTTAAATGCTATGTATACTTGAACTGATACTATCTTCATTTTCTTTTTAAAAACTTGATTCTAAATCAGATTCTTCTAACAAATTAGTATGATCTATCTAATTTTAATCAATTGATTACTCTTGATTCATTTCATTTATAATTGAAACTCTTCTAAAAGAATCTGAATTCAAAACAATTGCTTTTAATTTAAAAATTACAAAATTATTAAATTATTGAGAAAAGGGGGGAAGGGGAGTACAAATTTTGATTGTTTTTTGTTTTCAAAAAAATGTTCTTTACATTTTTTTTTTGGTAAATTTATTAGAATACCCACTCCACCCTCCCCTCCCTTAAGAATTTATTTTACAGCATCTTTTTTTATCTTAATCAAGATCTAAATTTAGTTCTAAAGCTCTCAATTCTATAAGTTATTTATTAATAAGTGCTTAGTAACTTTAAGCTCTTCTAAACCACTCGGATCTTGTAATTTGCTTTCTTTTATTTTACTCTACTACATTTTTTTAAAAATTTTAAGTGATACTAATCATTTAACAATTCTAAAAAATATGATCATTCTAGCCACAACTTTCACATATAATTCCTTAAATTTAGTTTAAACTATTTTTCAATAAAATAGTGTCTTTTATTTAACAGTACATTTCCTATTTTATATTTTATTTTAATATTAGGCTTTGATTCTAAAAATGTAAATAACTTGATCTTATTTGTGTTCTCCTGCTATTTTAACAAAATCTTCATTCTTAATTATAGCAAATTAAGTGCTTCTACAGGCTTTAGCTGAAAACTGATAAGGTTGCTATGAAAAAAACTCAGCTAAACCAAGAACTTCTCCTTCTCCCAATGTGATTAAATTGTGTTTATTTTATAATCTAAGTTAAACTAAATTTTTAAATAAAATGAAAAAACTTGTAAAAAATGAAATTAGATTTACCTTCTCCCTTGATAATAACATACAGTTTATCAGATTTTTAGCCTTCTTCAAATATTTTTTGATCAATTTAAAACTATTTTTCTTCAACAATTCTGTAAATATTTTAGATCAATCTTTCTGAAAAGTTTGCTTAGAAAAATTTAATATTCTTAAAAAGATATGAATAAATATCTTTTTAGACATCCTCTCTCAATTCTGGACTAAGGCTATCTATTAATTTAGACCCATGTTCATTATTCTCTGATTATTCTTCATTTTAATTCTCATAAAACTTTCTCACTCTAACCTATAAATCAGTACTTAAATTTCTCTTTTTCATATAAAAATTTAGTAATTCCATCTTTAGCTTGAACTCTTCTCCCTACAAAGAAAATTATTTAAGAATTTCACCTATTTAATAAAATTAATTCTAAACCAAAGTAATATAAAATTTTAAATTTCAAGTTTGATTCCCCCATAAAATTTAGGAAAAAATTTTATTTTTGGGATTGAATATAAAATTCAAAAAAGGGAGGTTATATTTTATTTTAATAAATGCAATTTTTTTTTCTGATGCATTCTCTTAATTTAAAAAATGATTGGTAAATAAATTCCCATTCTACAATTTTAATTACCTATTGAACCCATAGTGAAGGCAAATAAGAAACATGATAAAATACAAAAAACTAAAGCAAATATTCTTTCTCTATATGTAGTAGGAGTAATATCACCATATCCTATAGTTGTCATGGTTAGTATACTATAGTAAATACCTGCTACATAACCTTGCAATTTTTCACTGATATTCAAGTCAGTTTCATATGTTTAGATATCTTTACTTAGCCAGGAATTTGCTATCCCTAAGCTTTATTCATATACTCCAAGGGCATACCAACAACAGCAAGCTAAGTGAGCACAAAGAAATATAAAACCACTTAATTTTAAGAGCTCAAATAAATTCCCATATGTCTCTTTTAGAGAATTGTCTGATTCCAACTCTTTTGTAAGCCAAATTAATGATAAAATGTGCAATAACCCAAAGCATTTAACCCAAATAGATACACCAGAAAGTAAAGAAACTAACCAAAAAACATTAACAATCAGATTATATCTAATTAGTTAATTAAAAATTAGCTTAAAAATTAATAATTTTTTTTACATAAATTTTTTTGATAAATAATGAACACATATTTCCCATCTATCTAAAATGATCTAACCATGCCTATAAAAGCCTAATGAAATAAATTAGTATTTAAAATAATCATCATATTTCTTAAGTAATAAATAATGATACCAATGTTGAACTCAAGGAACATGTTAATAATTTAAATGATATTTGGAAATACTTCGAAAGCAGAAAAATATCTATTGTCTTAATATAAACTATCAAATGCTAATCTTACTGGTAAGTATATTATGTATATTAATAAAGACACAAATTAAATAATGTTCCATAATCTGTTGATATAAGAGCTCTAAAGATAAATTTATTAAAATTTATTTTATAAAGCATTTGATATAGTTTTATAGAATTACCGGTAAGATAATTGCTCCAGATTTTTGATCTAATGGATGTATTCTTTTTGTAAACCAATCTAAACATTACAAAAACTTTATTTCTTTTATGCAAATTCAAATAATTTACTTTCCATCTTTTTAGCAATAAATTACAATCTGGTCGGTTACTTTATTATTAAAAATATATCTTTAGAAAATAAAACTTTAAATAATGCAAATTACTTCATTTTGAAAAATATTCTTGTAGAAATAAACATCATAATCAAATGCGTAATCATCAATTATTTGCAAGAACCTCTTTTTAGTTTAGGTAAATTTGTAATAGGTAGAATGCTATTTTATTATTTTTATGAAGCGTTTTATGTAGAAAAGTCTTTTATTGAAAAGCAAGTTATTGAAAAAGCTCATTTTGATGGTATGGTCTTCTAAGCACTATTCTTTTTAGGTTTTTTTAGAGCTTAATTATGAGAGATCATAATCAATTACTTTTTAATTTGAATAGTCAGATGATATCAACTTTTATTATTGATCTTCAATGATATTAACTCTTTTAGTATCTTCTTTCAAACATGTAAGATCAGAAGGAGCAATCTGAACTTTTGATTTAGCTCTAATCATACTTTATATAGTATCTAGCTTTTAATCTAAAATTATAAAGATAATTCAGTTTTATTAATTATCAATCACTAATTAAAAGAATATCAAATTTTGTATTAATTTTCATTTCAAAAAAATTATTAACATTTGTGTTAGAAAACCAATTAGCACTTCTTTACTCATATCTTATTAAGCCTTAATATTTCATAGCGTTTTTACTGATATTGAATAAATTTTAGACTATTTAAGTGATTAGCTTAATCATGTTTTAATTTAAAATTTTAAGCTATCTACATTTTAAACCTAAATTTTATTGAGTAATTCCTATGTCTTTTATCAATTTTCTTTTCAAAATTTTTGATTTTCATCTGTATAAACGATTAGCTTAATTATCATATATGCTAAAAAGAAAAAAAAAAAAAACTAAATTTACTGACTCTATTTTATTCTACTTTTTAAATATAAATAATTCAATCTTAAATTTTCTCATAAAAAAATTCTAATTCAATTTTTTACTTATTATTTTTTATCTAGAGTTGTAACTTATTTTTAATTCATCATACAGGTTAAAATTTTAACATTATTTATTTTTTAAAATGTACATAGACACAATTTATTTAAAATTTATTATACGTTAAAGAATATTAAAATTAAATACATAATAAAGGTGTTAAAAAGTTTATGTAAATAAAATCTAATATATTTTAATTTATGATTTAGGTTTAATTAATTTATTTTTAATAATAAAATCACTCATTATTATTATTAGATATTAGAGCTTTTTCTTGATTTTAAGAGTTTAATAAAGTTTATTCTTTACTCAATTTTTCACTTCTTTGCTTCATCATGAAGAATTTTTAGGTGGTCGGAATTTTTTTATAAGTGTTTTCTCTTATTTTTGTAAGTCTCTTAACAGTTTATTATTTTTCGAGTTTTTTTCTTTTGGCTTTGATGATTAGTTCTTGATAAAGTTTATTTTTTTCAATAAAATGATTAAATCTTTTTATAACAAAATTATAGTTATTGTGGATAAGATAGGATTTGAATGCATTCATTTAGTCAAAATGTTAATCAAAGCTATATTCCTCTTTAACTTCTTTTTCATTTATTGCACTAATGATAGTTTTTTAAGCAACAGAGTCATGTTTCATTTAAATCTCTTCTTCAACTTATTTTTTTAAATCATCTAATGCTGCCTTATTTTTGCTGAGCAAATCTGTTCCTTTCTAATTAATATCTAATTAAACCTTGCTAGTCCTCATAGTTAAGTTTACAGACTTTTTTCTATTTTATTATATTAGTTTTTAAGAGGATTAAGGAGTGTTCACTTTAAGTTCTTTATTCATACCTTAGAATTTTCCCCCCTATTAATTCTCATTACTTTATGCTATACTATGCAGCTGAACAGAATTTATTTAAATTTTTGTAAAGAATATCTAATTCTATTCTTCAGGTTTAGGATTAATCTAAAAGCTATCATAATTAATTTAATTTATTGGGCTTTATTCTTATCCAATTTCTACTTATTGCTCTTCTCCTGCTAATTTTTTTCCAGTTAAATTTTAATCAATAATTAATTTGTCAGTAAATTAAACAGAATCTTCATCTAAATCTTCAAAGATCTAATTATCATTTAAAAAGTCTGCGTTTGAGCTTCTCATTGATTAATCTCTACCTGTTAATTGTTTTGTAAGTTATTCTACTGCGATAATGCATTTATTTATTTATTTTTAAATTACTTTAATAATTTCAATAAATTATAATAAATAATGAATTATTTACTATCAGCTTTCATTTTTAGCAATTCTAAATTTTCCAAAAACTCCTACGCTCTCTGTTCTATTAGCTATTTGTTAGCAAGTGTTTAATAAATTTAAGATCTCCTGTACCACTACTATCTTGTAAGTTATTTTCTTTTATCCTACTCAACTAAATCCTTTAATTTATTTTGATTTAAACTGATCATTTAACAATTCTAAAATATATGGTCAGTTTTTCCACAACTTTGACAAATAACTCCTTAAATCTTGTTCAAATCTTTGTTTAACAAAATTGTGTCTTTAATTTAACAGTGAACTTCCTTTATTATTTATTTATTCAGTACATAATTTTAAGATAAATATCAATAATTAATTGAATTTACTAAATCATTTTTACACTCAGCTGCAAGTTTTACAAAATCATTATAGTTAATGATGGCAAATTAAGCGCTTCTGCTAGCCTTTGCAGAGAATTAATAGGGTTATTATGAAAAGAATTCTGATAAACCAAGAACTTCTCCTTCACCCATTTTAATTAAATCATGTCGGCCTTAGAGTATTAGCTAAACTAAATTTAAATTTAAATTAAAAAATGTAGATTTATTTTATGATTTTATATTTTTTACCTTCTCCCTTTATTATAACGTACAATTTCTCTGATTTTTATCCTTCTTCAAATATTTTTTCATCAATTTAAAACTGCTTTTCTTCTACTATTCTGTAGATATTTTGGATGAGTCTTTCTGAAAAATTTACTTGAAAGAATTTAATATTTTTGAAAAGATATGAGTAAATGTCCTTTTGAACATCTTTCCTCAAATCAGGAATGAGATTGTCAATCATAGAAGACCCAAATTCATTGTTTTCAGATTATTCTTAATTTTAGTTTTCATAAAATTTTCTAACTCGGACCTGCAAGTTGGGACTTAAATTTCTCTTCTTCATGTAAAGATTGAGCATTTCCATTTTTTGCTTGAACTCTTCTCCCTTCAAAGAGAATTTTTTAACAATTTCTCCTACAATTAATTATTAAATAGATTTATAATATTTCTTTACTAAAGGTTTATGATTACCTATTGATCCCATTGTAAAAGCAAATGAAAAACAAGATAATATGCAAAAAATAAGGGCAAATATCCTCTCTCTGTATGTACTTGGAGTAATGTCACCATAACCAATAGTAGTCATAGTTACAATACAGAAATACATTCCTGCAATATATCCTTATACTTTTAAATTAAGGTCAGGATCTAATTAATATTGAGAGATATCCTTTTTAAGCCATGTTAATTCTACATCTATATCATCTTCATAAACAGCTAAAGCATACCAGCAGCAGCATGCCAAATGAGCACAAAGAAAGATAAAACTACTTAGTTTTAATAACTCGAAAAGATTACCATATGTTTCTTTAAGAGAGTTAGCTTCTTCCAATTCATCTATTATCTTAAGCATAGTTATTAATCTCAACAAACCAACACATTTAAGCCAGAGCGATACATGAGGATTTAGAGAAACTAGCCAACAAATATTTAACCCTAAATCAAATCTAAATAAATTAAAAAAATATTTTGATATTTTGAATAATTATTATCTTCTTTACATGAATTTTGAAGTGATATAGTTTAAGCATATTTCCCATCGATCTAAGATAATCTATCCATGCTTATAAATTCCTATATAAAATTAACATGGTTAGTTATTAATTATTATAATAGAAAAATACCAGTGTTAAATTCTAAAAACATATTTATTATTTAGATAACATTCGGAATAACTTCGAAAACAGCAAAATAATCTGCGTCTTAATGCAAACTATCAAAAGCCAATCTGATAGGTAGATATATTATATAAATTATCAAGAAAGTAAACTAAATTATATTCCAAATTGTATTCACATAAGAGCTCTAAAATTATTTTATTTTTATGTTTTTTATTCTTATTTTAACTGAAATAATTAGAATTACTGGTAACATTATTATACCCGATTTTTAGTCTAGAGTTACTATTGATCTGGTAAACCATGCTTTTATTATTTATTCGTATTTAAATTAAGAATAAAATTTATTTCATTACTCTCGAAACTTTTCATCAGCGTTTGCAATCTTGTTGGTTGCTATTTAATTTAAAATGTTTATTTTTTTTGACTAATTAATTGGTTAAATTCTGAATTACATCATATTGGAAAACGTTTTTGAAGAAAAATACATCATAATCGAAAGCATAGTCATCAACTATTTCTAAAAATCTCTTTTTAGTTTGAGTAAACTTGTAATATGAAGAATACTATTTTATCTTTTATGTAAAGCGATTGATGTAATAAAACCTTTTACTGGGGAGTTAAGAATACACAATGTTGAAAATAGTTTGTGATTTTTATAAATGTTAATTTTTTTGGGGATTTAATTGCTCTAGATCTGCTTTTTAATTTGACTCTTATGATAATACTTACTTCTATTAGCTATCATCTCTATCACTTAGTTTAACAAATCTAGTCTCTTCTTTAAGATTCAATATCTCAGTATGATCAGATGGAGCTATCTATGCTTTTGTTTTTGGATTACTCATGCTTTACCTACTTCTGGTTGTATAATAATTGAAAAATAATACTTTTAAAATTCGATTTTTAACACCTTTTTAATTAATCTAAAATTTCTTCTACTGAATAAACTAAATAAGGTTTATGTGAAACTGAGCACATAAAAAGTTATTTTGAAAATTAACTTCGCAAATTGGTTATTTAGTCAGCCATTGCAAAAATAATAATCTATTTACAATTCTAAAATAATTATCCATTCAATTATTTTCTAATAGTTTTTAAAAATAAAATTAAGTGGGAAACCCTAAATTGTTAACTGTCTACCTATGTTAATTTTCATTATTGTAATGATTTTCAATTTATGTATCCAAAATATGGTTTTTGAATTGATTTAAGATTATATTTTCTCAAACACTCATAATTAGTAAAAAGAATACATCCATCAAAAAGGGTTTGTTAATTCTTTAAAATCATTTTTTTTTGATAAATTGAAATATTTAAATCTATGAATTTGAAATCAATAATATTAATGATTTGGGCTATTGATATTGCTCAAATTCAATTACAATATGTTTGTTAATCAAAAATTGTTAATAATAATTTTTGAGTTTATTTAAAAAAATAGTAAATTAGTGTTTAAATATTTAAGTGGCAAACTATAATTACTTATTTATCATCAAAACTTTTGAGATTAGTTTTTAGTTTTAGATGCAAAAGATATTAACTTGCGAGATTAATTAAAATTAAAGTCATCTTCATGTAGATTATGTTATCAAAACAATAAATATGAAAACAATAGGTAAATTTGATGAATATTAATTCTTATTTGCTATTTCTGAATTTAAGATTGGCCATTAAGTTATTCATGAAATAATATAAAATAAATTTGCAAATTATTTACAAAATTTATAAAAAATTATTAAATTTAAATAGGATAAATTCCCTCACCAAGAAGCAATCATATTTCTTGTTTAATAGAAAGATAAGACAGTATATTTGTGCATGGCGGGAGTGATAATAAAGCAGATCACAGCGATTCTTTTATTTTAAACATGAGTAAATGGTATTTATAATTCTTTGATTTCTACTGAAAATCAGATTAGTATAATAAATAAATGGATAAATTTTTAATTTTAATGAATCAAAACATGAAAATCTAACTAAAGGAAATTTAATTTGGGATTTAATGCTATAAAACAAATTGAAATAATTTATTATTAAAATGGTTCATTTAATTTATATTCAATATAAACAAGACAATATATATATTTAATTTCTCTATTTTTAAATAGCTGAAAAGAAATGGTAAAGTATAGGAATAGCTTTATAGAACTAAGATTAAATTAAATTTACAGGTCATAAATGTTTACATTTCCCTTTTGAGCATTGTTCATCAAATATAATGATGTTTGGTGGATGGGATGGAGAGCGTTATACAAACTAAATAACAGTAATAAATATATAAAATAAATAGGTTAGATAAAGCTTATATCAAGAACCAGAAAAGAAATCAGAATAAATTGCTACAAAAAACACAAAATCAACTTTAGATGGAACTCTTTTTATGAAAGATGAGTCTCCAATTAAAAATTAGCTTTCTAATTTGATTCCAAATGATATTAATAATATAAGTCAAGATAGTGGCACTGTTAACCCATAAAAGATTTTAGCTAATCATAATATCCTCTAAACTAAGAAGTCTCCATTATAAAAATTGTTTCCTCCTGGAGTTCGAGACCATACCTTAGTCTATGATTTTGTTAAAAATGTTGTTTTTTTGTTTGGAGGATGGGATTCATTCAAGTTCGAGTTTGGTTGCAATGAGTTTAATTTCTTGTGGATGCTTGATTCAAGTAAATTTAAATTGAAACCGAACACTAAAATATTTTTTTGAGTCTTAGCATATTTATTCATTTCTTATTCTTGAATTTACTCAAACCAAACTATTTTTTTAGATTTGATAAAATTTTTTAAATAATATATCTCAATTATTCTAATTTAACCTATCTTGTAAACTTTTAAGGGATTGATTTGAAAAAGGATTAAAAATTTAAGTTCTTATTTCAAAAATTATTTTTATTTTTTCAAGATAGAAAATCAATTGCATTTTATTTAAAAATCATAAATAATTTAACATTTTAAATTTAAAATAGAATGGAATTGGTATAATCTAAAAACTACAGGAGAAATTCCTCAAGGGAGAAGAGGCCATACATGTGTTTATTTATAATAGCCTTATGGTTTGATGGTTTTTGGAGGTTAATTTAATTTTATTAGTATAGATATTCATTAAAACAAATGAAATTTAGGAGTTCATGGATATAATAAGCTAACAAATGATTGTTATTTTTTAGATCTGAAAACGTTTAGCTGGAAAAAAATAAATTAAAAGCAAAATTTCTTTTATCCAAGCCCAAGAGCATATCACACTGCAATTAGAATTCATGAAAAAATTGTATATTATGGTGGCTTGTTAAAAGGAAATAAAATATCAAATCAGGTATTGATTTTAGATTAATTAATTTTTGTCAATAATTCTAATCAATAAATAAATTAAGATTCTAATTCATGATTATATTCTTGATCATTGGTGTGAAGTAGAGAATTAAAATAGAAGCATTCCTCCATTAATGATGCACAGCGCTATTAATAATGAACATAATGAGTAATTATCTAAAACTTAATTAATTTAAAAATGAAATAAAATCAATATTTGAAAGAATCTTTTTTTGTAAATTTGTAAGATAAAAATATCTAAATGTTAAAATAGAATATTTATATTTGGAGGTAAAACTGTGGACATAGAAAATCCAAGCAAGCATAAAATTATGAGTTTAGAAGATATTTTTATTATAAAGTTAGAATATTTGGATATTTCTTAAATCGTTATGAGTCCTGTATACATACATTTATTTAATTTTGAATAACTTTTCTTTGATGTATTTAATTCACTTATTTTGAAATAAAACAAAAAGAGCCCAAAAAGGTAACAGAAAGAAGAATAGCTGCATTGGAATATAATGGCTTTTCCAGCTTTAGAACTTAAAAAAGAAGATAAGCAAAATGATGATAACAAATAAGATGATTTAAGCAACTATTTGTATTAAATATCATAAATTTAGTAATCGAATTCAATAAGAGAAGATAAATTTTCTTTTGATTCTGAAGTTGAGTACTATGATGATTAAGTAACATCAGAATAAAAGTATTACTCTAAAGCTATCAAAAAGAAAATGCAGTATCAATTAAGTTAAGTAATTGAAGAGAAAAAAGAATAAAGAGAAAATGAGGAGTAAAATGAAGATCATAATTAATCTTTAAACAATGACGAAAGTGATGATGAAGATAAAAAATATACAATCAAAAGTCGTTCTTCTTAAAGTGCATAAAAATATGATCCCTTTGATGGTTTTCCTGAATTTGAAACAGAAGACGGAAAATAATCTTCTTAAATTGAAAATATTTGATAACTATTTTAAAATTTCTCTAAAATTGTTTTATCTATTTTTTATTTTTTATTAAAAATTTAAAGAAGTTGATAATAATTTTAATAAAATATTTTTTTTTTTTTAAAAATTTTTTTTATTTTGATTATTTAATTAAGTTTTAATGATTTTTTTAATTCAAAAATGAAATAATTTAAAATAAATACTTTTAAATTTGATAAATCTGAAAATTATTTAGTTTTTTGTAAGAAATAGATAAATACTACTAGATTAAAATTTCTTCAAAAAGCTTTAAACATATCTTTTTTAATGAAGATAATAATATTTTATAAGAACAAAATTATTTTTATTGATAGAAAATTTACTAAAATATCTTAAAAACTCTTAAAAATTAAAATGTTGATTTTGAATAATTTTTGTAATGATCTTTTACTAATTAAAATTAATTTTAAAAAATATAAAAGTTTTTAAGTTTTGCATGAGTGTTTTTATTTCTAAATAATATCTGAGTATGAGAGAGTTATTTCGTGTGATTACTAGAAAAATTTGTTTTAATTAAAATTTATTAATTCCACTTTTAATGAATTAGCTTGATCTCCACAAGTTTTAACAAAGTGATAATACATGAAGTGATATTTATCTATTAATCTTGCCAGGCTTATGTAATATTAAAAGATCTTTCTTTCAATATTCCTTTTTAATTTATTTAAAATTTATCTTTGATTAATGCTTGCATTCAAACTCAGCCATCCTTTACTTTTTCATTTTTTAGTTTTTAGTTTTCAAAATAAAAAATTTGTAATGGAATTTATTTCTGAAATAGTGAAACTCATTTATTTGACAGAGGAAATATGTCAGTAATAGTCTAATTGGTTTTTATGAAGATTATGGGATGAAAAACTTTTTAAGAAAAGAACTTGTTTTATTCATCAAAAAAAAGATGAAAAATAAATCCGTCACAAAAAATACGTAAAGACGGAGAAAGATGATGCAAACTAATTTAGTTTCTTTTTGTGAAAAAGATGAGCCAGGCAGATATTTGAAATTTTGTGAAAGAATATTTTTCACTTTATGTTGATAAGAAAAAAAGGAAGCAAAGAACGTATCAAAAACTGTTTAGGTAAATTCATAAAAAAATAAAACAAAGAATCTAAATCCAATAAATCTGATTAATAAAATAAGTATTTAAATTAGCAAAGTTTTTACTTGAAGAACACTATTAAAAATTTAATTTAAACAAATGGCAACTAATTCTGAAAGGATTTATAACATTCCGATAGGTGATAAGCTCCCTAATTCTACTCATGCCTTAAGAAACCCTGAAGGAGTCAAGGGATTACTTTATTAACCTCTTCCTGGAATCAACAATATTTAAGATCTTATCTAATATGGGTACAAACAAAATGCTAAAAAAGAGTTTTTGGGTACTCGAAATCCTAAAACAGGCATTTATGAGTATGAAACATATGAATAAGTATATAAGAAAGCTGTTGCTATTGGTTCCTCGTTGTAAAACATGAACTTACTTAAGATTACTAATGAATTTAAAAATTTTAAGTATTATGATAAGGCTGATAGAAATTTTGATGGTACTTTAAAATTAGTTGGAATTTATGCTAAAAATAGGGCAGAATGGACTATTTGCGATATGGCTAATGGTTTGTATGGATACACCATGATTCCTCTTTACGATACTTTAGGACCTGAATCAGTTAGTTTTGTTTTAGGGCATTCTGGTATTACTACTTGCATTTGTTCTACTTAATCTATGTAGATATTATCACAAACAAAAGATTTACACAATCTTAAGAATATCATCTCTTTAGATCAAGACTATTCACCAGATCTTGCCAAATCTTTAGAGAAAAAAGGTTTAAGAATTCTTAGTTATTAAGAACTTATTCTGAAAGGTAAATAAAGCAAAGTTCCTCTACCTAAAAACATACAAGGTGCATCTATTTTTACTTTCAGCTATACATCAGGTACTACTGGTAATCCTAAAGGAGCTATGGTAACTCATAAAAATATTATTGCTTGTGTTAGAGGACATTAAAATTGTGATTTTAGATTTAATAATAATGACACACATATGAGTTATTTACCTTTACCTCATATTTTTGAGAGATTTGTTAACTGCACTTGTTGGATGACTGGTGCTAAAATAGCTTTTTACAGTGGAGATGTTCTTAAATTAAGAGAAGATTTAGTAGCTGCATAGCCAACTGTTCTCATCAGCGTCCCCAGAGTATTGAATAAGTTTTATGATGAAATCAATAGTTTTATTAACAATTAGCCTTCTCCTCAAAAAGAAACAATTCAAAAAGCAGTTGATGAGAAACTTTAAAATCTCAGAAAAAGTGGAAAATTTATTGTTTAACATCCTATTTATGATGAAAAAATTTTTAGTAACTTTAAGATAATGTTCGGAGGAAAATTAAGAGCAATTGTTAGTGGCTCTGCACCTATTTCTTAAAGGGTTCTTGATTTTTTGAGTGTAATTTTTAGCTGTTATGTTAAGTAAGGTTATGGCCAAACAGAAGGAACTGGTTTAGAAACTGTTGAATTATTTTAAGATATTACTTAGAATCATGTAGGAGGTGTCGTTGCAAGTGCAGAATTAAAGCTCTAAGATGTCCCTGAAATGGGTTACTTCTCAACAGATAAAGATGAAAATGGTAACTTAATGCCAAGAGGTGAAATCTGCATCAGAGGATATACAGTATTTGCTGGATATTATAAAGATGATGATAAAACAGCAGAAGCATTTGATGAAGAAGGATGGCTTCACTCTGGAGATATTGGTGTCATCTTACCAAATGGAACTTTAAGAGTTTTTGACAGAAAGAAAAATATATTCAAGTTATAACAAGGAGAATATGTTTCTCCTGAAAAGGTTGAGAATATCTATGTTAGAGCTAGAGGAGTTTAAGAATCTTTTGTCCATGGAGATTCCCTCCAAAGATACTGTGTAGCAATTATTGTACCTAAGCCAGATGAGATTCTCAAGATTGCTAAAGAATTAAATATTAATGAAACAAAATTAGAAGTTCTCTGTAAAAACTAATAAATAACTTAATTCTACTTAAAAAATGTCACAGACTTAGGTAAAAAAGAAGGGTTACACTCCTTTGAATAAGCTCATAAAATATAATTAGAACCTATCTCTCTAGTTGTTCATGGATGTTTAACTTCAAGCTTTAAGCTATAACGTCACATTGCTAGATCAGTTTTCAAAAAAGCTATTGAAGAGCTTTACAGTACTCCATTAAACGCTGAGCAAAAGCCTCGTTTATGATATTAACGAAAAGCAAATAAATTTGTATGATTTTTAATTTATTTTCATTCCAAAAACCTTTAAAACAATCATCATTTCATATCCACTATTTTTTTAATGAAAAAAAATCTTAAAGTTTTAACTTTTGTAAAAGCTATTTTCGTTTTTTATCAATGCTTATTTCACATAAAAAAAGTATGTTATTTGAAATTTTAAAAGATTTTTCATTTTATGTTTTTCATACATTTCTTAAAATTTTCACAGAAGTTAGCATTTTGAAATCTTTTTAATTTATTCAAATTTTAAATTCTCCCTTTTTTTCAAAATCTGCTAAATCGAAATATTAAATTATGAAAATATCTTGAAATTTATCCTCCTTCAATAATCATTTCAGATTTTAAATTTTACATTTATTTTTTATCAGTTTTAAAGAGAGTATATATAAAAAAATAATTTTTTCAGTCAATTTTATTTATTAAGGAAAAATTTATAATAAAAGTAAAAATATGTTTCTAATTTTCAATAATAAACCAACATATTAAATTTGGGACATTTTGTGCAACAAATAATATTTCATAATCAGCAATTATTTAAAATCCCACAAATATTATTTTTAATTACAACTAGTTCTGATTATATTGATTTAACTAAAAGCAGTAATTATTTTAAAGAATGAAGCACTGATTCATTTTAAAATAAAAAATACTCATGGTATAATTTTTAAAATATAATCATAAAAAATATCTTGGTTTTTTTACATTAAAATTTGTAATTACTTTTAACCTGCTTTAAAAGAAAAAATATTATTAAATATAAACTTTTAATTTTCTCAATTTATGATAAGGAAAAATATGTTTGAAATTCGCTCTAAGAAAAGTATGAAAAATAATTATTGACTTTGATAAATAAATTAAACTAAAAAACCAAAAGATAGAAAAAAAGAAAATTCAAAATTTAGTTTTTTAAGTAATAAAAATTTAATAAAATATTTAAAATGAAATTTAAAGGACATGTACTTTTCTTGATTATTAAGATATTGACTCTAATAATATCTTTTATAGTTGGTAGAAAATATGGATTTCCATTTAATATTTTGTTTTATTTCTTATTATTCGGTACTCTTGCTGTAATATTAGAACAATAAATAACTATTAAAATCTATGTTTTTATGTGCTATGGATTAGTCTTTTTAGCTGGAGTCTTAGAACTTGGAAGTTTCTATTTTCTTCTTAACTCAATTTACATTCCTAGTAAATAAGCAAGTGGTCCTGCAAATATTGGCTAAATGGGAATTTTCTTCTGCTTTCTTGCCTTTTTATTATCAACAATAATACTGTTTGTTATTATTTACTTCATCAGACATTCGCGTGATACACTATTGAAATTATCTAAAAAATAAGTAGAGATTGAAGAAAGTAAAAAGAATTATTGACTATTAGATAAATATTAGGAGATTAACAAAAAAATTAGTTGAGTTATCATAAAGGAACAAAAAATAGTATGATTTACTGAATTTACAGTAGAAAGGTTTAACTTATTCTTTGTTATTTATGTATTCAATCAAACACAGCATGAAATTTTGTTTTTTTATAATAATTATTTAGTTATTGGTTTTAAGAAGAATGTCAGAAAATAGAAAGACAACCTTTTAATATATGTTAAAATAAGAATAACTAAATAAATTTAAAACTCTAAACACCATAATAAAAGTTAAAATTCTGTTTTTAACAATTTTAATTTGTAGAGCTCATTGGCAGTTTATTAAACGTAAAAAAATAAATAATACTTAATTATCTCTCAGGATTAAAATAAAAAGACAACTTTATTTTTAATATTATTAATTAAGTTCTCAGAACAAAATAAATATTTTCTAATAAAAATTTGAATTATTGAAAGAGTAAAATTTTCTAATTTTTATTTCTTTGCTCTTTAGATTTACCATTCTCATGTCACAATATTTTTTGCTCACTCTTTACCTCATTAAATATTTTAAAAATTTTCAAAATTATTTTAATAAACTAAAATAACTCAAATCTAATTCTATCTGTTTGAAATATGCATAAAAAAATGATCAACAAAATTAATTAAATAATAGAAGCTTTTAATTAATTATTTCAATACTATAATAACTAAAATCAAATTTTAAAGAAAGTCTTTTTATTTTTAAGATTTTTGAAAGTAAATTATGTTTTGATTTGAAAAATTTTAAATTGTAATAAGACATAAGATTTAAATATCTTCTCCAGATATCATTAAAATATTATTAATTAATTAACCAATTTACCAACAATACTTCTAATTTTAGCTTTTTTTATTAATTTAAAGTCTTTATGTGTGGAGAAATACCATTAAATTGAGAGATAAAATAAAATAAAATTTAAAATTTCATTTCTAGAAAAATTTAGAAAATTTTAAATTAATAACTTTTATCTGATTTACTTTATTGATCAGAAAGTTTTTAGATTAAATTTTACTTTACAAAAAAATAATTTATTTTAGCCTGAAGTAATTTAATTTAATTAAGAATTAATAAGATTGAATTTTTGTTTACAAATCCATGAACCACAAATCTAAAATTTAACATCATTAAATCGATTTTAAAGATGTTTATTTCAAAATTATTACAAATTAAAATCGAAAAAATAAAATTTATTGAAGAATAAAATGGTTATTTTCGGAATTGCAGCTATTTCTTTTGCAACATTAATAATATTTTTAATAATAAAGTATTATATTTTTACCAAAATTGCAATGGGCTTTTATGTTAATTAAGGGATAAAGGAATATAAATATTTTCCATTTACTGGTATGGCTAAAGAATGGATGGATTTATCTTTAAATGATAATCTTGCAACTTTGAAGTATATAAAGTTTAATGAAGAATACAAAGATTAAGATATCATTCTTAGTAATTTACTTGATAGAGCTATATTAATAATTACTAACCAAAATCTAATCAATGAGTTTTTGCAAAGTTAATAGTATTATATCAAATTTGAGGCTCCTTTAATTGGATTTAAGTAGCTTTTAGGAAATGGGATAGCTTTAGAAGAGGGTAAAAAATGGAAAAATAAGAGAATATTTATTTCAAAGCTGTTTAAGTTTGATGTTGTAGTAAATTATCAGTATACGCACAGTTTGCAAAATAATGTTTGATAAAATAGAAGATAATTTAAGCTTTGAGGTATTAAAATTATTTGAAAAGATAAACAGTGCTATTTCTGTTCAAATATTTATGGGAGCAAATATAGATGAATACGAAATTGATGGTAAGAAACCTTATGAGGCCATCAACACTATGTGTAATGAAATTTTCCTTCATTATTTGATTTTTTTGCCAGGTCTTTTGGGAGAAAAATTTGTTAAACTTAAGTTAAGAAAGTATTTAATTTTGAATAGAATAAAGAATTAGAGAAAATAAATATTATTGCTCTTTTAATAAAAGAAGGAAGAACAATAGAACAAGAATAAGAAATTAATGATATCTTAGAACTTACTTTTAGTCTTTATTTTGCTTCGAGAGACACTTTAACAGGAATTTTAACAATGATGCTTTATCACTTAGTAAAAAATCCTGAATACTTCAAATAATTAGAATATGAAGTTTTAAGTTTACCATAAAACTATAGCTTTTTTGACAGATAAAAGTTAGATTTTCTATAGTCAGTCTTAAAAGAAACTATCAGAATCAGCAAAAGTGCTCCATTGATATTTACAAGAGAAGCTAAGGTAGATCATAAAATAGGAGATTATATTATTAAAAAAGGTACTTATGTGAATGTAGGTTTACAAAGCAATATGCTAGATGAAAAATACTTCAAAGACTCGTTAACATTTAATCCAAATAGATGGCTTGATAATTCAGCTGAAAATACAATCAAATAATTATTTATTTACCATTTTCAGGTGGAATGAGAAACTGTATAGGTCAACATCTTGCAAATTTGTAAGCTAAAGTTTTCATAATAGAGTTTATTCATAAATATTAGCTACCATAAATTGCTAATGATTTCTTTTCATTAAAGTTTAAAAGAGGAAATCCTTTTGATTGTTGTATTAAATTTTATTTGTGAATAATCAGTTTTATAAATTTTGATTTAATACTCATTTTTTGGAAATAGTTTATTATCAGACTACATCGAATTTGAAAGTAAAATAATTTATTTTAAAAAAAAATCTAAATAAAACAACTATTTAAATAATAAATATACTTTGAATAAGAATTTTCAAAATTTTTAAAAAAATAGCTACTTTTAGATGTTGTGAAGTTTTAAAAATTGAAAGCATAATATTGTTACTCCTATTGCTCAAAAATGTTTTCTTGAATTGATTGATAATGCATTTGATCTATTACTTTAAAAGAGTTACTTTTTTTTAATTATTGAATTTAGGTTGTGTTTTTTGTTAAATTGGTTGTTTGTTAATTATGAAAAAATTGATTGAAATTTGTTTGCATTTCAATTTTCAAAATGTTATTTTTTTAATTTTCTATTTGATTTCTTTTTAAATAAAGTTTGATGAAAAAAAAATTTTTGTATCAAAATAATAATTCGAAATTATTTCTAAAACGACTTTCTTAAATAATATTTTGTATGAATTAGAAATTATTTATCATTATCTGAGTAAAATAAAATAGGAAAAGAAAAAAAGAAGGTAGAATTTGATGAGGATAATGATTATGCGTTCCCGAATGTTGTTTAATCTGATGAAGAAGACCAGTCAAAAACATATAGTAAAGTCAAACCTCAAAGATCAACTAAAACCTACTCCAAAATCTTAATCAATGAAAAATTTATGCTTTAAAATTGAATAATCTGTTTGTTTTTAAATTATTTGTTTAAAATAATTTTAAAATTTCAGGATTAGTTTTTAACTAAATTCTTTATTGAAATAAATAAACTTTCTGAAAAATTTATAATTTGTATTAACTTTAATTGAATTATTAACTAATTTTATTAATTATTTGTTAATTATTGTAATAATTTAGTTTTTTGTGAACAACATGTAATCTTTCACAAATCAGCGATGATTTTAAACACACAAATATTATTTATTCTTACATTTAGTTTTGTTTATTTTGGTTTAACTAAAAACAGTAATTGTTTAAATAATCGAATTAATGTTAAATTAAAAAATACTCATACTTTTATTTTTAAAATGTAATTCACCCAAAATATTTTGGTTTTTCTACTTTCAAATTTTAAGAAAAATCAAAATTTAGTTTTTTATTAGTAACAAAAATTTAGTAAAGTCTTTCAAATGAAATTTAAAGGACATGAACTTTTCTTATTCATTAAGATATTAACTCTCGTAATATCTTTACTAGCTGGTAGAGAATTTGGATTTCCATTTAACATTTTGTTTACTTTCTTATTATTTGGTACTCTTGCAGTAATATTAGAACAATAAATAGCTATTAAAATCTATATTTATATATGCTATGGATTAGTAGTATTTTTAGCTGGAGTCTTAGTACTTGGAAGTTAATTTATTTTTCTCTATACATACATTCCTCCTAAATAAGTAAGTGGTCTGATCATAGTCATCTGCTTTTCAGCCTTTCTATTATCGACAATAGCACTATTTGTTCTTATTTACTTCATCAGACATTCATGCGACTTATTAATTAAATTATCTAAAAAATAAGTAGAGATTGAAGAAAGTAAAAAGAATTATTGACTATTCGATAAAATTAAGAAATTAACAAAAAAAAAAGAGATTTGTTTATTTTATTCTTTGTTATTTATGCATACCAAACACCCCATATGAAAAATTTTTTTTTTACGATAATAATTTTATTGGTTTTTAAGAAAAGTACCAGAAAAAGGTAGCTTTTTAGTGGAGTAATTTTTTAAAAATGAGATGACAGAATTAATTTAGTATTTATTGGATTATTTAGATATTTACAAGAAAATAAGTTGTACAATGAATGTTAAATAATTAGGAAATAAGAATGACCAAGTAAATTTAAAATTCTCTTTGTAAAATATTACAATTTTACTTCAAGATTAGCTGGTAGAGTTCATATACAGCTTATTAAATTGTAAAAGAAATCAATAATATTAAATTATCTCTCAGATAAAGAAATATTAGTTTAATTAACTAGTTTAATTAATTAAGTTCTCTGAACAAAATATATATTTTTAAATAAATATTTGAATTAAATTTATCTTAGAGTAAATTTTTCAGTTTTATTTAATTTTTAAATAAATATTTGAATTAAATTTATCTTAGAGTAAATTTTTCAGTTTTATTTAAAAAAAAAAAATAAAAAATGTATTATTTTATTTTGAGGAATATTGTTAAATTAAATAAAAATATTAGAAATTTATTTAAAATATCACAAATTTTTATTTAATTAAATTATTAAAATTAATGAAGTAATTCAAAATTAACATCTAAAAATGTAAAGATAAAATCGATTTTGACTATGATTGCAATAAATAGTTTTCTATTAAAAATATATTTAAGATCATGTCATCAAAAAAGTTACTAAATAGCTTTATTTTATTCCTATTTTAAAGGTATGAATTCTTCATTTTGTTCTTAGTCACTTTATGTTGTTTCAAAATCATAAATATTTTCTTAGCTTTAATTTTTCTAAGAAGTATCCTATTTGAAAATTGATGAACAAACTTAAAGATTAGATGTCATTGATTCAGTAGTGATAAAAAAAGGAATTCTGCTCAGTAACAATTTCAAAGGTCATAAATTAGAAGAATTAAACAAGATGTTATTAAAATATAGGTATTATTTACTATTTCTACCTCCAAACTCAACTGATATTTTGCAACCTCTAAATTAATATGTGAATAAATAATATAAATTTAGAGAATTAGTTTTAGAATAAAACCCAAAGGAAGGAAAACTTAGTCATGGAAATTTCATTACATTCTTAAGTTAAGCTTGGGATAAAATTGATGAAACCAAGGCGTGGGATGTTTATAAAGACAAAGATTTTCTATCAAAAAACAATATTTCATATGTTTTTATTTTTTGTTACAAATTAAATTTGGAACTTTTTAAAAATACATTTTCAAAAATTTCTAAAGATGAGTCAAAATAAATATTAATAAAAGTAAATATT
Source organism: Tetrahymena elliotti 4EA (assembly GCA_000231825.2). Lineage (NCBI taxonomy): Eukaryota > Ciliophora > Oligohymenophorea > Hymenostomatida > Tetrahymenidae > Tetrahymena > Tetrahymena elliotti. Next base: position 1,365,236 of record JH720295.1, read on the forward strand.
TACTAATAAATAAACTAATATCCAAAAATTAGAATAAATTAAAAAAAAATACTTATTTCAATTTAATTTCCAAAAAATGAAGATCACAAAAATAAAAGAAAAATAAATAAAAAGTTATTGAAGATACTTTATTATTGAATTATTAAAGTTGTTTTTTAGATGTTATATTCAGATGCAATAATCTTTAAAGTAAACATATGAGCCCTCATAGCTGTTTAGATATTTGAAAAGGGTTTCAGGTATTGTATTATAAATTATTGCTTTTCTTATTTGTTCATTTACTTTAGAATCAAGGAAGTATTCATTCCAATTTAGGGTGGATTTATTGACAAATTCACCATACTTTGAACTATAGATTGAGTCTTGAATGATATTCTTAGGATAATGGAGATATGTGACATTAGAAACAAGCGCGTCTATGAAAATACAGCATCCTCCATGAGCATTTATTGCATGCTGAGATAAATTTCCCACATTTTAATTTGTTTTTGCTTCATAATCTTTTTGGCAAACATTTTTACAAACAGAATATCCACAAAGTATGCAGACTGAGACACCCTAAAGTAAAATTGTAAACCTATTTGATTCATCACTAAAAGGGATTCTATCACATTTGTTACATCTTTTCTTGTCTACAATTCTTTTAAAAAGCTCAAAATTATCAGGAAGTCTCAAAGCTAAAATAGATTCATCCAAAAAAATTTAATTTTTCTTGAGTTTTTGTTTATAGAATTTGAAATCCTGTTCTAGTTCTTTCTGATTCTGCATAGCAAATTTAGTCAAAATATCATTGAAAGAAGTAAAATCATAATTATTTGATAATATTGGATTATAAACTTAGCTGAATAAGTCTAAGTAGTCTGAAATTAAACAGAAATCATATTACTATAATTTTTCGATAGGGAAAATGTTTCTAAAGCATAAAAATGATAAGAAATACTCTAATAATTATTTCAAGCTGGCCATATGATTTTGCAATTCGAAGTTATCGAATAGAACTTCAACTATTTTTAAATTTTGTAAATGATCTTATTTATTAATCGATTCTGCTAATATTAGGATGAAATATTAACAAAAAAGATTTATATCATGTAGAGGATCAAGAACATTGCTTAAACAGAAGTACGTTAACAGTTCTCTGAGAAATAAGTCATGAAGATTAGATTCTTTTTACTCTTCTCTAAAACTTTTAAGATATTGAAGATCTTTACTTTTGTTTTATTTGTTCTAATTTGTATAATTTATTCTCATGTATTCTAATAAATTGTTATAAACTTTGTAATTGGTTTAAATAAATTCTTGAATTTCAGAAAATTCAATATGATGGAAGGGTTTTAAAAATATCTTTTCAAATGCATCTTGCTACAAATTTTAAATTTAAAATTTTTCAATATCTGGATTAGAAATGCTCAATACAGTTAAATAATCCTATACATTAATAATGAAGTCATTTTGTGTAAACATAATAGATTTGCTTAAGGTTTTACTCAAATAAAGAGGATTCATTTAAGAAGAAGATGCTGATAAATTATCATCTTTAACTTCTTCTTCTTCTTCTTCTTCTTCTTCTTTTTATGCATTTTCACTGAAGTCTTCTTCCTAAGCTGCTTGAATATCCTCAAAAAGCCTAAAGCTTTCTTAATGATTGTTATCTTGTTTTTCAATCTTAGATGAAGTAATTTCTTTCAAAATATCTTTTAATTTTTATGAAGAAAATATCAAATTATTTTCTTAAACCAGTTTTTTAGTAGAATACTTTGATCTCATGCTTTCTGGAATATATTAAATAAAATTGTTAGCCAACCTTTTACATAAAGAACAAGGAATTTCAGATTCATTCCTATATAAATGAGCATTTCTCTCATTTCTGGCTGAATTTTTTTGTTGATAATCTTACCAACACTTATAATGATAAAAATGTCCACAAGAATTTACACTAATATAAAATTCTTCCTAATCATCCTGCTCGATTGAAATTTTCTTCTATTTAAGAAAACTTAAAGTATTCACAGATTTAATATAAATAGGATATCCAAATTCTGAGTTCTTTTCTATTTGCTCTGAACAGATGCTACAGTATTCTTCTTCATTTTCTTAATTTTTTACAACACTTTGTTTTTTAATCATCTTGGGATTTTCTGGTAAAATATCAGTTTTTTATTCTTCTTTGCCATCTTGCTTTTACTAGAAATTATTTCTTTGCTGTGCAAATTTTTGAAGCATTTCTTATTATTTTTTTTTAGCTTCTTCTATTTTTTATTTTCTTTATTCTTCCTTTTATTTCTCTATTTCTTCAGCTGTTTAAGGTAAATCCTATATTGAGTTGTTCTCATTCTCAATAACTCCTTCTTCTTCCTAAATTATCTTTTTGATCCTAATTTAATACAATTAATATTTATTAATCATTTAAAAAAATTTAAGAGAAGGTGAGAGATTAATTATCAAGTGAAAATAAAATTTTTTAGAAATTTTTTGTAGAAATAACTTATCTCTTTTTTAGGTTCTGATTTATGAAAAGGATTTTTTTCTAAAATTGAGTAAATTATGAAATTTTTTTATTAATTGAAATGATTTAATAATTTTTTTAAATAAAAATTACATTTTAAGGAGAATTTTAGAGCCTTCTTAAACGTTTTGAGTGTCTTTAACTTGGATTATGTTAAGGAAAAAATTCTAAAGGAGATTAGATTTTATATAGGTATGGTATAAATGTTTAAATAGAGATGGTTAGTACTCTTCTTGAATTTCTTCAAAAAGTTGAGGTGATTATTTGGCTTCTTTGATTAAATAAACAATATACTAAAGGAAAGTTAAAAAGAAAATATTTTTAGGAATATTTATAATTCCGATTACAAGGCTTTTGAGGCAATTAATAAATTTCTCGTTAGTGATAAATTTAGTAAAATTTATTATTAAAAATGGAGGAAGATAGTTAAACTAGTATGTCAAATTATCTATTTTTACAATTTCATTAAACGAGAAATTTTCATGGACAAACAAAATATCTTACACTGTCCCAGTTACTTCAGAGTTGAAGTTTTTTGTGTATGAAAGAAATTGTTACTAGTGAATACTCATTTAATTCCATAAATAAAGATTTGATCCATAAGGCATATATTATTTTTTTAACTAAAATTTCTTCTTTTTTTAGTCAAAATCAGCTAATTATATTAGAATTTCTTCACTTTTAACTCCTAGTTACGAGAAATTTTTTAAGAATATTTAACTGATGTTCTTATATTCTTTCATGGTAATACTATTATTGTAAAAGAAAAACAAGTGTATTATTGATTAAACGACTGAACTTCTTAAATGTATATCCATTTTTTCAAGAGTCAAAGGAGTCTGCGATTTCGGAATGAAATTGGATTTCATAAATTGTATGTGGTATGAACTTAGAAAAGAAATACAAGCATTTTCTGAAAATTTATTTATTTCTGAGTTTATATCCGAAATTTACAGAGCCGTTATCTTTTTAGCCTCTCCATTTTGCTCTATTTGTTCTACTATTTTGTAAAATGGATCAAAAAATTGGTTGTAGAGCCTTTCCCCAGCAATCAATAGGCAAATCTACCTAAGCAGCAAAATAACTTCATTATTATGGTTTGACCACTACATAATATGCAAATAAATGAATTAGGATAATGTCGCCTAGTCTTAATTTAATTGTTATTGTATATTTAATTAAGTGAGCTACTAAACTTAAAGCTCTTTATGGAAAACACAGAAGCTGTTTTTTACTATGTTGCCATCAAGATCAACAAATAAGGCCTTTATTTTTTCATATTGATCTTTAGGATCTTTGATGGTATTATTTAAAATGTTAAAGTTTTTTTCGTTATCAAAATATTATGTTAATGTTTAAATAATGTTTTTTCTATTTATGAGTTCTACTTTCCCTTTAAAATCACGATAAGCAATAGAGTAAAGTATCATAGAGATTAAAGATGAAAAAGCTATAAAATCTTATTCTGAATTTACCATATTGCTGATTGATTTCTTATCAAACTAAACTGATTCATAATTTATGAGCCAATTATTAAAAATGTATTTCAGAATTTCTTGATTTCTTTCAGACATATTCTCTCTTTATATATTTTTTAATTTTAAAGCTACTTAATTATTACTCTCCTTTGTATATTTCTTCAGTCTCTCTAATACAGCGATTGACTCATCTTCATCAGCTAAAAAAGTTAAATCACGAATTAATGAATAAATTATGCCCAGCAAAAGGTCTAAACACCCATTAATTTAGGTTGTATGAGCAAACTGCTTTTACAATCCTAATACTGATTTAATTCCTCTCTTTTCAATCTTAGCAAGAGTTTTTAAAAGATTTTCTAAAAAAGATGTATCTGTAAGTAAAATTAAGAAATTAACTTCACTCAACTAAGTAAGAGACTTTATGCTTTCAAATATTTGCTTTACTTAATCTACCATAGACTAATCTGATTACAAAATAATAGCTTCAATGTATTTACATAAAATATTAAACATATTTGCAAATTAACTCATATCTAAAACCATCTAACATCCATACTCAACTGGAAAACTGAACTACTAAACGAGTAAGTAAGGACTAATTTAATTAAAAAATAGAAATAAGATCAAAATTATTTTTTTTTAAATCGATTTAAAGTTACTTTTTTTTACATTTTTCTTCATTAATTTAATAAATAAATATCTTTAATTTTTAAATTTTCTTCAAATTATACTAAAAACATAAATTAATTACTTAAAATAATCTTAGACATTACTGTAAAGGAATTTAGAGCTTTTTTCAATGAAATGAAGCATTTTAATCAAAATACTGCTAGTAAATTTTTTAAAAGAAGGGATTCTTTACAAATTGATTATGACATCTTGGATAACTAGTGTGATTCCTGGGATAATATAAGAGGAAAATCTGATCATATTTTCTAGATAAGTACAATGACAAAGACTACTCATTCTTTATGAAGTACTATAGAAAGAGATATCTTAATTATTTTTACAGTTATGGTACAGCATTCTATTTAATATTATATTCTCATCCTCCATTGCTGCATTTTTTTAAGCCTTAAAGAAATTTTTTTCATCGTTTTAAGAGTTAGATGGATTAGCTGTGTATTATTACATGAGAAGTTTCTTTATTAAATCTAAATCTTTTTAAGTGTAGATTTTAGAAGTTAAAAAATCTGAAAAAAGAATTGCATAGCATATGTTCTTTTTTATTAGATTAACTATTTCATAAAAAAGCTAATCAATAATTGAAATTATATTAGAGCCAGCTTAATTTCCAATACTCATTTTATTTGCATTCTCTATAATAAAAAATAGCTGTAAAAATACTCCTTTCCAGAATCTATTGAAGTTAATAACTAACTCTTTGTTTTCAACTAACAGATCTCTAATTTCTTTCTCTAATTCATCTGTCAGCCCTTTATGATTCTTGCAAAATGCTTTTATTTAAATAATTTAAATAAAAAGAAGTCAAAAAACTAAGTTTGAAAATTATTTCAAAATAAATTTTAAAACATTCATAGAAAATCAAATTTGGTCATATTAATTAATTAATGATCTCTTTTTACATTAAAATTAAAACTTTTTTAACTTTTTTATTATTAGCTTCATAAAAATTTCCACAAACTTAAAAGAATATTTTGAATATCTAAAATATTGATTCCATTAAAAAATATTTAAGAGAAATAGTTAGATTTTCATTTTAAAGAATAATAACTTTATTCTTTAAAAATTGATAATAAATCAAACAATATTTATATTACCTTACTTCTTTAAAAAATTACTATCTCCACATTTACAAGATATCTATATATATTCAATATCTACTTATGAATATCTGTGACCTTCATGATTAGCTAAACTAAAACAATCTGAACATTATGACATTTAATTAGAATCTAAGAGAGGATCTCCTTCACAGTCTAAACAATAAAATCCTACCTTTGACTTGCTAATGTGCTTGCTACATTAAATTTAACCTTAGAATTTTTAATCACTAAATAAGTCTTCAAGCTTCTAATTTATTTCATTTGCTGTTTCTTAGAATGATTCTGAAAATAGCTTTTTATTGAACCCATCATAAATTGTTTTTTCAAGTATTTTTTGAATTTTTTATTAGTAGGATTATTTACCATATTTTTTCTTATATATAAACCATGCTAAAGCTGCTACTGACAAAACTCCAGCTGCTCCTAAAATCTAGCTTTCCCTTTTTTTCATTTTTCCGATTCTAGTTTTTGTTTTCGCTTAATGAAATGAATTTATCTATTTAAATAATTAATGCTAATATCTTTTCTGATTATTAATAATTAATAAAAATCAATCATTATGTATTTCTCAAAGTTAAGATTTAATTAGGTATATTATACCCTATCTAATACCTATTTCATTTCTCATATTATCCAAATCAATTAATATTTCTAATTACTTAATCATTGTGTCTAATTACTAAAACATCATCTTTACTTGGATTGAATCTAAAGAACTCATTTCTTTTCCTGATAGAAATTTCTACACTCATACTCTAAAAAAAGTATGATTTTTTTAAAATGGTATTAGTATACTATATGAATAGAAAACATAAAGCAAATTCTTGCTTTAAAGGTATCTTCACTCTGAATAACCTCAACAAATAAAAATAAATATTTTTAAATGAAATCAAAATTATTAAAAATTTAAAATAAAATAAAATGTAATTTGTAAACATATTTCTTTAGTTTAGTTAAAGAAAAATCCAATATTACTAAAAAATAATAAATAAAATTTTTAAAAATATCAATATTGAATTATCATAAAAAAGCAGATAATGTATTTTTGCTTTTATTTGAAAGTCTATTGTGAAAAAATAAGACAAAGAAAATTTTTATTTTTTCAATATTTAAAATAAATTAATTTTGTTTGCAAGGCCAGTCCTTAGAAAAGAGAATTACTATTAGTTTGATAAAATATTTTTTAGTTTTATTAAATTTTATAATTTTTGAAGAGAATATGAATGATTTTTCATAAGGTTTCTAGAATTGAATGATATAAATTGTTTTCAACAATAGGATAGAATCTATCTCTAAATATTTCAGACGAGGCTTCATAGATTATATCAGAATATATTTAACTGTTAAAAAAAGGATTAGCATTTGAATTTTGCTCCTCACTACTCAAATATTTTTTTAGATTTCTCATCCCTTTTAACACTTAAGAGGCTGATTAGTCTCCTATTGGTTCAAATTTACCTACCCATAATACATCATCAATTTAATTTTTATAGTTGCTTAAAACATAAAGGTAATGATTAAGCTATACATTAACGCTAAAGTTATCAATACTTTAAACATCAATTGTTTCTGAACGTAGAAATTTAAGTCCAGACCTAAAAGGGTTCGTTTCACTTTTATTTTGTTTTAAAAGCCTAACTTAGCTATTAATTCTGTTAAATAAATATTCCATATTTTAATGTTGATATTTTAAGTAGTATAAAGAGGGCTTTGCATAGCTTATTCGATTTATTTATTCATCATTTAAGCAAAAGAAATCTTTGAGTAAAAACATAGAATGACCTATCATAGATATACTTTAATCATATTTGTTTCCTTTAAATAATATATAACTGCAATGATTTTATGATGATTTAGTTTCTTCTTTTATTTCATTTAATACTATTTCTGCTTTTTGAACACTTTTTAAAAAGCTCCATCCATGATCTTCATCACAGTCTAAAAAAGTAAATGGTCCTTTTAAATTAATTATCTTTGAGCTTTCTTATGATAAATCTAATTTTGCTTCTTCTTTTATTTTTTCATTTAAAATTCTTTAATATTCTTCCATCACATGAGCTATTCTAAGTAAGTCTTACTATTAACTACGCTTTAGGAATTCAATAGGAATAGTTATGTTGCTTCTAATATGAACATCTGTATCCATAAATACATCAATAAATTATGATTAATTATACCTTTTTACTTCTTTAACTTAAATAAACTCATTCCAAGATGCATTTTAACTCAAACTTTCTCTATTTAAAAGCTAATCAATATTTATAGTAATATCTCCAGCTATTTAATATACTTTTCTAGCATCTAATTCTTTACTTAAGATAAAACCATATTTTTCTATTCTTATTTTTTTCTAATCATTATTGTTCTTATTATTTAATTTTTTTCTCTACTTTTTTTTTAGCATTATTTCTGCCATAAAAAAGTGAAATTATTGTATTATCTTTATTAATTTATTAAAAAAGTCAAAAGATTTTTTTATTGTTAATTTATTTATTTTATGCTACAATATTATTATTGAATCCAAAGTATGTCACTTAATTAAATCGAGTATGTAGGAAGTATGCACATTTTTTTTTACAATAGGTACCTGAGTGCACTTTTGTGCTCAACAATATTTTAAAAGTATTTTTTTAAAAATATTATTTTCATGATTAATTTGTGTTTTAAATAAAAATCCATAGTTAAAGCATCAAACTATTTAAAAGTACATCTTGTACCCTAAGATAATTCCTTATTTTTTGAGTGGGTGCAACCTTAGCAGGAAGCTAGCAGTACTTAGAGTTAAAATAAATTTGAAAATATCTTTGAAAGTGAGTGCGCACAATTGCGAGCTCATGTGCTTCAAGTATATTTGCACGCTTCCTACTGGGAATTCAATTAAATCAGTTACCTTAAGAACACTCAAAGTTAATATTATTTTTCTACAATTAAATATTCAGTAAAAATCACATTTTAATTGTGATCTGATAAAAAAAATACCATCTTAGAATAAACCTCCAAAAATTTAATTGTTTATTTAGTTTTATAATTTAACTCATAAATTTAATTCAAGTTAAAATATAAAAGCTAAATCAACAAAAAATTTAATGAAGAAAACAATAACTGATATCCATTCAGTGTAATTAAAACATATGTTTTGGTTATGAAAATGACTTTTATCTCTCTTATCTAACTCTTTACTCAAAGTAACATTTATTTATCTTCAAATAAAAAAGATTTTAATATCATATACCTTTTAATTTCAAAATAAATTAAATATTATTAGATTCATGTAGAAGATTATGTTTTTACTTAGAAAAGTGTAAATTTTTCAATACTAAATCTAAATATGAATTTTATTCTTCTGTTTATTTTTGCAAATAAAATTTTAATAGTCACATTTTTTTTAATGAAAAATAACTATGAGTAAATCTTCATAAAGTTTAGCTTTTGGAATAGAAAAATATTATTAATTCTTACATTTAAAACTGTTTAATGAATGAGCACAAATTTAGTTTGATGTATATTTGCTGAAGAAAAAAATATTGTCAGCCAAAATTTTTGAATAATTGATAAATATTTTTTTAATTAGACGCTACTATGATTTGTAAGTAAAAGATATAATAGTATTAATTTCATAAAGATAAATAAATAAGATATATTAATATTATAAAAACTACTGAACACTAAAGAATGAAATGTAGTAAATCGAATTTCATGCTAATAATTGAATATAAAGATCAATAAATTGATAAAAATTTAATGCATATGTCAGATTTATGAATTGAATGAAAAAATTTCAGTGTTCTTATGAATTCGTAAAAAATTTTATTTGTAAATAAAATATTCATACATATTTAAACCATATTAATACAAGAATAATCCTAAAATTAATTATTACTTAATTAACAAAAATATTATTCAAATTCAATAAATAAATAAATAATCTAAAATATAAAGATTAAGGTCAAATGAAAGGGTTTTTAAATTAGGTAGGAGGATACTTTAATAATAGCAGGTCTGGTGGTCAAGGAGTAAGAAGATAAATTAGTTAAATCTTATAGTATATTTATTTGATTTATTATTATTTTAAATCATTTAGGTGAGCACCCATGATGTACCCTAGTAACATGTCATAAGAGGTAGGGTTATTTAGGAAGAAAAAATCCTTTCTGAAGGTAAAACTATGAATATTAGCACTAGATTTTATTAAAATATTTATACAAACACTCCTAGGTGGTTTTGGATATATTTGGAAAGCATATGATATCAACACGAGAGAAGTATTTGCGCTAAAAAGGATGATTTGCTAGGTAAAAGATTTTTAATTAGTTAATTGCAAATTTAGTATTAGTGAAATAATTTATGGCATTAATTCATATGAATTTAGTTAATTTTTAGCTGAAATAAATTTGTTTTTTAATACATTTTAGGGCCAAGATAGAGTCTAAATAGCTAAAAGAGAATTGAAGAATTTCGTAAATTATTTTTTGATAAATAATTTTTATAAATGTTCTTTGAGATTGAGTTTTGATTATATAGCTTTCTTTTTTTTTGTTCTTAAAACTAGGAAAGTCTTCCAAATCATCCAAATATTATTAAATTTTATGGAGGAACAATTACACCAACAAATGATGGTTGTATAGCCTTATTTTTGATGGAGTTGTGTGATGGAGGTTCTCTATTTGATTTGATGTCCCAAACAATGCCAAATAAAATTCCAGAAAGAAAGTTGATTCATATAATCTATGAAGCAGCAAAAGGTATTAGGGCTTTACATCAATCACATCCACCAATCACCCACAGAGATATTAAAATAGAAAACATTCTCTAAAGTGGAGGAGTTTACAAACTTTGTGATTTCGGTAGTTGCTCAACCTAAACAATCGACTTCAGGTTTATTTTTTTTACAAAATAAAAGCAAGCAAACAGTTACTGAAGTCACTAAATGACTTTGATTATTCTAAATTTTTAATTTAGAAATTCTTTTTAAATAAGATGAATATGGAAATATAGTAACTTATTAAAATATCAATAGAAATGTTCCAAAAAGTGAATATGAAAACTATGAAGATTTATTCAACAAATCTACAACACTGATGTATCGACCCCCAGAAATGTGTGACCCATCAAAGAAACTGCTTGTAGACACTAAAGTAGATATTTGGATGTTAGGTAAATAATTATGCAATTAAGTCAATTAAAATAGTTAAAAGCTTTGGTAAAAATATACAATAATTATATTAAATAATGATAAAAATAAAATTAGAGCGAAAAATCTAAACAAATTGAAAATTGAAAGATAATAAATTGTTCAATAATAAAATAATTATGAAAAGATTGATTCAAGATAAAAAATTATTATTCTTTTCAACTTTCAGATAAATAAATTAGTTAATAAATATTTTTTCAATATTAATTAAAAATAATTGATGTTTGTTTTTTAAGATATTTGAAATAAGGAAGATTTCTCTCTTTTAATTTTTACAATAAAAATTTATTCAAACTTTTTGAGCAGAGATCTAGATAAATAAATATTGTTTTTATTTCATTTCTCAAAACAAGAAAAAATAATATTAAACATATAATAGGTTGTGTGCTCTATACAATAGCTTTTTACATTCATCCTTTTGTTGACAGCTCAAAATTGGCTATTGTTGATGCTAATTATAGGTTCCCAGCTGATTCTAAATATAGCCAGAAATTACATGATTTTATTCGTCATATGATAACTCCCGAACCTTCTTACAGACCTTCAATTCATGATATAATTTAAATTTGTGAAAATTATGATAGCTATTCTTTGATTTAATTGAATGTACATTTTTTAATCTTATTTTTATTTAAATAAATTTATTGTTTTTAAAGCCTATCGCTTAATCCTTGAAAGAAAAAGAAATTTCAAGGGAAAGAGAAGAAAAGAAGTATGAATAATAAGGAAGATCTATCAAGAAATTTGATGGAGATATTCCTTTGGATGAACTTATGAAGCTTTAATAAAAGATTAGAGCTAATAAAGTTGAAGACGATGATGATGATGAATCTAATGGAACTTCATTTATCAAGAAAAAGAAGCAATTAAAAAGTAAAGATGCTTAAGCAGAAAAATAATTGGAATAAATTAGACAATAATTCAACAAACCTTCTAATCAAGGTTCTTCCTCATCAATTTCTACAAATTAATTCTGGGGAACTGCAAGCAAGAGTAATAATTATCAATAGGAATAACCCAATCGCCCAAACTCTAACTAAAATCAGAATAACCAAGTTATTCAAAATGAATTTTGGAATTTCACAAACAATTAAAGTAATAATAATTAATAATAACAAAACAGCAATATTTAGTAACAAAATAATTAAGTTGAAGATCCTTTCAACTAATTCGGATTTGGATAAAATAATAATTCTAATTATTAAAATAGTAACCCTTTTGAAAATTTCAATTTCAACAACAGTAGCAATAACATTAACAATAATAACTATGGAAATAGTGTATTTGACTAATTTGGATTCTCAAATAATAATACCCAATAAAATTAAAATAATAATAGAACAAATAATGCATAATTTAATAGCAATCCTAATAAATATAGTAGTAGCAGTAGTAATAATAATAATAACAACAACAACAACAATAACATTTGGGAATTCTATGAAAATTAGAATGATAATGCTAGCAACAATAACAATAATAATAATCAAGCATTTAATTCATTTAATTAAAGTTAATAATTTGGGTCTTAAAACAGTAATAATAATTATAATAATTTTTAACAATAACAATAAGTTGTTAGTCAAAATGTAGATGTTTTCTCTTAGTTTAATTCTAATAATTAAAATCGAAGCTATGGTTCTAATTCGCAAAAGTAAAATGTATAAATATAGTAATAACAATAATTTTAATAAAATTAAAATATCAATTTACTTGATTTAGATGAAGACTACACCAAAAAGACCTAAACAAATTAAGGAGGCTGTGTTAACCTTCTTGATTTGTGAGATAAATATTTTAAAGCAAATAGCTACAAATTATTTTAAAAATATAAATTAATTCTATTTAGCTTAAAGAAAATAATTAATTTATTAATTTTAGTTAATGTAATTTTTATATTTATGCATATTTTTATAAAATTATTTGAATCACTCACTTATTGCACTCTTTGAGATAGAAATAAAATATTTCTTTAAAATGAATGAAAACCCATTCATAATTAAAATTAATTTTTAAAATCAATCACTTTTAAAACCTTGAAGAAAATAAACAAAAATTTGATAAAAATTATATTTATACACATTTTTTTTACAAACAATTAAATCAATTTTATTTCATATATATTTGCTTTTCATTATTTTACAAAATTTATAAATTAATTTAATTATTAAAGTGTTAATCCAGGTATTAAAATATATGATCTATAGGTTCATCATATTTCAATACCTTGGAACAACAATATATTTATTATTTAATTTAATATTGCTTTTATATTAATTTTTAATTAGTGATCAGATTTTTTGTTAATTTAGCAGAAAACTTTATAAAGAAACTTAGGGAGAGTAGAATAAATTCAATTTTATTTATCTAAAAAGTAGGTAGACTATTTCAGATATGTTTGAAAAAATTTTAGAGAAGGTTATTGATTCTTATTTTGGATAGTATATAAGCGGATTAGATAAGAACATTCATTTAAGTGTTTTTAAGGGTAGTGTTAAAATAGAAAATGTGAGCTTTAAGCCAGAAATTATGGATTTGCTAGAACTGCCTATAGATATTTTATATAGCAATATTGGTGTTATGACTATGAGCATTCCATGGAGTAAGTTAAGTAGTAGTCCAGTTCCAATTAGCATGGAAAATATATATTTGATTATTGGTCCTAAGAAGCATTCTGACTGGAATTTCTAAGATAAGGCTTCAATAGAAAAGAAATTAGAAAATATAAATACATATGCTAAATAATGTTTGGACAAGTTAATTTAAAAAAATTAAAAAGAGGAAAAGGGTATGATTGAAAAAATGACAGTGAAAATCATTGATAATATTTAGTTATCATTTAAAAATATTCATATTCGTTGGGAAGATAGCTTAAAAGCATATTCATTTGGTCTTACATTAGAAGAATTACAAGCTAATACAACTGATGATAAATGGGTTCCTACATTTATTGATAGAACAAAATCAGAGGAAGTTAATAAACCAATTAATAAATTGCTCAATTTAACAAATTTAAGACTTTATTGGAACCAAAAAGAAACAGATTTCTTGCAAAGTCAGCAAAAATATAATGTATTTTCTGTAATGCAAGGTCTAATAGAAAATCCTAAGAAGTATCAAAATGTTGAAGTTATTATTGAAATTAATGCAGACTTTAAACTAGTAAACAATCTGCCCTAAAATTTTGAAAATCCTTTGTATGAACTGACAATAGATCTAGATTGGATTGACTTACAACTCAAGCATTAGTAACTACAACAAATTTCAGATTTAATTAACCTCTCAATTTAGTATAGAGATTAGCTTTGGGCTGAAAGGTAAAATAAAAACTATTTATATTTTTGAAAAAATTGTTACTTCAAAATTAATAAATAAATAATTATCTTAGAAATTTCATACAAAATCAGATTTTTGTTTCCAAAATAATGTGAAAATATATTAAAATTTACACAATAAGATCCACAATTCCACTCCTAATCAACCTTTAATAGATACTGCATTATTTGAATAATCTAATCTAAATTTATTTTATTAAAAAAAAAAATTTCGCTATAAGGATTAAATTTTTTGGAAAATTTTGATTTTTTATAGTACTTAATTAACCAGAAACTACCTTATTCAAAAAAATAATATGATCATAACTTTTTTGATATAAATAGAAAAAAAGTAATTGAAATATCTGAGGAGATGAAGGAGTTTTATAAGAAACACTTTTTGAAGATTTACTATTTAAAGCTGAAAGCGAAATAAACAAATGAAAAAGAATAACTTGATTCATCTTAAACTTAAATTTTTGAAAGTATACTAAAAAGTATCGACTTTTAGACTTTAAACATCTGGGTAAGAAGCGTTGTGAAACTTTTAGCCAGAGAAAATAAGCTGAATGAGATTATTAACAACAAGAAAAGTATTTTTAGTTCAAATTCATAAACTTAAATTCCTGTTGATTAGATAAAGGAAATTGATATAGCTATTGAAAAGTAATTAGAATAAACTAAGAAAAATACAGTGCAAAGACCTGACGAATCAATTAATTTTTCTACAAGTATTTTATTGAAAGGTGGAAGCATTCTTCTTACTAAAGATAATCTCTAAAAGAAGACAGTTGAGGGGATTAAATTTACTTATACTGATTTGATAATTTATATGAATACAACTGAAGATAAAGGGAAAGAAATATTTTTGAAGTTATAAGAAATTTCCATAAATCTTTAAAATTAAGATTTTGAATCAAGTATTCCAGAATCTATCAATTTTTTATATAAATCAATAAACAGTAATAAAAGTAAATCAACTAGTTCAAATTTTATTTAATTTATTTACAAGAGACATTCAATTAGACAGAAAAAAAATTGCTAATTTAATTTAGATGGCAGTATAACCTGTTTTGTAGAACCAATAGAATGTGTTTACAACCATAAATTTATTGAAAGATTTAAAGATTTTTTTGATATTAAATCACAGCATGAATATTTTTCTGAGAAGAAATAGAAATTAGAGCAATTATCTTCTTTATAAAAGCAGAGCCAAACATTAATTATCAATTAATAAAATAGCATTTAGTAATCTTCTAAAGATAATATTAGCACACCTAAAAATAAAAAAGATGAAATTGAGAAAAAGAAAAAAAATGAGGTTGATACAATTTAAATTTTCAGAATAGGGATAGATGTTAGAATTGAAAAGTAGACTATTATTATACCTTTTGATGATATAAACACAGACTTACCTTGCTGGATATTCAGCTTATCTCGTTTAAACTTTAAATCAAGTGATCTTCAAAGAGATATTTATGAATTTTTTAATTTAGAAATGAAAAACTTAAGTGTTTAATATTTAGAGAAGCGCTCTTTATTACATAAGATGATTTCTTTAACAGATGAAAATAAAGACTTACATAACATAGTTTAAAATTACAATTTGCATATGGTCATTTTGCATTAACAATAAAATAAATTTGATATTGATAAACCACTTCTATAATTTGAAGGCGTCCTTGAGCCATTATGCCTTAATTTTAATGAAAAAATTCTATTAGAAGCAACTAAAATTAAATATTTAATATCTCCTTCTTATTAAAATGAATAAGAAAAATTAAAATCTAAAAAAGAAGATTTAGAAAAGAATGCCAAACTTAATTGCCAAGTTTTATACAGAGAAAAGAGATATTAAAATTAATTACCAACATAATTTATAATAGATTCTACAGACAGAGTTCATCTATTCCACCAAGAAGAAAATTCTAAGACGCTTCATTTAAGCTCATTTTAAACTTTTCACTTAATAAATCTCATCGATCATGGCCCAGTTGAGCAAAGGAAGAAAGCAAATTCAGAAATTTAAAATAATATTCCTACTATGGATCATATTAAGTCTTCAAATTTCACCTCTAATTCAGAAAATCAATAACAAAAAATTATAAAAAGTGAAATAGAGAATAATTAAAAAGAAGAAATTTAAGAAAATCAATACAAATAATCAGCGGAAATCCATATCAATTGTGAAAAATAAGTAGAAGAAGTTATTGATACTGGGAATGATCCATAATAAAATAATGAAAAAAATAAATAATAGAGTGAACAGTCTCTTTAAGAACTTTATTTCAATCAAAAATAATTTTATCTCCATTTTAAATCTTTAGAAGATTTCTAAGTTTTTAAATCTGAAATAGAAAGAATAGTAGAGCATGAAAGGTAAAAGTAAGAAATGATTAAAGACAAATTGTAATAATAATAATATCAAGAAAACGAAAATCTAGACACTGAGGAAGACGTCTTATCTGAATTAGGAGATGAAAATACTAGTATTAGTGAATAATCTTTACCAAAAATAGAATTAAGAAGTAAAGAAATCTCAAATTAATAACCAGATATTTAATAAATTTAGAAATAAGAAATAATTGATAATATTTCGAATGTAATTAATCTTTAATTTAAAAATTTAACAATTAAAATAACTAAATAAGATCAGCCATACATAGACTTTTAACTAGAAAATCTTTTATTCTACAAGCTCATGTCTTCTCTTAACCAGACAACCAACTTACAATTTAAAAACTTTCTTATTTAAGATTACATACACAATTACAGCCACTCCATTTTCTAGCCCATCTTTTCTACTTATCAAACTGAAGGTAATTTTCTCTTATTTAAGAATTTTCAAAATTGATGCTCATTTTTTTTCTAGGAAAATAAAAATAATTTTGATAACATACTTTTCTAAAAACATAAAATACTATTAAAAATTTTGTATTTTTTTAAACCTCCAAAACTGATTTTTAACAAAATAGAAAATGAGTAGTTCTTTAAGGTAATTATTAATGAAGACCTTAAGAATGATGAGATTGATGTTTAATTGGACATGATGAAGTGCGTTTTAAATTGGAAGCCTGATAGCTTATTGATTTTGAGACATTTGTATGTTCTGATTTTCATGAGTGAACAATCCCTTAGAATGATAAAACAACAAGAATTAGAATCTAAAGATATCGATACTTTAATAAACGAGATTTTAAATGATAGCTAATACAAATCTTTTCTTGAGAAATTTACTTAAGATAACTTGATTTCAGTTGAAGAAAATAAAAACTTAAAATAAATTTTGGTAGAATATGAAAAAAGTTTACAGAGTCGTTATTGTTCTCAAAGCATGATTAAAATTAAAGTAAATATTAAGGAAGTTTAATTGCATTTTATTTAGCATCAAACTCATGCTCCTCTTCTTAAGCTTAAAATAGAAAACACAAGCTTAAACTAAAAATTATGCAGAGAAGGTAACTTTATTTCAGGTTATTTGGGAGAGTTCTTGGCTTATGATTTAACAAATTACCCTAACACTGTAAATGTAGATTGCGAAGAAAAAATAAATGAATATATAATAATGCAAAGAAAGGAGTTCAATAAAAGTAAAAGTGCTCTTGAGTTTTCTTGGGCAGCTTATAATTAGCTTGTAACTAAAGAGCATTTTGATTCATTTTTGGATATTAAACTAACTCCTTTTTCTATTGTTTACCTTTAACAACCTACAATGAGACTTATTGATTATATAAATAACCAAATACTTGCTCTAATTTCCTATCCAGATTAAATATTATAGATACCTGGCTAAAATAATCCCCAAAAAGAACAACCAAAAAATGTATTTGGATAAATTGATAACATTATTAAAAATTGCCTTTGCCCCAAGTTTATGCATATAAAAGCCTAGCTACAGTAACCAGATATTTTACTAAGAGCTCTTCCAAATGAAGAGGGTTTTCTATTAACTTTTGAATCTATTTCTATTGAAAATAACCCATCAAAATCAATAGATAGATTTAATGATCACCAGATACCTCCCACTTAACTTCAGTGTAATCAAATATTATTCAATCTTTATTTTTCTTTGTAAATTAATAATGTATTTTTATCAAGAAATATGGGTCCAAAAGTTTAATATTGAAGCTGAATACTGTCAACTTAAAATAGAAAATGGGGATCTTACAAGAGAATTGAGCATACCTTCCAAAATGAAACTTTGTTGGGAATAACTTCTCTTCTTTCACGAAATTACTTATGTCTGGCCCTAATTAAGTAACAATTCCAAAGTTTTATTTTTATTATTATTTTAATCATAGTGGAAAATTCTCTCATTTTAAATTTACATTTTCTAATTTTTGTCATTTTTATTTAAATGTTTTGATATTTTCGACATTTTAATGTAATAAATTAAATATTTATTTAATCATTTTTTATTTGAACAGAAAAATTCATTGTAAGAGGAAACAAGTTAAGAGGTAGTGCAAGTTCATTTTTCATGAGATTAAATTAAATTGAATACACTAAATTCTTAAGGATGCTACTTCACAATTTCACATATGATGATTCTAGGGATTTTGATTTTATTTATAATTATGAACATGTATCAGTTTTAGAACCAAGTAATCATTTTTTAAAAATATAATTATTTAAATTATTTTTTTGTATTTCTTAGATCCTATTGATGTTATCATGGACTTTTAAGGATTGAGCTTAGTAAAAACAGATGAGTAATTTTTTGATCCTTAAATTATTTTCTCTATTCAATAATGTAGAGTAAAGTGGTTTAAAGATAGCCTTTAAAACATTAAATTAAACATACTTGCTGAGGAAATGATCATGTCAGTTTTCTAAAAAGTTGAAGACGGATTTATCAGAAAAGATATTATTGGAAATCAGATAGGATGTACAAAAAAATATATTTTAGTAGAAGATGTACATAAAATGGTAGGTATTAGTCAAAATATCATAGAAGACTACTTTAATGAAAATGAAATCTTCACTGAATCTGATAAATACAATGAAAAGAACTTTAAATTTAACTTTAGACAATCTATCATCAAAAATAGTGGTGATAAAGACATCAATCTCACCATGGAAAATATTAAAATCCTTTTATAAACAGATTAATTTATGCAACTAATGCATTGGGCTCAGCCACATTCATCATGTTATCCAAGTAATAAATTTATCTTTGTTAAATCTATTTTTATATTTTTCTTCTTATTTTAATGATCTATAAACAAACCAAATTTTAGAAAAAAACTCCATACAAATTATAATTATTATTTTGATTTGGGTTTGCTCTATTTTCTTAAAATAATCATTAAAAAAAAATTAGTATGAATTTAACTGTTATATTAAAAATAGATTACAAATAGAAAGACGAAGAGAACAGACTTGTTTTTATTTTTAATGCTAATAATGTAATTTTTGCTTCTCCACTACACATATAGTAGCAAGTAATAGCATCTAAAGGATATTTTTCAGTAATTTTCGTTAGATAAAGAATGCAAAAGCATGAAATTATTAGAAAAAAATTAATAAATTAAAATATGCATCAAAATGATTATGGAGATTTATACACTTATAATATTGCTTTTAATGACTTTGAAATATTTTCTTGTAACTTTTAATAACTTATTTAACATGAATTCTTTTAAGTGTATAAAAGAAATCTCCTTCATCCAATAAATGCTACTCTAAAGAGTAAGTATGAACTTTGTATTGGTCCTAAGCCTTAGCAATCTCTTTACTTTTTGGCTAGAAACGAAGGACATATCTCTAAAGCAAAAATAAAATTCAGTTTTAAAAACTTAAATTTACTCTATAATACTGTCAAACACTAATAAATGTTTATGAAAGAGCATGAAAAATATATTTAAGAGCATGAAAATAAAAAAAAGAAAGAAATATTATTAAACTAAGAAATCGAAGAAGAAAAAGAAGAAAGAAAGCAAATTTACTAAGAAAATGGTATGGAACATTAAAAAGATGAGCTTTAAGAAAACTAAATTTAATCAATTCCAACAAATAGCACATTTGATATTGAAGTTGAGGAGCTTTAATTACATTTGATTAATGATACAGAATAAAGCAGTTTACCTGTTATCTAATTAAAGCTTTTTGAAAATAAATTCCTTTATAATTTTTCAACCAATAATAAACAGAATGTTTCTGTGTCGGTGTGTTTGCAGCTTTGCTACTATAATTCTTAAAGTAGCTTCTGGGAACCTATTTTAGAAAGAAATTAATTCATACTTGATTATGTTTATAGCCCATCTTCTAACCCAAAAAGATACCTTTCAATTGAATAGCAAGGAAATGAAAACTCTTTCAATGTTAATATCTCTCAAAAAATGCTTAAAATTATTGGAGAGTCTTTGGAATCCTGGAAAAGCTAGTTCAATTCATTTCTAGAGCATGCAAGTAGCAAAACTGATACATTTGAATAAGAAGATGATGATTCATAGTAATAGGCAGCATAAAATGATAGAACCTCATATACATTAACATAGACTCCAAATCGATCAAGTAACTAACTAACACAAGATAATCTAAATTAATTTTATTTCTTTTTACTTTTTTAGTCAATAAAAATATTTAAATTTCGAAAATTACTTATTATCCTCATTTTTTGGCACCAGTTTTGGGGAGCTGGATATTGTTTCTTTAACTGAATAGTGGTTTTATGAACCTAAAAAATTTGAATTACTTGTTTTTCCTCTCAATTTGAAACTCTACAATATTTTATTTTTTAAACAATTACAGAAAAAACTCATAAAAAGAAAAACGGCAAAAACGTATTTGAAAATATTGAATATATTTCTCCATTTAGCATTTAAAATAATACTGGGTATCCAATTTATATAGAAAATGAGAATTCTCAATAATTTATAGTAAATGATAATGATACCATTAATTATTTGATTGATGAGGAATAATCACATGATTACAGTAGAATTAATTCTAAGAAAGTTACAATTTAAATGATGAATGATTAACATACATTCTAGCCATTATAAAATGTTAATTTAGGATACCTTAAAACAAAGAAAGTCTCTATTTCAAGCAATGATGGAAAAATTAATGGAGCAACTATAGTTCTTGAGAACTCTACTTAGACTAATAGAAAACTACTTTAAATTCATTCAACTCTTAGTTTCTAAAATTTGACAAATAAAAATATTAACTTGAATCTAGGATATGATTAAAGCATGCAAAATAACATTCTAAAAATGTAATTATCTAGTTATCAAATCAAATATGTCCCATTTGATAGACTCAATAACCTTTTTGAATTTAAGTTTGAAACTTCTGTAAAAAAAATTATTAACATTTAATGGTCACTCAAAATTTTAATTTTCATATTAATTAGGAATTTTATTCAGATCTCATCATGCTTTAAAAGCTGACGAAAATAAGATCAGAAACATCTTATGAAATGATGCATAATAGAAAAAGAATAACTACGTATTTAAGAATTGTCTAAATGGAGAATGAAACAAGAATTATTTTTGAGCCATTCATCAGAATCAAAAATTGTTTACCTATGAATATAGAAGTTGGTTTGCTTGTTAAAAATATTAAAAATGAAGCAGATATATCTGAACTAGCTTTTTAACAAGAAATGCAAAATCATCAAGCTAATCTGTAATCTTAAGTCTTTTTACAACTAAAAGTTCCAGGATTTTAAGGATCAGATTACTTTTAACTTGCTTATCCTATATAAAACAATTAACAATAAACTTATGAGCCTAAAGTTTTGAACATTATTGATTTTAGAGGATGTATCTTCCCTCTTAGCCTAAAAACTGAAACTAAACCATTTGGAAGTAAAAGATTTTTCATTTATGCTGAATGTATAATTATTAGCTAAGTTCCTAATGATTTGTATTACTTCTACAAAAGTAATGACTTAGTTCTATTCTCTCCTGGTCAAAAGTGTCCAAGTAAAATTTAGATTTTGTTTGGTTTATGACATAAAAATTTTAAGCAATTTATTCATTAATAAAAAAAAATCAAAATTTACAAAATAATAAATAAATGTAGATATCCCTCAAACTGAATATATTAGCCATTTAGGAAAATTATCTCTATTCTCAAGTACAAACAATTTAATGATTTCTGCAGGTGATTAAGGATAGAAGCTAAGTAGACCTCTTAATTTAACAGGAATAGGAAAAGATACAATTGAAGTCTACACAAATCCAGTAATCTATTTTTTAATATGTTAAAAAAATAATTAATAAAATTATTAATTAAATAAGAATGGCAACAGTATGCTAGAGATAAGCGCAGATGTGAATTTACAAGAAGTTGATAAAGAATTCAAAATATTCTCAAAAATAGTTCAACTAAATCCAAAATATATTGTAAAATTTTCATTTCAAATTATTTTACTAAAATATGATAAATTAATCCAGATAATTAATCAAACTGAATATACAATTATGGTGAGATAAGAGAACGTTGCAGATGAAATTATTATGATCAAACCAGAAGAAAGAACTCCACTCATTTGGAGTGATTTCTACAAATAAAAGAATTACAATATAATGATTTAAGATTCAGAGAAATAAAAATCCTATGGATGGTCAGGCACTCTAAACGTAGCTCTTTCATCTACTAGTTTTTCTGTTAGAAACCCTAAAAACTTTTAGAAGGATGTTAAATTCATAAAGGCTCAAATAAAACAATTTTAGCATTATTTCTTCATTCAAATTTTAGAATTAAAACAAGATGTAAATCCGAGCTACATAATTGTAAAATTTTTATATCAAGAATTACTATTTTTTAAGAAAATAATTTAAATGAACTTTTTTGAAGGATGCATTTTTTATGATAAAAGATTTTAAAATAATAAAATTATTTTATAAATCTCCATACATATTTTGCTTGATTTTTTTTGTTAAATGTTACAAAAAATATTTTTAATAGGAAAATAGAATGAAAGATACTAACTTGGTTGTTTATCAATCTTGTTTTTTCAACTAAAAATCTGATTTTTACAAAGAATAGATATACAAAATTGAGAGTGGCTAAAGTATAAATTATGCACAAGATCTTCCTACTCAGAAAAATGATTTAATTATGGAATTTTAATTTGTTAATGAGAGGGGAAATAATTAGTATATCATGGAGCCACTTGTTTTAAATTTGGAATGCCCTGAATATGATAATTTATTTGTTGTACCAAATAGTGATCCAAATAATACAAAAATGGTAAAATTCTTTATTGAAATAGGGTTCGAAGGATCAGTAAAGAAAGTTAGAGTGCTTGAAGAAGAAGAAAAAATGAAAAAAATGCTTAGTGAAAAGAAAGCAGGAGTTGAGTGGCAAATTAATGTTACTTTGCCTACAATTGGTATTTCTTTAATAGGATAACTAGGAAATGAAATGAAAGAAATTCTTTACTTGAATTTCTCTTAAATAGAATTAATAATTGTTGAAACAACAAAGTTAAGAACCACTTAGTTAAAAATATAAAATATTCAATTTGATAATAATCTCACATACAACACTTAATACCCTGTCTTGTTAACTTCTACCAAGCAATAGCATAAATTTCCTCACTTATCTTTAGTCATGGATTAGGATATTACAGTATAATAAATTAATAAATTCTAATCTATTCGTCTTGCAATTTAGCCAACTACCCTAAAGCTTACTGATGAGCTTCTCAATTCTCTGCTTAATTTCTTTGAAGAGTTTGCACAACCTCTCCTCAACCAAGACTCAACTAAGTGTTACTCTTCTTCAGATTGTGAAAGTATCTCTGATCAATCTTATCAATAATCTTAAATATCTTTTTCATGGCATACAATTTAGCTACCGAAATAGTAAATTTTCTTTAATTTTAAAAAATAAATCTATTATTTAAATTTAATGTTAAATACACAAATGATAAAAAATATTATTTTGATAGGGGTGGGGTGTGATTTATTTATTATTTTTAATTTAAAATATTCATCAAATTTCTAATTTTAATTCTTAAAAAAAATTTATTAAGAATTTTTTTGGAAGAAAACCTTTCCTTTTCATTTAATATTAAAAATAAATAATTTTAACAATAGGCATAATTTAATGTGTATTTAACAAATGGAGTTGTATCCTTTGGATTTGAACTTATCATTTAAAAAGATAAGAGAAACAACTCTAAAAGTTAAAATGGATATTTTGCAGAATGTATTAAAAGCTGTTGGAGTTGCATTTGCTAATGTAGAAGGAGCCTAACTTAAGTTAAAGGGTATTAAATATGAAAATATAATAGAAACCTAGGATTCTATCTAGTAGAGGTTGTTGATTCATTATAAAGATTCATTCCTTAAGTAGACTCTTTAATTACTTGGATCTGTAAATATAATTGGAAACCCTGCAAGTTTAATAAAGAATTTAGGTACTGGTGTTAGTGATTTAATTGAAATGCCTATAGATGGATTTATCAAAGGACCTTTAGAAGGAGGTGTAGGAGTTGTTAAAGGAGCAGGCTCCTTAATAAAAAACACAGTTTCAGGTACTTTTGGAAGTGTTTAAGGAATAACTGACTCAATAGGATCTGGTTTTAGTTAGTTATCAATGGTAATTACAAATTAATCTCTTTTAAGTCTATTCAATTGTTGATTTAAATATTTATTTTTAGGATAAAGACTTTATGTAATCAAGAGATAATATCAAGAAAAAAAAGGCTAAGCATGTTGGACATGGAGTAAAACTAGGCCTCTAAAGTATATTTACAGGATTTGAAAAAGGTATAACAGGTCTTGTTACAAAACCAATTGAAGGTGCTGAAAAAGGAGGAGCTGTAGGCTTGCTAAAAGGAATATCAAAAGGTTAATTTGATAAATATTATTAATTATCTTAATCTTTGAATTATACTAGGATTTGCAGGTTTGGTGTTTAAGCCAATAACTGGAGTTATAGACGCGGCTTCTAAGACAGCAGAAGGAATAAAAAACACAGCAACTTATTTTGATGAAAAACCTAATGAAAACAGAGCTAGATTACCTCGTGTTTTCTACTCTAGAGAGTAATACTACTAAGATTATCTAATTTAAGATGCTGAAATTCTCAATATCCTTTAAAAACTGAAAAAGGGCTTTTTTGCTGGTATCTAGCTAGTTGACTCAGTTGTACTAAACTAAAGAAATGAATAATTTGTTTTAATTTTAAGTATTTAATATGTACTTCTTTTTAATATCACCTAAAAGTAGCTTGTGTACCACTATGATCCTTAAGATATCTATGTAATAAATGAAACTCAAAATGGTATTGTGGTCAATCTACAAGTTAGTACTCCAGAAATACCTGTAACTATTTCATTTTAAAAATTAAATTCTATGATTTTATTTACAATTCTAAAAATTTTTTTAATGCTTTAATAAAATCATTTAAACTATTAGTTTTTATCAATACAAGTAAACTTTATTAGTTTTATTAAACACAAAGAAAGAAAAAGCTATTTCACTAACTTAAATTAAAGAAGATAATTCCTTTTCACTTATCTTATTATTTTTTTTTATGAGAAATTTAATTAGCAAATCAAATAGTGATATAGTGAGTGAATTGAAAAATAAATATTTTACAAGTTTAAAAGTAATTTAGGTGAATAATTTTTAAATTTGGTCTTATTTTTTATTGAAAACAATAATTCTTCTTAATTTAGATAATAATTTCTTAAAACAATTTTTAAATAGAAAAAAATAATTATTATTTTATATTTTTAATCTAATTTCATTAAAAAATAAAAGAATAAAAAAGCTCATATTCTAGTTGAAAATAATGGTGAGAAAAGTAGTATTATGAAAAAATTATTTAAGCTGTAAGATTAGTGTTAATGAAAAATTATAACAATTCAAAATTTTGAAGAAATTTATTGGATTTTTCTGATATCTTAAAAATAAATTCAGTAATTTTATAACTAAAATAAACATGTATTTTAGTAAACTTGATTTGAGATCTAAAATATTTAATGTATGAAATATTTCAATAATTTGTTAAACCTTTTTGATAGCTGCCTAACTCTTTTTATCATTTTTACTATCTAGTATATTCCTACAGATCTAATTAAAATTTTCCCAATTCAGAAGGCATTTTTGAGTCTTCTAACATTTTTTACTTTTATTTTTCTGATTAAGATGAAAATATACAAAATAAAAAGTTAATTTGAACTAAAACCTCATAAGTAAAAATATAATAAATAAAAAAAGCAAAAACTTTTTTTTCATTAATTAGATTTTTTAATAATTATAAATTAATTTTATCTTAATTTAAAAAAGAATTTTAGTAAATTAAGATGGTATTTTTTAAATTTTTACTGCATTTTCTAATTTTTATTATTTTAGTTTTATACCAACAAAAATCCAAATCTAAAAAAAACATGAAGCTAAAATTTGGTTAAAATATTTTTTAGTATTGAAAAAAGTATGTAGAAAATGAATGAGATTTAATGTAAATTTAAAATGAGTAAAAAAATGTAATTTTTATGAATGAAGTAAGGAATATTTTAATTTTTAAGGTAGAAAATAAATATGGAGTTAAATTTATGAGATTCTAATTGAAAGAAATACAATCTTAATTTTTATTTTAACTTATCAAAGAATTTTTGATATTTGGCATGGAATATTTTCAATTTTAATAATAGATGATTAATTTTTATTGTTCTTATTACTGGTTTGGATTTCTCGATTAGGTGTTTGGTCTCTTTCTATATTTTATTTAGTTTAAAGTTTTGATTATTAGATAACTTATACAATCTATTTTTCCTCTTCTTTTTTTTTGTTGATTTTCATTTATTTACAGGTTTTAAGTTTTAAATCTTAATTTTGATTTTAACTTTTCATAATAAGCTTTTTATTTAATCCCCAAAAAGGTAGCACTACAACTTCTGTATAAAGTAAAGTTCCAAATGTAATAACAGTATATCCAGCAAATTACCCAAAGTTAAATACATCCCATTATAGCCATATAGCGATTATCCAAATTACAAATGGAGATACTGCTGAAACCATAGTTTTATTTAATGCTCCATGGTATTTAATAACACAAGCACTAATTCCGTTCATTAGCATTAGTATAAAAATTGAAAATATCACTAAATAAAGTAAGGTAGGTTAATCATCTCCCTTCATAGTTGATATTGACTTAAAAAACAAAGCTATGCTTTCAAGTTTTCCTTCTGGGCAGTCAATAATAAAACTGGGACATGGGATGTAAATGAAAGCTATTAATGCTAAAAAATTAATTAGAACTCCCCAAATTCCTTCCCACCCTACTTCCAAAAAAGGATTAATACTATATTTAATAAAAATATATTCTTCAAAGACAAACTAAGTAGAACTAATAAAAAGAGAAACAATAATAAGCATAATCCCAAAAATAAGATATGTTGTATCTTAATCTGTAGGACTAGACAAAACAGCTGATATTCCCACTATTAAAAAACCAACAAAGTTTAGAAGAATTCCAATGTAATTTTATCTTCCCAATTCTGTTTTTAGGCACAGAGTAGATAAAATAGCTGTTATGATAACACCTCCACCTAAAAATTGTATTAAAATAAATTTCTAACTTATTTTTAATTTTTAATTCCCTAAGGTTAAATATCTCTCTAATTACTTTCTCATTTTATTTCTGAATAAATAAGTGATACTAAAATATCTTCTGCTAAATTCTCTCAAAATTATCATTAATATGTATTATCTTTAAACTGAACAAATTATTTTAAGATAATGCACATATTTAAAATTTCAATAAAAAAAATAATAAGCAGGAATGATCAAATTAAATTTAATTACTTTAATTTCTAATTGATTAGCTTAAAATCATCTTTCTCTTTATATTAAAATTTTAAAAATTTTTTAAAGGCTAGACAAAATAAGATAATAATAATTACTGTAATATTTTAACTTTCTGTATGATATATTGTTAAAGATTTTAGAAGGGTTATGTTATTAGATTTTTTTAAAACGAATTTGGAAATAAAAAATTAGAAACATTTAAAAAAACTGTATCATAATTAATTTTTGAAGGATTTATTTTAATCATTTTAATTTTAATTAATATGAGATTATTTTTCTAGATATTTTAAATATCTTATTTGATGATAAATTATTAGCCAAAAAAACGTAATATTGATTTTTATATAATTGTTAATTGCTTCTTTCAATTAAAATCTGTTTTTGGTAAATGTTTAAAAATTAGTTTACTAGAAAAATTCTAAGATAAAAATAGAGGAAGATATCTATTTTTTTTATTTTGAAATCAAATTAAAAAAACAAAAATGATTTATTTGTTAATTTATTACCTCTCATCATATAGTACACAGAGAAAGGCATCATATACATAGCTAATAGAATTACAGAAGACCCAAAAAAATCTAAAAGAGAAGGGACAATTAATAAGAATTTGTTAAGCTTGACTAGCTTTCCTTATTCTAATTCTTCTTCGCGATTTTTTTGATAATTAGTTTTAAAAAGGGATCTATAAATAGCAGCACAAACATAGCAAAATGCTTCTCCTATAAACATCAATAGTGTTTGCATAAATGGATGATTGAATCTAATTTCATCTACTATACATCTCTGCTAAAATTTAATAACTAATCCACTCAATATCCCAGTTAATAAAAGTCCTAAAAAAAGGCAATATGAATTTAATCTTCCATTTCGAACTAACCAATTCTTCATTCAAAAGATTCTTTTTATTCAAAATGAAAATGAGCTCTGAACATTCAAATATAATTTTTGAAAAATCAGTGACTATTCGAATAATTAA
The DNA here is from genome assembly GCA_000231825.2 of Tetrahymena elliotti 4EA. NCBI lineage: Eukaryota > Ciliophora > Oligohymenophorea > Hymenostomatida > Tetrahymenidae > Tetrahymena > Tetrahymena elliotti. Next base: position 1,394,269 of record JH720295.1, read on the forward strand.
TTCTTTTTTTAAGATAAATTCATTTTATCCTTCAAAAAATTTTATTAAAACATATTTAAATTTTCTATTTATTTTTAATGAAGGTATGAATCAATCACTTTCTATAAATTAATTTTTTTATTAAGAGAATGAGATTCAAATAATAAAAATATTTCAAATAATTCAATGATGCTGTTTAATAAAAAAAATTGATGAATAATGTATCCTAGTTTACTTGTTTATTTATCTATCTGTCAAAGTTGATTGATTGTTTAACTTAAGTCAATATTATTCCAAAAAACTAGGCTATTGATTAGGTTAAGTGTACCCTCTAATTAAAATGATTACTTAATTAAGCTTTTAAGCAAATCAAAATGCAACTAGATGCTAAAATATCTATTTTGTTAATTTTTAATATTTTTACAAAAATGAGGATTGAACAATATTTTAGAATTTATTTATTAATTATATAATTCCTTTTTTAAAATTATTTAAATTGTTAGCTTACAATAACCATCTATTTAGAGTTAAATAACTAATTAGCTTGCTGGTTCTCCTCTTAGCCTTTTAATAATTTTCATTTACAATTTTCTTCTAGTATTACCTTCTTTTAAATATCAAAATGAATAATTATTTATTTGTTATTCTTGAGATAGAGTTTATTTCTTTGATAAATCTGTTGGTTTATTAGATACTTTTGATTTAATAATATTAATTTTTTATCAAATTATGATGTATATTTTCTTCCTCACACCCATAAAATAGTAGATTATAAGATAAGTTGAAAGATAAATGTTGTTAAAAAAATATTTAAGTATTTCAATTTTAATTAAGAGATAATTTACACTAAAAAGGAACAAATGAAGTGCGTCTATAATTAATTTTCATCTTGATTATATTGAGAAATAAAAAATAATGACATCATAGCTCACATTTTATTATTCCTCAAAAAATTTCTTAAATAAACAATCTTTAAAGAATTAACAAAGTCTTATTAATTTTTTGTGGTAATTTAATTTTTAATCAAAATTAATATCAAATGAATGGCTTTAGTTAATCTTTTACTCAATTAGTTGTATTGAAAAATATAATTTTGGTTTGTTTTATTTAAGTTATTACTCATATTTTCAAAATATCTTATTCCATTTTGTAAATAGTTAATCAACAAATGTATTCAAGTGTTTTTGTTTGGTTTAAATGAATTATTTTATTTTAGTAAACTAACTAGAATTCTTCTAATGTAATATTTGAAAAACCCTCTTTAAATACTAGAAATAGGGCTGATCCTAAATCATTAAAAAGTTATTTAATTTAATTAAGTTTAATTTTTTGAGGCATTCATTTAAAAAATAGATAATTATTTCAAGTAATCCGAGATAGTATAGTGGTTAGTATTCCTGCCTGTCACGCAGGAGACCCGGGTTCAATTCCCGGTCTCGGAGCTTTTTTATTTTTGAAAAAGCTGAAAAAGGAAATAATAAGAATATTTTTGATTAAGTAAATAAATGAATAAATATTAAAAAAATATAATTGAGACAAAAATATGTAAGTATTGTATTGAATTATCTGAAATTAAAAAAATATTTAGAAACCAATAAAAGAAATAAAAGAGACATTTATTGTTTAGAAACTATGAAGAAATTAGAAAAAAAATTAAATATTGTAATAGATAATTATGATAAGAATTTGGTAAAAATTGAATATCTTTGATATGAATCTTAATATAAATTTAGTATGATTTATTGAAGATACATACATTATATATTCTTTCTAATAAATTTGAGATAGAGTTTTCATAAGAAAGTAAGTAAGGATAGATTATAATCATTAAAATATTTATGATTAAACAAATAAATATCAAATTAAATTTATTTTTTTAAGATAAAACTAAAAGTTTAAATAAGAATTTACTTTGTGAAAAAAGTAATAATACCAAATAAAATATAAATCACTTATACAGTTTTTTTTCATATAAATACCTTTATTAGTATATTTTCAAATAGGCAAGCTTATTTTTTATTTTTCTTTTTGGCTTCAACATTAGACACCAACCTTGTATTAAGTACTGGATAGTAACCAATTGTTTCCATATGAAATTCCTGAAGTATTTCCCTATTGAACGCAATAAGAAGCATTCAAGTTTTATCCATTATCTAAATTTGTGAAAGATACCAAAAATTAGACTGAAACTTAACATTTATTCACAAATTAGTAGAGAGTGCTTGCATTTCCTCTATTCTGATTTAAAGAGTAGCATTGTTGAGATAAAAAATGGCCACCCTCAATTTAGAGATTCTATTTAGAATTTGAGGAAATCAAGTAAGATGTTGCAGAGATCAAAGCAGCAGTAGCTATTAAAATTAGAATGATATCTTTTCTCATTTGCTTATTTAATTTTAGGTTTTTAATTTTTTTGATAGATATTAGATTATGGATTATCTAATTATTATTTGCTTTTTCAATTACAAAATAAAAAACTAATTAATAATAATTTTTAAATTCTTTTATTTTGCTGCCGATTCAAATTGACTAAAGAAAAATATATAAATATTTCTTTATTTGTTTAGTAGTAATAATTTATTAGATGCTGATCCAAAAAATAATGAAAATAATTAAATAATGAAAGATAAACAGGGATATTTCAAAGCTAGAAGAAATCGAATTAAATCATTACGTGATTATTAATTATTTCAATATATTGATTGATAAAATGTTATTCAATTTATTATTAGCTTATGAAAATATATTGTGATGAAACTAATATCTTTTTTTGCTAACTTTTAAGTATGAATTTTTCAATTTCATTCATCAAACATATTTAATTAAAAATATTTACACTAACTAAATACATTAGATTAATTTTCTTTTTAAAATTTTAACATTTTGTGTGAGCTGAATAACTCAAAAATAAATTTAAATCTTTATTTAATAAATTACCTTCTAAAAAATTTGATTAAAATGCATATTATTACATCATAGGATTCAAAAGGTGACTGCTTTTATTTTTTGATTCTCTAAATTCTTTTAAAATTTTGTTGTTTGATATAGCTGTCACCAAAAAAATAAAACAAAAAAACATAAAAAAATAATTTGTTTTACTTTTTTATTTATTCATACTGGTATCAATACAAAAGTTTTAGTATTTTATTAAAGGATATTGATTTAAATTTAATTAAAGCTATTAAAATTTGGTTTAGATAAATAATTGATATCCTCCAACTAATATTGTTCATACTTTATTAGCTCTTTATATAATTTTTGTTGTTAGATGTGTTAATTAGTAAATAAATGATGAAAAAAATAGCCAAATTTTGTACAAGTAAATATTTACATTAAGTTATTCATTTTTAGCAGGTTTTTTTGTGTAAAATGAATTATATGGATTTTTAATAGAATTAAAATCAATAATAACTTTTGATTTTAATGAGTGAGTAAGAAATAAATAAACTGATTTAATTTTAAGATGAGTTGCAAGCAGAGGTTTTGTTTTTTATAAAATAGTTCTACTTTTTATTGATCCTAAATATTTGAAATTTTACTTTCAATATTTCTTTTATTACTACTTTAAATTAAAAAGAAAATTTCTGGCTGTCAGGTTATTTTCTTTTTATAGTTTTGATAAAATATCTTTGAATTTATTTATGAGTGAAACATCTTAGAGTTATGTACTCAGCTAAATTATTGGCTGGATTTATTTTACATCTTGGACTATTTCTTTTTATGGTTAGATTTATGAAAACTTTAAGCTAAAGAGGTAAAAAAAATAGAAAAATTATTTGTTTTTACTAATTAATCTTCAATAATTAGATTATCAATCCATTTATCCATTAATTATAATGCAAAAACTTTAAAATGGTTCAAAAAAATAATTGATTAAATAGGGCTGAAGGAATAAAATTTGATTATGTTTATCTAAACTTGACAGGATATATATTTTATTCAATTTCACTATCAGTTGGATATTTTGAATTAGATACATAAGCTGTTTAAGGAGTGTAGATTTAAGATATTTTATTTACTTATCATGGCTCAATAATGACATTAGTTTAACTTATACAAATGTTTATTTATCCAGTAAAAAATAATATTGAACTCAATAATTTTAATTAGAAATATTTTATTTATTAGACTGGCTCAAACAAATTGTCCAATATGACAAGATATTCTATTGCTGTTTATTGGCTATTTTTCTTTATTTACTTCTATTTAAGTCATGTAATTTATTCATGTGTTTATTTAATAAGGATTCCTAAACAAATTCTTTTCCCTAAAATTAGTCAATTAATGTAATAAGTCCTCCAAGTTACTTAAATGTGTGGAATACGTTAGGATATATTAAAGTAGTTATCACTATTAAAAAATATTTGATATAATTTTATTACAATTACTAAAGAAAATCAACAGAAGGTTGGAGTATATTCAACGTATTATGTGATTTTACTGGTGGGATTTTATCTTTCCTCTAAACCATTATAGATCATTTTTTTAGAGATATTTCTATTGTATTCCCTAAAATTGCTCTTGGATTATTCACAATCATTTTTGACTTGATTTATATTTTTCAGCATTATGTAATATATAAAGACTCAAAGCAAGAAGACTCTAGAAAATTGTATTAAATGGAAGAGATAGATATCAACAAAGTAAAATATTAAATTGGTATTAATGCTACTCATAATTTTTATTTTTAGGATAACGAAATTCAGGACGATTAATAAATTACTATTGATTATCAGGAAGTCAAATAAAAATAACAATCAGCTTAATAGAATATTTCATGATCAATTTTATTTTCAAATATTTCTTAATGTAAATTATATTTTATGTGCTCTTATTATCAATTTTTTTAACAATAAAAATTAATATTCCCCTCAGATTATAAATTTTTTCTTGTTTTTTTCTTCCCCATAATAGAATAAAACTTATATTTATAATTTTTTTTTCACAATTATTTTAGAGAAATCCTTTAATTTCTCGATAATTTAGTTCAGATGGAAAATTACCTCTAAAATAAAAAATTTATTTTTGAAAATTTACACCTTTATTCAAATTTAAAAAATTTAAAATAAAAATTTACAATTTATTACCAATTTGTTATATTTATGTTTTTGAGAAACCCTTTACTTTTTAAAAATTTTTATGATTTAAATAAATATCAATCTAAAATAATATTTTAGGAAAAACAGTAAATTGAAAATTGAATTGATTTATGTTACATGAATGAAATATATGTATTTACTTAATTGAATTTATTAATCACGATGAAGTAGTTATCACTTTTTTTCATAGGTTTCTATATACTCTATAATATGAGATTAGTGAGATATTTATGAAGAGAGGGAAATAATTATAAATAGACAGATTTGAGCAGAATTAGGAATATTTTAGTTAAATTGCGCTTAATTAAGTAGAGTATCTTATTTAAATCAAATAATTGATAGAAATTAAAATAATAATTAATTAATAAGATTTACATATTTTACTATTTACTTAAGTAGCATTAATCAAAGAAATGGAGATAGTTATTTATGGATGTGGAAATGAAATTCATAATTCAGATGATGACTAGGAATTATATAGTTAATATTTTTCATCTTAGCAAAACAGTTTAGCAGTAGGATTTAATGTGAAATAACCCCCTATTTGTGATTACTGTTTAGATAAAATATATAAATTAGTAGATAATTCAAATTTAAAGCTATTGACTTTAGCATTTTTGTCTAATATGCCTAGGATATTCATGGAAAAGCTTTATTAGATAATAAAAGCTAATTTGAATATAGAAAAACTGCATATTAGATGGGCAGATGCAGGTTTGTTAGATGAAAAAATGATTGAATTTCTTAGTGAGACTTAAAGAAAAGAAATTAACTTCAAGTTAGATGCTGCAAGGATAGATGATAATTAAGGTGAAAAGATTCTCAAGTAGCTTGAATAAAATAAATTGCTAGAAAATTTATATCTTAGCATGAATGGAAATATGATTGGAGATAAATCTCTAATTAAAATTCAAAATATATTACAAACATCTGCAAAGAAATTAAAAAACCTTTCTCTTAGTTTAGACAGCAACGAAATAAATGACAATAACTCTTCTAGCTTGGGAAAAGGTTTGAGCTATTTAAATGAATTAGAAAGTCTTACATTAAATCTAGATGAATGTATTTTTGATTCAGAAGGAATTAAGAATATCACTAATTATTTGCCTAAGTCTATTTCTAAATTCTCCTTTTCTTTTAATGATAACATGATTGGTGATGAAAATCTTCAAAGTTTCTCAGATAATATGAAATTTGATCCTAATAAATTGGTTGAATTAGACTTAAGCTTTGCCTAAAATGAATTTGGAGATGATGGAATAAAATATCTTTTTTAAAAAATAAGCCAATTTTAAGAACTGTAAAAATTATCAGTTAATTTCAGATCTAATTCTATCTCAGATGAAGGCTTATCAAGTTTATTTGAAAGTTTATCAAAGTTAAAAAAGCTGTAAAGCTTATAATTGAATATATCAGGATTATATTAAGAAACTTAGCTGTAAAACATAGAGTTATTCTTGAAGGAAACTCAAAACTTAAAATAATTAACTATTAATATGCAAGATGATACTATTAATCCAAAAGGAATTTAAAAGTTAGCTGAAGGAATAACTGAAAATAAATCCATTTTTGACTTATCTCTGAACTTTTTCTATGGAAACATAGAAAATTTGGATCACCTGTTAATATCAATCATTGATTAAATTCTAAATCATAAAAGAAGCTTTGGAGAGTTAAATATTATTTCTGACTAATAGCAAAATATGAATGTTAAAGAACTTTTAGAATTATTGAATTTAATTTGCCTCTCTAAATTTGAGCAAGTTATTAAAATAATTCAATTTTAAAAATTAATTAAAAGTAACGAAGTTAATAATAAATATATCTTAGACCTTCTTTAATGAAAATTAATCTAAACCATTTTGTTAATATATAAACATACATTTTAATTAGTTTTTCAATTTCAATATTATTAAATTCCATCTTCTTTCAATTCTTAAATCATTTACTTGTATTAATACAATCAATAGCTTGAAACAAACTATGAAACTTTAAATAAAATTAAATTATTTTAAGTAATAAATTAATTATTTTAAAAGCTTAAAATAAAATAAAAATTTTTAAAAACAATGATAAAATTTGTTTCAATTTAAAAACAATGAAATTTTTAGATATTAACAAAAAAAGATTTCAAAAGTAATCATCTATTGAGTTAGATATAAAAAAAGTTTTGCTTTTAAATATTTTTTTTTAATAGCTTACTTATTATTCATTTTTAAAATAAAATTAAATTAAAAAATTCTATTCTTGGAAAATAATTAATGAAGGTATTTTAATACTTAACAAAATATTTTATTGCTTAGAGAAAATTAATTTTTAAAATAAATTAGAAATATTATTGAATAACTATAAAAATAATTTCTTTATTTAACGATTTCTGCTCATTTGAATAAAATAGATTTGAAATATCAGTTTAAATATCTGAAGAATAAGAAAGAAAGCATTTGATTTGAATATTTCAAGTAATTAGTTTATAATTTTTTATTTAACTCGAAATAAAAATAAATAGATTTAATTTTGATATTTTTGCTTTATTGATAATTTTATTCATATAAAGTATATTATTTTTATGGTTTGTTTAAACAGCTTTATTTCTATACATAAATTCATTGATTCATTCTATAATAGGAGAAAAAAGAAAATTCAAATGGAACTATTTAAATGAAAATTTGAATTAAATGCAAAATAGTAGTTAATTAAAGATTATTTGAATGACTTAAAAATTACGAATTAATGATGAATAATTAATTATATTGATTATTTAATGTAAAATTAATTTGGTTTTCAGAGACTCAATTTGACAGAAAATTAAAATTCAAAAACCTACTTTATTTACATGTAATTTAAATGATAAAAGACAGCTTTTATTTTAAAAAAGTGATGAAATTAATTAGATCAAAAAGGGTTTGAGAAGATGAAAGATTTTGATAAAAAGATTTATTAGTTTATTAAGAAAAATTCAATCATAAAAATTTGAGCGTGTCAAAATTTTAGTTAAAAGATAATTGTAAAATTTAAGAAAAACAAAACTCTTTTGCTGGAAGATAAATTTTTGTCGTTTGAAAGTGGAGAAATTATTAAAAATAACCAAATCAGAAAAAGGGAAGAATTCTTTTGCTTGTAAATTAACTTTGTTGTTTCAAAAAAATTGAAGTGTCAAGCAAATTTGGATTAGAGAGCTGAAGTAAAATAATAAAGCAAAAAAAGAAGAATACATAGAATGTTTGTTAAAGATAAATAAATAAATGAATAGATAGATATATAAGATAAAAAAGTTGTTTTTTGTTTGTTTGTATATGTATTTACTTGATATATAGATAGATTAATTAATTGTTTGATTGATTGATAAAATGATTGAAACACTTTTTAACAAATAAATAAATATCAAATTATTAAAAATTTTATTTTTTGAAAGAAATTAATTAACACTATTTCAATTAATTAATTAATCAAATAGCTATCAAACATTTTTTCTTTGTAAATAGAATAAATTTTCATTTCATATAAAGCAAGCAAGCGAGCAGCAATAACAAAAACTTCAAAAACACATGAATTCATATAGCAATAAGCTGTAGAACTACTCTTCTCAGACTGCTCTTCATAAGAGGTATTAATCTCCTAATTCCACTAGCTCCAACAACTATTTCCTCTCAGCAAATAGTAAGCAAAGCCAATCTAAGAGTTCAGGGCAAAATAATTTTTAGGGTTAATAGTAATAAGTAAGCAATTCTTCAGCACATCATGGATAGGGTTAAGTTTAAAATAGCTAAAGTGGCTAATAGTCTCATTTGATGATAAACTCTATGAATTCACCATCATCTTCCTTGCAAAATCAATAGCAAAGCATGTAAGGACTGTAAGGTTATAGCAATGCTCATAATATCAACAATAATCACGGTAATAACATACAATAGTAAGCAGTTTAATTATACACCAACTAGGCCTCTTCTGCATAGTATAGTTAGTAATAATAGCAATCATAGCAAATATAGTCTTCAAACTAAGGAGGCTCTTTGAATGGCCATTAAAATATTCATCAAAGCAAACCAAGCTCTGCCTAGAAACAAAATTCAAGCAGCTTGACTAATAACTAAAATCAATCTTCTACCTCCTCTTATTCAAATATCCAATCAAGATTAAAGCAAACAAAACACAAATCCCAGAATAATTTCACCAACACAAGCAACAGCTTTAATTAGTCTTCTTCAATTCCATTTGGATCTACAGGTAATAACCATTAATCTAGTCTCAGTCATAATTAGTATGGAGCTGCAGCTATAACTTCTTCTTCTTTAACGAGTTAAAATAAAATAGGAGACAAGCACAAACAGATGTTAATTTAATCCTAGTAGTTTAGACACAGCACAAATTCAGCTTTACTAAGAGATAGTGATTTAAAGCAAAACTCTTCAAGCATTAATGCCCCCTATATTCCCAGTTCTGCAAGAGTTAAAACAGATTATTCTATTGATCGTAAAGGAACTGCAGATGTTCTTTTGAGTAATTCCAATTTTTAAAATAGTAGCAAATAAACTATATCTACAAATCAATACCATAGCAACAACAATACAAGTGCAAATGGAATCTCAAATCTTTACAATTAAACAATGGCAGCTGCTCAAAGTAATTTAAATCACACCAATTAATAAAACCCTACTTAAGCATCAGCTTAAGTTTAATCAAACTAGTATTTAGATAATTACAACAGCCAAAATAACTTCTAACAGTAACAATAAAGCTCACAACTGCAACAATAACAGCAACTTTAACAAAATTCTTAAAATTTAAATAATTACAGAATGATTTTGAAGAAGCACAAATCTCAACAAATTAGCGAAATATTAAAAACAGACCCAAATGTTGGTGATTATCATGCTAATTTAACTGTTTTTGTTCATTACAAAGGAAAAAGAATAGGTCCTATCAGTTTAAATGCAATAGGTAGAAACATAGAATGGTTAACTAAACAGCTTATTAATGAAATTCTAATGTATGAATAAATTTAAATGCCCACAAATAGAGATAGTAATAATGAATCAATTGACAATGAAAATATTCTCCATTTTCAATCTTATTAGCACAGAAATATCTCTTTATCCTATTATTTAACTCTTCCAGAAAGACCTTTAGATCCTCTTTTTAATAAATCTTTAATTCTTGAACCTTTCTATGGAGAAACATCAGTCCAAAATAGTGCCTCATCTTCATTTAATCCATCAATACTTGCTTACCAATCAACTTCTTAAACCGATAAAAGCAATTAACCATACCAAGTCTCTTTAAAAGATTTCCATTTCATTAAATGTGTAGGTATGGGAGGATTCTCACGTGTTTATTTAGTTCAAAAAAAAGATAATGGAAAAATGTATGCATTAAAGCTGATAGAAAAAAAATTTATATTGACAAATAAAAAAGAATAAATTGTTTAAAATGAAAGAAATATTATGACCATGATGTAAGGTCATCCTTTCCTTTTACAGCTAGATTATGCTTTTGAATCTAAAAACTACATCGCTTTTGCTATGGAGTATTGCGCAGGAGGAGAAATGTAATTTAAAAAAATAAAAAATCTTTTTTTCATATTTCAAGATTCAATCATGCATGCAACATAAATTTTCTTTATCAAAAGAGCAAAGCAGTGATTATTTTTAGAATAATATTTTTTTTTTTATGTAAATCTTAAATAAAAATTGAAAGATGGGTTCATAAATTTTTAGAAATGAATGAAATACATTGATAAAATAAAATTTTTAGATTCAATTTTTTAACTATTTTTATTTAAAATAAAAGGTTCTATCACTTAAGGAAAATTAAAAAAATGACTGAGGAACAGGCTAGATTTTATTTTATTGAAATATGTTTGGGAATAGATTATCTTCATGATAGACACATCATCTACAGAGACATCAAACCTGAAAACATTCTTCTTGATATAGATGGTCATATCAGAATAGGAGATTTTGGTTTATCAAAGCCAGATATGGATGACAATGAATTTGCATACTCTTTTTGTGGTTCTCCAGAATATATGGCACCCGAAATGCTTTTGAAGGTTGGACATGCTTACCCAGTAGATCACTACACTCTTGGAGCTCTTTTATATGAGTTAGTCACAGGGTAATATTAAATTTATTTAAATCATAATATTTTTGAATAACAAAAATCTTTTTAATTAGACTGCCTCCATTTTATTCTCAAATCACTGAAGAAATCTATAAAAGCATTTTGAGCGAAGATTTAACTTTCCCAGATCATGTAAATCTTTCTTCTGATCTTAAGAATTTGTTGAGAGGTTTATTAACTAAGCATCCTCTTTAGAGACTTGGGTAGAATATGGGAACAAAAGAAATTTTAAGCCATCCTTGGTGCAGAAAAATAAATTTGGCTGATATAATTTACAAGAAAATAGAGCCTCCTGTAAAGATCGATGTTATGGGTTTTAATTTTGATGAAGAGGAATTTTCGAAAGGTGAAAATGAGTTCAAACAAAAGTTAATGGTTAGTTATTATTCAAACAACGATTTCGATCCAATTTTTGAGAATTTTTATTATGAATCTCCATCTGTTTAGCAAGCTCAAAAGATCAGATAAGAATAATAGATAAAAAACAAGCTCCAAATCTAATAACAGGGTTCAAGTAAACCAACTAATATCCCAGCAACTGGATCATTTTAGCAAAAAGGTAACAACAGTAATAATAATAACAACAGCAACAACATCTAGCAAGAAAAATAGAAATAAGATATGAGCTTAACTTAGAGTCAATCGTTACGTATTTCACATCAAAATATTCCAACTTCAAAAGAAATAGTAAGTGGACTTAGTGTAAATAATTAATAGAAGAATATTAATAATATAATTCACGATTAGAATCAATCAGAAAATCCAAATAGTTTGATGAAAAAAAATTAAGGGTTATTACAGTCTTAATAGTTTTCTCAAGGAAATTCTTTGTTAAACTCTATGTCTTCTCCAAATTCAAAGATGATATAATCTCATTAATTTAACAAAGCAAGTCATTCTAAAAATGAAAGTATTTAAGATTCATAATAATAATAATAACAATAGCAACAGCCTTTACATTAAGGAAATGGGTAAAAAATGCAATCAAATACTGACAGGACAAGCAATATTTCTCAAACTCAATTTGATCAAAAGGAGAATAAAAACAGTTTAAAAGATGTCATGCAAAAATCTTTAACCTAAACTGATGAGCAATTTACAAACAAAAAAGGAAAAGATGATAAATAAAACTTTTTACAAATAAACAAGCAATTAGTTAATGAAAAGAGTTAATCAAGCAATTTAACCAGCAATCACAATGGTCCTCTTTAAAATTATTTATCACCCTCAAATAATAGCAATTAATTATAATAATAACTCTAAACTCCAATGACATCTTCATAAATCATCCAAACCCTACATGGTAAGAATTCAAAGTCTCTATAAATCAAATAAAAAATTTTAGCCACTTAAAATTAACACCAACAAGCTCAACCTGTATCTTCAAATGGAAATATTTTAAACCATGTCAAGAACAGTGTTTCTCTTTCTTCAATGCAAACATAGCAATCAAATTTAGCCAGCAACTTAAAAAATATGAATTAGCCAAGTAAAATCTAAACGAATAATTATTTCCTCTAAAGTAGTGGATTAGGTCAATAAACAATTAATAGCAATAACAATAACAGTGGTATAAATAATGTTTCATTAAATGTGGTTGGTAATGCTTTAAGTGAAAATACTTTAAATGTAAACAATTAAAATAGTTAAATAGAAGCTAACAAGAATGGTTAAAATCAAACAAGCTATTTAGTGTAATAGCTTTAATAATAACCAAAAAGATAGTAATAAAACTAACACTCACTCAACACTAATTAGCATTTAAATTCTATTTCTTCTGCTTTAAGAGTAAAAACAGAGGAAAGAGACAAAACCTTTGAAGATTATGACAATATTTAAGTTTACACTTAGCCATCTTAATCACATTAATCCTCTGTAGTCAAAAAACTATCATCGCCTCACTAACAAGGACGTTCATCATTTAATTTCTCATCAAGCAGCGTTTCCCAAACCACAGCAGCATCTAACTAAAAGAAAACTTTCACTTACAATCCTGCATAACACTAAAAGTCAGTTACTGAAAAGACTTCGAATTCTTACACGTCATCAGGAATAAATAGCACTAATATTCCAGCAAGTGTTTAATCCTAATCAAATTACAATACATTAAATGCAAACAATAATTAATAATAACTTAATTCATCTAACAATTACTTCCTTCAAACTAACAACATATCAACAGGAAATGGAAACATTAATTAGTCTAGTCTAAATAACTAAAATAATAGTCTAAATAATTAGAGTTACAATTTGAATAATAATAGCAATATCATTCAAAGCTCTAATTTATCATACTCCAACAATCCAGTTCATTCAATTCTAAGTAACTATGGCGGATTCTTCAGTAGCAGAAACAGTCAAAACACTCAAGCAGGCAACTAAAAGTAACAACAATAACAAGTCGGCCAAAAAAATAATTAATACTCTCAATTATCATAAAGAAACATGATTTCTCCTAAATCCTAAACACCTGCCTAAAGCAAAAATAATCAAATAGGATTGGGAATCGTTAATAATAATGGATAAGGATCTACCTCCAAAATATACAACCCACTTGGATATTTTTGAAATACAAAATAGAATATTTTTAGTGAGAAAAAGTATATATATCAGTGAAAAAAAAGAAGATTGATTATGTGTGTTATTGACAAATCTATTATTTAAAGAACACAAACTATTTTATAAATTATCAGCTATAAATATTATAATTAAAAAATTTTTAAATGAATGAAAGAAAACCTAATTAAAGCTATCTATTTATTAGAAAAGTATATAATAAAAAAGAACAAAAGAATGAATCAATAGACAAAATAAGTCAGTAAATATGTTTAAATGTATACATATTTATAAATTTGTATTTCTTATAAAATCACACTCTTTTTGTCACTCAAAATTAATCTATTTGTTTTACTTTGTTTTATTTTTTATTTGAGATAATAAATATTTTCAAGTATAATAAATTTCAGTCAAGTATTTATTGTTTGATTTTTGATAATGAGTTTATTAAATTGTAAAAATTTTAAAACAGATACTTTAATTAATTAAAATTTTATCTGTAAATCAAGTGGATTTTAGTTTTTATTATATTTATGCTTAAGACAAATTAGACAATCAAATGAATTTTATTCGAATTAAATAATTTATAAAAGTTCTTGCGAATTTGTATAGTATTATACAAAAATAAATTATTTGAGAAATTTATCTCGCCAATTTAAATTTTTGTTTCAGTTTGAGAAACTTCCGAAAGTTTTGAAAATTTATTTTCAATGGGAAATAATTAAATGAATAAATAAATAAAGATATTGATAAATGAAAGAAGGAATTACAGGTATGAATCAATATTATTCAGTAAAAAGATAAATTTTGAGATAAAGAAATAATTAATTACAAACAGGAATTTATTTTGAAAAAGGAATTATTAAATAAAAGAGAAAGCAAAAAGAGAGAAAAAAAGAAAGGAAAGAAGGAGGGAGGGAGAGGAAGGAAAGAAAGAAAGAAGAGATAGATAGATAGGTATGGAGAGGTATTTAGAGACTAAAAGAATTGGAAGAAGAGAGAAGGTGGTAAAGGTTAATTTGTTATTTAGTTTAGCAGAAGAATACTAATTATTGTTTTAAGAAAGAAATATTACTTTTTTTTGAGATATTAATTAATTAAATTTTAAATGTAACATGGAAAAAAACAAATGAAAGTGATAAGGTAAAGAAAATATTAATCAACTTTCTAGTCTATTGAAAGGCATAATTTTAAATGATTGTAATTAATTAATTATATTTATATTTAATTCAACTCAAATTCCAATACAAACAAGCAAGCTAATCAAAACAAAAAATCAGACTAAAAACCTTTAATAAAGGTCAAAAAAACTTTTACCATTTTCTATTCACAAAATACATTTTGTGAAATATTTTTATCAATCTATCATAAACTCATCCAATTTAACTGCTAAAACCCTACTTTTATCTATTAATATTTATTAATACCCTCTTGCACTCTCATCACCTCCATAATATTTAATCAATTAACCTCCCTTTTCAGAAAAAACTGACCTCAATCCCAAAAATTAGAGCTACCACCTTTGCGGAAAATACTTACTTCTTGTGGAAGTAGACACTTTGAAAACTTAATGTCTTAAATAAGCAATATCCTTGCTGAAAAGTAACTAATTTATCTTTATTTTATTGAGCAAAAAAACAAAAAATTTTTGATAATATTTGCAAGCTCTTTTTTTAGTATTGATTCATACAGATTTATAAAAATTGACTTTATTATTTAGATTATATATTCAATTGAATATTGACCAAAAAGCATAGCTTGCTCAATCTTTTAATTTAATTTATTTATTTATTAGTTGATTAATTGATTGTTATCATAGAATAAAATTGATTTGTGCTCAATTTTTTTTACATTTTAAAGAATATTTTAGAACGAAATCACACTTTAAAAAATAGGTTGGGCTTTTCAAATAACATAAAATAGCAATAAACATTAAATAGCTAACAAATTTAACTGAGCGAGTCCATTACAATTAACTGCAAAAAACAAAATTAACATTTTATGACTGATTTCTCAGATCCTAACCAGCTGGTTATTTAATCTAATAAATACATACTTGAGAAAAATTATTCCGAAATTAACTTCAGTACTATTAAATCTACAGCAATTTACATGTAAAAATTATTAATTCTATTGAATCTGCAAAAACTAACTAATACATTCTCTAAAGCGATGAAAACAGTATCCTTGATGTCATGTTTTGGAGCCATCATTTCTCCAAGCTTCCCAATCTCAGAAATCTCTCTCTCAGTATTGTAGAGTAAAAATAAATAATTAATTAATTAACAAATTAATTTACTTGATTGAAAATAACTAATATTTGTTTGATCTTATTCAAATTAAATGAAATTAACTAATCACATCAATCTTTTTTATTAAGCTGGGTACGATTTCATTATAAAAAAGAAATTATTAGAAATAATTCGTATGTAAAAATCTTAATTCATTAATGAGATAGATATTAATAACAAACATTCAAAAAGAATAAACAAAAAACAAAGAAAGAAAATAAATAAATAGAGTTTGTTCATTTATCTAATTAGTACACTGATAGAAACAATTTAACTAGTCTACTTTAATATTCTAAAATTATTCATTATGGATGGAAACTATTTGAAAATAAAAAATTTATCTGTATTTAAATACAACTAACCCCAAATAAAAGCTTCTTTAGAATAAATAAATAATTATATTGATATTGCTCAGTATTTAAGCAATATATTGTTAATTTAAATGCGCAAATTATCTTACTATTAAATATTTTAAAGAACTTCAAAGATGAAAATTTTAGTTGTAAAATTTTTAAATCTTTCAAAAAAAGAGTCTAAAAAATGAGCTACCAAATAGTGTATTTTTAAAATAAGGCTCTAATTTTTAGAAATAAAGTGCCAAAATATTTATTTTATATACATTTCCAACTGTAACATGGAATTCACTCAATTAATAATTTCGAATTTTAATAAAATTGCAAGAACAAAAACCAAATTTATTTGCTTTTGAAGAGAGGATATAAATTTCAAAAAAGAGACCTCTTGCTTAAATCTGTATAAAATAATCATTACTAAAAAAGTATTAACAATTTTGATAAATTGGATATTTTAGCGAAAAGATAGAGTTTTAAGTTTTATAAATATCTAGTAATTGAGAAATACTTCTTATAAATAAATGAGTTTACTCAAAAGAATGAAAATGAATGAATGAGTTGAGGTTTTTGATAAATCTTAAATAATAAACTAACTAATAAAGATAGATTCAATTTATATCGAGATTTATTACTTTTATATTTAAATCATCAATTAAGTATTATCAAATCATAGAGATCACAAGAGATGCAAAACATTTTTAAATAAATAATAAGAAAAATATGATTAAATAAATATTATTTTTAAATCATTGAATAAAAAATTGAGCCTGTTTGAAAATAACTAGTTAATTAATTAATTGATTAATATTTTATGAGTCGCTTATTAAGCAAAGGAAATTTTTGATAAGCAAATATTATTTTTAAACCTTGAATTAATTAAGAAATATATCAGAAGTAAATAAAGAAATCGTATTAATAAGCATAATTATTCTCATCATTCAAAATCATATTTTTTGCTAATTATTTGAAGCTTTTTAAATATATTATTATTAACTAATTACATTATTAATAGGCTTCCTAGAGAAGAGAATTATGATTTCTTTTTGAATTAAAATTAACTCCATTCCCTTGAAATTATCAAGTTCGCTAAGTCTCTTTCACATCTCTCTAATTTATAATCATTCCAGATTTCGTTTGAGTAATTTTACCCTTTTGTTTTCTCTCATAATATTAACTATTTCTACTTAAAGAAACATTGTTGTTACTACAGCTATTTGGTAGAGTTTCTGGGACTCCATTCGTCATCTCACTCAACTTAAGATTTTCGCACTCTCTTTGACTAATGTTTAGTACTTATTTCTTCTTTTATTTTATTATTTTAGATATTTTTCTTTCTTTTTATTTTCTATTTTCATTTATTTTGGCTTAACTAATTCTTTCTTTTACCTATCAAAAGCTGCTTGTAAAAAAAACAACTTCATCCTATTGCAAATTCCGTCTCCAATTTATAAAATCTGGAATCTTTGTATATTAACTTGAAGAACTTAGGAAACAACTTTAATCCCATTTTAGGGTGCTTTTCATAACTTGCTTACATAAAAAACTTCAATATATCAATCATAGAGTAATTTTTAAACACTTTATCAATGATTAACAATCATAGTTGGAATAAAATTATCTTAATAATTAAAAAAAATCAAAGAGAAGTTTGTTTATAAAAAAAATATTGAATAATTTTAGAATCTCAAAAAATATGAATAGAATTTTAAAATTGAAACAATAAAATATTTAGAAAAAATTAAAAGTATTTTTGAAGAAAACTCTTTATTTCTTTGTTGAGAAGAAATAACAAGAAGATATTATTTTTAAATCATATGGAAATGATTAGTATAATTAAATTTAACTATTTAAGAAATAGTTAAAAATATCACAGATGATACATTATTTTATAATACAAAATGTTTTTTTATAACTTTCTTCTTAATTAAATTTAGATTCCAACAAATGTGAAATATATCTATCTTTCTTTATCAAAAATAATTTGGAATAATTTATTAAATGTAGTATTAAATTAAAAACTTTTGATAATAAAAGCTAAGAATTTTCTTTGGACAAGAATTTAGGTGATTTAATATTTAGGATGAAGGAACTTGAAAGCCTAAAAGTATATTTAGATTTAAAGATTTCTAGTGAGTCTTTAGAATACCTTGGAAATGTAATAGGAAAACAAAACGGGTTAAGATTTTTAAATTTATAAATCGGGTATGAAAATACAGAGCTAAATATGAAAAACTCTTTGTATTTTTTCAAAGAAATAAATAAAATCAGTTTCCTAGAATACTTTGATTTCAATATCTTCCAATATAAATAAGAACTAGGAGAACATATTGATGATGACGATGATGATGAAAATAGTAATTAGAATACAGATACTTCCTAGCTTCTTTAGACTTCTAATGACATAGAAGAAATGAAGAAAGATAAACAATAAGCTCTTTCATTCACTCAGTCATTAGCTAATCTTGTTAAATAAAAACTCATTGTAAACAAAAAAGTGAAAAACATGATATACAAACAAAACCAATCTCAAATATACAGAAAAGAAATCATCAGCGAGTCTTCCTTAATTTCTTGCTTAGAAAAACTATGAACTTTTACTAATTAAAAATGTATTTCAAAGCTTAAAAACTCAGTAAAAAATAAATAAATTAATTAATTAATTAAAACAATATAAAAAGAATTAAGTATGAGCATGAAAGACTTCTCTATTTAATCTAAACATGTGAAATATTAATTTACTCTTAATAAATAAATTAAAATTCATTTTAATAATAATAACAAATATCCATATATAAAAATAAGAACATTTGAAACTAAATCCCCACAATAAATAACTATAATTAATAAATAAATAAACAACTACCTACCAACTTAATAACATAACATTAGTAATTTTAAATATTAAAATAAATTAATATAATAATATGAACTAAATTAAATTAATTCAAAAATCTTAATATAATATATAAATTTTGATATTGTAATCATTTTAATTTGTCTGTATTTGCTTAATCTCTTTTTATTATAAGTTTGAGAAAGTATTTATTTATATGATCTATTTATTTAATTCATATTGTAGATATTTTAATTAACAGATAGACGTAAATTAATATTCCTTTATTTATTTAAAATCAATTATTTTATATTATTATTTATAAACAAAACTTTCCCTTCATGAAATAATCATCAAACTTAGCTCAAAACTACAAGACAGATTTTCAAATTTTAAAAGAACATCATAAGTGATTTAAATTTATGCTTTCTATTCAACAAATATTTTATTTTATTAACAAATTATTTTAGATTCCTCAGAGATGAAGAGAAAGATAGTCAAATATAATATAATAATCCTAGTCAAGAGCAATATGGTGAAATTTTAGCAAAAAAATACTATGAAAAGCTTTACAAAGAATATGCTATTATAGACTTATCTAGATACGAAACAGGATAGTAATTAATAGAATTTTACATAGAATTGTTATTTATAATTTTATTTATTCTTTAAAAGGATTGGAATGAGATGGTAAACAAAAGAAGAAGTTGTTATTGGAAAAGGTATTATAATATGCTCAAATAAGAAATGTGGAAATACTTAGAATTTGGATAGCTATGAAGTTAATTTTGCTTACATTGAAGATAATGAAAAAAAGAATGCTTTAGTAAAAGTGCGAGTTTGCTAGGAGTGCATGATAAAACTAAATTATAAAGTAAATGTTTATTCTAATTTATCAATTCACTAAATCTTTATCTATTTTTTACCAAAGAAATAGCATTAAAAAGTAGAAGATAAAAATTTTGAGCTAGAAAGACAGTAATAAAAAAGTAATTTAAATGAAGAATAAACTAGTGATTCAGAAGAAATTCATGACTTAGAACAAAAAACGTAGAATGATAAAAAACAAAAGAAACTTGAAAAAGACCAGTCTAATATTCAAAAAAAAATTAAAAAAGATAAAAAAAAGAAGAAACACCACAAACACTCTAAAAAAAGCATTGAATGAATTTTTATATTTATAATCTATTTATTATTATTTGTTTGTTTCTCTTAAACAAATTTTAAAACAGTTTATTTAATTCAATTCATTTTTTAAAATAAAGTTCTCAAATATTTTACAACAATGCTTTTTTATTCACCAAAAAGCATCTATTCTTTAAAAAACTACTAGCTGACTTATTTATGTAAAGAATAATTTCGCTAAACTATATTCTTTCATCAAAAATAATTAAAAATAAATGGAGGATAAAAAAATTTGCAAATTCAATTAAGAAATTTGTTTTTAAAGTGGAAAATTTTTAAAAAATGTTTCTTCCAAAAAAAATAAATTTATTCATTAAAAAATTTTGGTAAATATTGCAAAACAATTTAAATACAGCTTTTTATTTAATAAGATAAGATAATATGTTGTATGTTTTTTTAGGCTAGAAAAAATAAATTTTAAAAATATAAAAATCTAAACGAGTTTAATAAATAAATAAATATATTTTTCGATTGAAGATCTATTTTATTAAAATTTAAAATAAAGAATTAAAATTAATTTTATTTTTAATTTTGAGGCTTGAAAAAGAAATTAAAACTTTATATTTTACTTAAAAATTAAAAAATAATAACTATTTAAGTTTTATTTGAGAATAAAAATCTAAAAATAATTATTTTTGATAAGATTCTATGTGAGATATAAACATACATCTAGAATCTTTAATTCTAGTTAATTTGTAAAACAATTAAATATCTAAAGTTTCTATTAAAGCTTCTACATTTTTTTTTTTGATAACTTATTTAATGATTAGAAAACTATTTAGATGCTGATTATTTGTTTCAAATATATAATTTTTTAAAATTTTTAAAAATTAATTAAAATACTCAATCCATAGAAGCATTTATTTATTAGATATTTAGATACATTTATTAAATGTAAGCAAGTGACGTTTTAGGTTTAAGAGAATTAATTATGGGTGATGATGCAGACAACATCGAAGAATAAATGGTTTAGAACCCGAACCCTGGTTCAGTTTTGAAACCATCTGCTATTGGAGGAGGAGATGATAAAAAATAATTGGCAAAACCTCATGCTAAAATAGAAATTAAGTAGGGTGAAAAGAATTTTACATCCAACCAAGCATAATTCATAGAAAATGAAAAGAAAAAATTAAATTAGGAAGGTTAAAAGGGAGTTGTAGTGCAAGAAGAGAAACCTAAAAAGAAAGAGTATACTAAAAATGATATTTGGGTTGATGATGAAGTTAAAGATCTTCCAGTTTTACAAAACGATTCAAGAAAAAGACCAGAAATTGAAACTATGTTTAAATAAAAAGTTGGAACTGAAGATGTTTATTTTGGCATGAATAATATGGACCCAACATCTACTAAATGCTAGGAGCTATTAGTTAAAATTTTTATGCCAAACACAAGATTCAAAGAAGTTTAATTGGACATTAATTCAACAGCTATGGTTGTTCAATCTCCCGATTTCTATGTACATCATATTTTCCCTTACCCTGTAAAAGATAAAGATGGTAAGGCATAGTGGATTACTGATAAATGCATTTTACAATTAACTTTACCTATCGTTCGTGAAGAACTTTACTGAAAATAACTTATATATATATATTACGCGTTTCATAAATTTTGTGTCACACCCTTTTTTTCTTATAATTTATTTCATTAGGAAAATGCTTTTTTGAATGTTTTAGAATCTTTAAAAATATATTTGAACATATTTGTGAATATATGTTTATATTTATGATGCACACTATTTAAATTTAACAATTTAATGGATTTAGGAAATACTTTAAATGTTTAGATTTTATAGCTGTTAAACTATTATCTTTCAATTTTCAAATAAGAGATTTTGATTAAAATTCAGAGAAAATAGATTTTACAAGCGTAAATTAATCAAAGAAATAGGTTTTGAATATTTTTCAAGGTTATTAGAGAATCACTTTTAGTCTATTTATTAAATATAAAAGATTTAGATTAATTTAATTATTCTTTTACTGTAAAAGATTTAGGTTAATATAATTATGATATGTTGCTTATAGTAATAATTCTTTTACTGCAGTAATGACTCTATTTTTTGAGTGTCGTCAATACTTCCCTGATCTTAACAAGTGCTCAATCTGTCACTAATTAGGCTTTTTCAAATTTTTTAAAATAGATATATTATTTTTAACTAAAAAAAGTTATTTTATTACTTAATTCGAATTTAGATATCTAAGCTTTTTATAAACACTAATATATTCTATGAATTAAATAACGGATTTATTAGGTATGATATGGTATTTGATAATAGAATCTAAAAAAATAAATTATGGAAGATTTTGAGAAAATAAAAAAATTTGTTTTTAATGTTGAAAAGGATTTTACTTATTCAATAAGTATTGACAAACAAAGATATAAACACACAACACAACACAAATAATAACTAATAATCTAATTAATTAATTAAATTATCATAATTATCCCAAATAGCTTTTTTCATTTTTATTAGAATAAATGGAATTAAATCCTGATAAACTCAAACAAGAAGCCTTAGAAGAACAGAGCGTTCTAAAAGAAATTAGTTAGGATGGCATAATGGTGATTACATTAAATAAGCCTAAGAAATATAACAGTTTCACTATAGGAATGTATTATATAATTATTGATTACTTAAAGGAAGCAAATTCTGATGCTAAAGTGAAAACTATTATTTTAAGAGGTGTTTATATTATTCATTCATTCATTTATTCAGTTAATCAATTTATTACTTTATTATTTTGTTGAACTTATGTTAATTTAGCTTTTTTAAAAAATATTTTAGGAAATGGAAAGAATTTTTCAAGTGGAAACGATTTATCAAACTTTATTCATTTTGCAGGAGATAGAGAAGTAATTATTACAAAATCTACCTAAATATGTTAATAGTGAAGTTTAACTGAATTTTTTAAAATAAATAGTTTTAAATTAAAGGTGCTTAGTTTTTTGGAGATGATTTAATGAAGGTATTTTGTGCTGCATTTATTGATTGTATTAAGCCAATTATAGCAGTTGTTTAAGGTTCTGTTATTGGTGTTGCTTTTACTCTATTAATGTTATGTGATGAAGTATATTCAACTGAAGATGCCTACTTTTAAGCACCTTTGGTAAAGTTGGCATAAGTAATTTTTAATCTAAATGAATTTAAGATTTATTTATTAACTTGTTTCTTTATTCAAAAAAGGGACCTGAAATGTGTTCTTCATATACCTTTCCCAAAATTTTTGGTTACTAAAGAGCTTTTGAAATATTAGTAGGAGCTAAGACTCTTAAATCTAAAGAATTACTTGATTACAAAGTTGCTAATCAAGTATTTAAAACTTATGATGAAACTTTACAGTTTGCTTAATCTAGAGCTAAAGAATTCTGTGAGCTCGATTAAGAAAGTGTTATTCAAGCCAAATCTCTCATGAGATGGGATAAGGATATTCTTCATAAAATTAACATTTAAGAATCTAGAAATCTCATAAACAGATGGTCAAGTGAAAACTTAATTGAAGTCATCATGAATTTTTTCTCAAGAAAATAAAATTCAAAGCTTTGAGAGATTAATTAATTAATTCAGAGATATTATTTTAATTAGAAAATCTAAAATAAATTTTTTATTGCTTTTGCCTATCTTAGATGGAAGTAATCAATAAAATCTTTTATATATTTAACGAATTCAATTTATATTTTTTTACTGTGTATCTATTTATCCATAATTTTAACTTGAGATTTATTGCTGCTAACTAACTATGAGACCATTAAATAAATAGCAATTTTATAAAAATAGGCTTTTTCAATTTAAATTCTTCAAATTCAGGTTTTTTTTTAAATTAGGTTGTTAGGATTTCCTTAAAACTTGTTTATATTTTTTCTTTTACATGAATAAACTAAATAAAATATGTTTTTCAGTAAAAAAACGATAGATTTGGATAGTCAAATAAATGAAAATTTAGTAAAATTTGATCACTACTACATTTGTTAATTTTTAATTGAGAGATTTTTTTTTTGAAAAAGAGAAAGAAACCATTTAAATTATTGTCCATACAAAGGTACATTAAATTTTTATATTTAATAGATTTATTGCAGATAAATAATTATTTAATCCAAAGATTATTTATTATGATCTATTTTAAGCTGATTGATAATAGATAAATTAATATACAATAAATCATTATTTTATAAAAAGGGTACTAGAAATAATTTTAATCTATTTAAGTTAATATATGTTAATATTTGTTTTTGTGTCTTTTATTGTATAATTTTATAAATTTAATGATTCACATTTATTTTAAAATGATTAATTTACAATAAATAACTTTAAATATTGAAAAGATATTAATGAAAATAAAAAAATTTAGTTTTTTAACTAATAAAAATGATTAAACTAGAATTAATTTAGGTACTAAATGAATTTAATAATGAAATAAAATTATTTACTATTTAATATTTAATATATTGTGAGTTATCTGATGTTATAAGTTTTTTTGCTTAAAAAGAGATGTAAATATTTATTTAGAGAGTATCTATATCTATTTATCTATCAAGTTATCTAGCTAGCTAGATAGCTAGCTTGCTTGATTGGTTGGTTGGTTAGATATTTAGTTTTTACTCAAATTGGTTCATCGTAATCATCAATTTATTCATTGTCATTTTATTACATTTAATAATTATCATCGTTTTAATTGATATCCATAACGTCCTCTTAGTATTCATCTTGTAGGACCACGTTATCATTTTCATCATTTTATATATACTCTACATTCTGTTCTTAACCTTCATCTTACATTAATTGCTAATCTATTTGTGTTTAAAAGTTTTCTTCTAAGCTCATTCTTTGCTAAATAATGGATCTCAAATCAGTTTTCTTTTTAATTCCTTCTAACAAATTATCAATACTGCTGTTATATAATTTATTGTTCCTATGATATATATTCAAGAAATTCTCTCCAACTTTTTCATTAAGCGGTTGATTGATTTTATTTTGCAAAAATTGATTTGCTTCCTAGTTCAAATCAACCAATACATCATTGTGTTTAGTTACAAATGGGTTTCTTTCATACCCCTAAAAGTGTTCACATGCAATCTAAAATCCATCCAATTTTTCTAAAAATGTCTAATTGTTTTTTGGGTCATCTGAAATCATTTCTTTCTAAAAAATCTCCAACAAATTCTTCGAAATCAAATTTAAATTATTCATAAGCTATTTCATTTGCTCATCACTAATGGTCTTTGAGTTAGTCTGCTATGTCATTAAATTTACACTATTATTAACTTGTTCTATCTTTCCCTGTATTCCTTTTCTAACTTTGTCACTTAACTTGCTCTTAAGGACTTCTTAAAACTACTTGAAATTTTGATTTAAGTCTTATTCCATTTAATTTGTATTATCACTTTTTATGGTTTAAAAAATCTATTAGTATTTTTATATTTGAAATAAATTATCACAAAAATTTTTTTTAACATAAACAATTAAATTGATTAAGATATTTTAGATATATTTATCAAATTAGAAAATTCATTCATATCGTATATTATTAAGGTAGAATAAAGCGAGGGAGGCCTGTCATTAGCTAGCTTTAAAGAAATCTATTAAATTTATTAATAACTTATTATTGAAGAACTTCATAAAAAAATGAATTTGAGCTAAGCTTTCCTGAAAACATTTAACATAGAAAAAACTAACAAAAATTTTAGAATCATAAACTCTATTTCTTCAAAAATTATTTTAATTGTTTTTTAATTTATTTTGGTGGATATTTTTATTCATCAAACACAAGGAAGGAAGATGTGGACATATGTAATTGAATATTTTTATTAAAAAAAATACTTTGATTTATTTATGAAGTAAAAGAAATTTAGCTTTGTTTCCTATTTATTGATCTACTCATTCTAATCATCGCTCAAAATCATTTTTAATTTGTTTCATTTATTTTATATTATATAAAAAATTGAAATAGTAAGTAACCCAGATACTTTTGAATCAAGAATAATTAAATGATAATAATAGTCTATATTGAAAATTATTTTAAAAAGAAATAATATGAAGAGAGAAACCATCCATTAATGTTTTGTATTTTTAATTTTATATTTGTTTATTTATAACAGATATAAATAATAAATTATTTATTTTTCAGTTAGTTTTAGTAGGCTCTTTTGGTTTATCGTTTCTAAAGCTTGTTGTGAAGGCCTAAATAGTACTTTTTAATCCATATCCCCAATTACTGTCGTCTATTGGTGGTCTCCAACCATAAGTTTAGCTGCTGTTAAGATAATAAAAATAAAATTAACATTTATCTATTTATTGGGTTTATTAATGAATTTTCATAAATTGATTGCTCTAAAAAAATATAAACAAAAATCTGAATAATTATTTTTAGATTTTTATCAATCAATTTACTGTGTGACTGGATGCTTTAAAGTCTTTTAAGCAAGAAAAACATCATCATTCTTATTTTTATGAGGGCAAAAACTAGCGTCTTTTTTGCATTTTTGGCAATAATCATTATCAATTAAACCAAGTTAATCTAAAGGATGCTTTTATTTATTTAGATGAATGAGTAAATAAATATTTTGATTAAGAATTAAACTTTTACTTTAAATTAGACTGAAGTTTAATTTCCAGATTCTGCATCTTTTTTCATTAAACCCAAATAATTGTTGTTAACTGTAAAATATGGATCCAATCTTTCAATGTCTTATTAAGTTTTATTGTGAAGAATTCTCTTTTCTTTCTGATGTTTAAAAAATGAATTATATTAATTTCTGATTTCAACAACTATCTATCAATGGTTAATATTTTTAATTTACAGTCAATTGTTATCTATATGTTTCAGTTTACTAGGTATTTTCGTATTTGCTACGATCATTATGAACAACCTTCTTATCGTCCTTTCCCATGGCTTTAAACTTATTCCTTCTTGTTTTTAAATTTGTCTATCTGCTTATGAATAAATCTATAGATCTATCTATTTAATTTTTGTTTAGAGATTAAATGAATAATCAATAATTTACAACTAAATAATTAAATAATAACTAACAAGCTATTTTGCAAATAATTTATTTATTGTGAAACTAATAAAAAATAATGAAATTTATAACTTAAAGTTTCTTTTTTCTTTTATTGTGTTTGTTTTGTTACCTTCCAATTCAATAAAAATTGATCATACATATTAATAGAATATTAACTATTTATTATTCTTTCTATTATTTTTGGCAAAAAAAAATCAAAACAATCATCTCATCAGTAATTGTTAGAATTATTCATTCATTCATTTAACAAACAAACAAACAAATAGAAATTATTTTTAATTTTTATTTATTTTCAACAAAAAAATTATTTTGAATTTATTCAAATTTTTTAACTAAAAATCTGAAATAACATATGAAAAAAGTATTATAAAATGAAGGTTTTATATTGATAATTTAAGTAGAAATTCAATTCATAATTTTTGTCATTTTAAAAAGTAGTTTTAAAGATGAAAGGTAATTTCCAAAAAAATCATATTATGGATGAATTATTGAAAATTTAAATGAAAAATGATTTTTATGAATTGAATTGCTGAAAAAGATTGAAAGATTTGTAAAAATTGAATGAATGTGTTTGATTGTTTTACGTGTTTGTTAAATGAATAATTGAGAGTCTTAAAAACTAATTATTAAATTAATAAGTATTAATTTGAATAAGGAGAATATCCAAAATAGAAAAATCAAAAGGAAGGACCAACAAATAAACATATAGATGACTAAGAAAGTTTAAGGTTAGATAAATGTTTTATAGATAAGTGATTCTAATTGAAATAAATTTAATAATAAAAAGAATATAGAACCGAAAATAAGTATGATCCCTATTTAATCAGAGATACTGTCAATACTTATATTGAAAGTGTAATAATTAACATCATGCATATTTGAGGCAAAAAATATCTAAATTAGCTTTTTATTATTTCAAATAGCTTCTTGAAAACAATGAAAAGAAAAATTACACTTTTTCAAATAAGTTCTTAGACGTTAAGGTTATTTAATAAATTATAAAATGCTTTCCGTGATTACATTGTGTCTAATCTATTTTTTAATATGAATATAGATTGTATTAGGTTTTTTAATTTTGGCAGTCATTTTGGTATCTCATTACTACCCTCTCCCATTCCCTAAAAATATTTACGTATTAATCGCTTGCGTTACAGTGTAAAACAACTATTGAAAACTTGAAAATCCTAATTTGTATTTATAAAAAAAGCTATTTCATTTTGAGCAATTACTATTCACATTACGAATCCTCAGTTGAAGGAGATACCTTCGCTTTATTCTCAGAATATAAAATACCTCGCAATATGTTACGCACTGAAGAAGTTAAAGAAGAAAAGGTTTTATATAGATTTAATTCAAGCATTGAAATGCTCAGTGATGAACTTAGTCTTTCCATCTCATACTACAAAGAAAAGAATTAATTCGTATAAATTATTTTATTATATCTATCTATTTATATATTTACACTCTTTCAATATTTTTATAAAATAGATAGCTTAATAAAAAATAAAAATCTATGAATACTTTGACTAAGATGGATATCTCTGCACTGTTAAATTATCAAAACTTGTTGATAAAATGCTTTAAAACATTAAGAGCAAAGGATAATGAAATAAAATATTGCTTAAATAAATGAAAACAACATTAAAAAAATAATAAATAATTATTAATTTATTAAATTTGAAATGATATTTTGTGTCAATTAAAATGTAATTTAAAATTAATTATATCTACTATTAACAAATTCATTCACATATTTTTTAACAATAATTCTCTATTTCAGTTATTTTTACTTAAAGTTCAATTTAAAATTATATTTCTTAGTTCAAAAATAATATTTTGCTAAAAATAGATTTCATTAAATTAAATTTAAATAAATCTTTCACTCTTTAATAATTTTACTTATTAATTTAACAAAAAAATATTATTATTTGTTTTAGTTGCCAAGCTTATTTTACTAATTCTGGTTCTAAAATATAATTTTATGGAATTAAATTGATTGTGTTTATTTAGTCATTCCGTTTTTGTTTTTGTCATTTTAATTTTCTAAAATTTTTATAAAAGATTTTCAAATATGAATTTTTCAAATTTTTATCACAAATAAATTATCATCTTATAATAAATAATCATGAAAATATGGTAAATGAAAGTCTTTGTATCAAATAAATAATTTTTGGTTTTGGTCAAAAAGAATGGTCTTTTTATTTGATAAATAGGAATATTTTAAAATATGGTAATTAATTAATTCATAGAAAAAGATGCAAATTATGTGAAATAAAATTTCTTAACACCACAGAGTTAGAAAACAAAAAATTAAATTAAAATATATTTTTGTTATTTAAAATAAATAAAGAAGTAGAGATAGGTTGTTTGTTGATAAATCAAAATTTGAAATTTTAATAGATCTAATTTGATTATTTATTTATTTAATTGTTTTTTATGTTTTGAGTAAAATTTTTAATTTTTTTAAGGAATATTTTTGTTTGATTTAGAAAAAGGTATGTGTATGTAGATGTATAGTTTTATCACTGGTAAAAAAAGTATTTAGTTTGTTTAAGATTGGAGTAATTAAGTGAGACTGAATTTCTAAATATGTGTAATAAAAGGAAGGGAGAGAACATAAGTGAATGGCATATTTAGGATGATTATTCAGCTAAATGGTAAGGTTAATAATATTTTTAATAATATTTTGATAACTAAATACATGATATATATGGATCAATCATATATAGAATGAATGAATATGAATTTACATATATTAGATAAATCAAAACGATGATGTAAAATATAAATAAAGAAGGCTAAGTGAATTAGTATATCAAGCAAAGAAGCAATCAATTAACCAAGCAACCAAAAATTAAAGATAAAAGCTTCTAATTTATATATATATATATATATTCTTATTGAATAAGAAGTTGGTTGAAAGCATTATAAGGTGAATAAAGAAATAAAGGAAAGATCACCATAAGAATAGCAGCTATATAGTTATATAGTTTCATTAATTAATTAAGTGACATATGTTTAAGTTTGCTCCATTAAACTGGGCTTCTTCATTCTTATTATCAAATGTGATTTTTCATTCATTCGTTTTTTATTAGCAACTAGGTCTCACTTTATTATTTATTTAATTTAAAAGATCTTATAGCCATATTTTTAGGGATTTGATGAAAAATAGGTCAGTTTGGGTTTGTGGCAAGGTATTTTGCAATTATTTTAAAGATAACTAAATTCAATACAATTTAGCCAAGTTTTTTAGTAGCATGAGAGTAAGTATATTACTAATTTTAAAAGGGGAAATCGAACTTAACAATTTGGAGTTAAAGCCAGACGTTCTAGTCATGTTAGATATTGATTTAGAAATCCTAAACAATAAGATCGAAAAAGTAGTTATTAAAATACCTTGGAAGAATTTAAGGACAGAAGTAAATCATTATTTTTAAGCCAATTAGTTAAATGAATAGCTATAAAAGAACAAAAAAAGATCGTTTCTCAACTTAATACTGTTTTTTTGGTTATAATTTAGCCCATAGTCATTAGCATAGAGGGATTTTGTTTAAGTTTGAAATAATGTTATTAGCAAAATGAAAAAGAAGCCACAGAAAATTTGCAAAAATTACAAAAATTAAAGGAAATAGCGCTGTAGAAATTTGACAAGGAATTACAAGAAAGGAAAAATCAACAATAAAAGCAATAGAAAGAATAAAAATAGGGATTTTTTGTGAGTAAATTAAAGGACATGTTAAACAACTTGCAAGTTAGATTAAAAAATGCTAAATTCAGCTACACAAGGCAAATTAACGATTTCGAAATAGCTAAAGTAGGTATTTAACTTAATGAAGTTGTCTTGCAGTGTATGAATGAAAAAAAACTTGTTTAAAACACACTTGAGTTAGGATACATATTCAAGTAGATATCAATTACAGGCTTATAAGTCTATTTTGATTTCTACGAACAATCACAATTTGAATATTTAAATGTAAACAAACAAAATTGTTAATTTTTGATTTTCATTTAATAAAATTTAGTGAGGTTTTTACACAGAGAAAGAAAATCGTAACAAAATAAATCAACTAATTAACTAGAATCAAATTAGCCTGTCTTGATTTTTTAATTATTTTTACTGAAAATACTTTCTAGCTGTTTCACAAAATCGAAAATAAAAAATAAGAATGAATTTATTTATTTACCATCTTTTATTTAGCCTTCTTTCCTACTTTTTAATTTAGTTGATTTTTTTTGTTGATTAAACTTATCTTAATAAAAAAGCAAACAGCACCTTAATGTTGGATTATTGATTACTCATTTCTATATTGAAATTTTTCATCTCCCAAATAAAAGATATCAAAATTAATTTGATTTTTTTTATTAAACTCAAATTTTAAATTAACAATCTAACAAACAATTAATTAAATAAAGAAAAATATTCAAATAACTCTTTTTATTTAATATTCTTTTTAAATAGTTAAAGAAAAAAGAAAGCAAAGAGTTTTTAGATGAAAGTGTCTTGCATTTGGAAGACAAAAGTATATTTAAAGAAAAAGATTTCTTCTCAGAAGATATTCAAATTGTCAAAGACTTCAATATATAATGTATACTTAAGATGAAATTCCAAGATGAGTTGGAACTAGACATAGGAGTTAGCACATCTAAAATTACAGTTGTTCTTCAGCAGCAACAAATCAGAATGTTGATAAAGTTAATAAATGACTTTAAATGGTATAGAAGAGACAGACCTTTAATTAGTCCTTTGAAAGAGATATACATCAAAGAGGACCCCGAGTAATAAAAGAAATCTAGACAATAAAGGCAAGAAGAATGTAAAAAAAGTATTTGAAAGAAATCAATCAAAAAAACATTTTAGAAAATATTTTTAGTAAAAATATGTTATGAATATCAATCTAATCTACCTATCTAATTAATTAATTTTTTAGATGGAAAGAAATTCCAGAAAATAACGCTATGGGGAAATAAATACAAATTGGATTTTTTTTGAAAGCTGAAAAGAAAATAAAGAATTTTATCTCTGAATCTATTCTTGATTTTTACTAAGATTATTCTAAAAAATTACAAAAAATATTTCCATTTGACAATTTTGGTTTTGAAAATATCTTGTAATATTAAAAATAAGATCAATAAATTTTGTTTTTGATGCTAATTGATTACAAGGATATAAAAGTATGATGAAGCTTTTTTATATTGAGTTTAAAAATTTACTCAAAATATGAAGAAAAAGAAATATGATCAGAATCTTTTTCTTAAAGATTTTAATTGGGGTTGATTGTATTCATAAATAAGTTGCAGCTAGAAATAATAAAAAAATTTTTTTGATTGATTAATAAAATTAAAGAAGAAAATAAATGAATATTAAACATTTTATGATTAATGAAAAATAGAGATGTTTAAAAAGGGAGTTGTTTAATGGTGGTAATATTTGAGTAAATTCTAATTCTTATTTTTTCAGATTAAATATTGATGAAATATTGCTTTTTAAAGTAAAAAGAATTCGTGAAGAAAACAGGATCAACCAAAAAATAAAGTTTAGACACATAGATAGGATTATCAGTGATGAAGTTTACAAACGATTATACACAGCTATTTAAATAACCACTAAACCTCTTCCAAAAAAGAAAAAGGTGAATTTATCTTTTAAATTCTTAATTTAAATTTCAAACAATTTTATAAAATAAATAGGAATTGATCAAAAAGTATGAGCATGAAAACTCATTGGCTCAAATTATTTTAATCAGATAATTTGCCTTAGAAAAGATCTCTCAAATGACAGAAGGACTCTAAAGCGAAGATAAAACTATTTAAAATAACTGCTTAGAATGGTTCAGAAAATTTGATAATACAATCCAACTTAATGTAAAGTTTTAATCAAAGAAAGAAGTTATAAAAATAAAGAATTTATCCATTTTTAGAATTTTTTTGTGTTAATATTGAATTAATTAACTATATAAATAAATAGAGCATAAAAAGAATATCTAACGATATATCAAACAAAAAGAGTATCTACTCAGGAGAAGTTAAAGGTTCAAAAAAACATATCATTTTGAATTTAAAAATTGATAACATTGAGATTAATGTTAATGAAAATAATATGATTTCAGATATTAAAAACTTGTATAATCAAGTTATTCTATTTAAAAAGGAGCTCAAAAAATTTCCAAAGCTTTAAAAATAAGGTAAAATTTCTTTTCTTTTAAAATCCTTTCTAAAAAATAATTTCATTTCTTAAATAGCCTCATCTAATAGTTCTATTTTCACCATTTTAATTTAATCTAATTATTAATAAAATTTAAAAAAACAAATTAAAAGGAAATGCTTTTAAATTGTTTCAAACTTATCAATTTTGTCTTTTCTTTTTCCTAATTTGTTTTTGGAATAAATTTTAAATAGTTTTAAATCATTTGACAAAGAATTTTCTGAGCTAACTATCTCATACTAAAAATCAGTAGTAAAGGAGTAACTTGATCTAGTAGAATTTTCAAAACTCTCATAACAAAATTGACTTGAATAATTTTATTGAAAATTTGTCATAGAATGAAGAAGAATTTATTTCATTTAATTAATAAGATGATAAATCTGAATATTTTAAGAAAAATAAAGCAAGTCCTAATAAGAAAAACTAAAATAGAAATTAGGAAAAATAAAATGAATATTTACTTAGAATATCAATAGATACCCTCAGAGTTTAAATTGATTAGTAATAGAGTTAAAAAGTTATCAAAATTTAATTTAGAGAGCTTGAAGGAGTAGATCTACATACAAAAAATATTCATTATAGCAGATTTATTTATATTCCAAATGGCATCAAACTTTTCATTAATAGTTTGGTTGTGAAAAAATTCATTAAAGCAGATAAAAGTGAAGAATATGAAAATGTTGTTCACAATCACATCGATTTCTAAGTTGATTCTATTGATTTAATTTTTACAAAACCATTCTTCGAGCGCTGTAGAGCTCTCCATTAACTAATTATTTTTAATGCTGATAAAATATTTGAAGCACAAAAAAATCTCAATCAAAAACTTTAAAAAATTCTCTTTGAAAAAATCTTACAAACTCAACCAAAAGACAGTTCAAAGTCTAATATTTCAATCAGTATGAGCAGAATCAATATTTATTTTCCTATTAATTATTAAATCCGCTCAGACATTTTCCTTATCTAATTAAAAAACCTCAAATCATATAAAAGAGAACACGACTCTCTTCTCGTCTTACAATAAAATGATGCGTACTCCTACCACACAGAAAACCATAACAAAACTGAAGTAAAGGAATTATATAAATATTCTTTATTTATTTATAAATAATTAACCAATTAAATACAATCACAAATTATGCATTTTGATAAATTTAAGGTGAAAAAAATATTAACAAATTGTGGATAAAAATACTATTTTTTACATTGATTTTTAATATTGTAATTTATTTGAAATTTTGGTTTCACTAACTAATTTTACAATAAAAATAGCATTCAAAAGAGATGATAACTTTTTTTACAAGTGTTGATAGCTTGAGATTGATGTTTGTAAAGAGTTATGATTGGGAAGAATATGAAAACGTATTTTTGGTAAACTATGCTAAATTAAATTAGAGCACAAAAAGCAACAGTATGAAAGAATCAACTAAGGATTAAAGCAACAATTTCACAAATAATAACTTTTAAATACCTTAAAAGAATGTAGCAGCAAACTTAAACTTGAACAATAATTAGTAACACTCTCAAAATTATGAGAAACTTAAAAATCACAAACCATATGTGAGCATTTTAGAGACTTTGTAAATTGTTGTTAGAATAGATTAAGAAGACAGTGAAGTGCAGTTTGATAATTACATATAAAAAACTGCGAATGATAAAATTAAAGATTATAAGAGTGTTATTTACCCTCACAGCTTCAAAGTAAAATAAAATAAAA
Organism: Tetrahymena elliotti 4EA; assembly: GCA_000231825.2. Taxonomy (NCBI): domain Eukaryota; phylum Ciliophora; class Oligohymenophorea; order Hymenostomatida; family Tetrahymenidae; genus Tetrahymena; species Tetrahymena elliotti. Next base: position 1,429,621 of record JH720295.1, read on the forward strand.
TAAAAATGATTTATTTGAAACATGTTAATTATTCTTTAATAATTATACAGATATCCCTAGACCTGCCCTTCCTCATATTTAATTTTGATTTGAAATAAATCCACATTTTAAATTATCTTGCAACAAAATGGCTTATTTAAGGAGTTAACCTCTTCTAAGCAATAAAAAACCAAACTCTTCTAGGTTACGAATAAAAATCTAGCTACTTTAATCATCCTAATAAAAAATTGAGAAAATCTAACATTTTTGTAAATTTACAATTTAATCTATATATCTATCTTAAATTAAAATTCATTTTTGTTTTTGAAAAAGGACAAGAGGCCATCTGAGTAAGATAGATATTTCAACAATTAAGTAAGACCTTCCTTTTACTTCTTTTTAATTAAAATTGAAATAGTATTATTTAAATCAAACTTAATTTATTTTTCATAATTAAGATTAATTTCTCTTTAAATAAATGTTTTTGTTTTCTGAAATATTTATAAACAAGATAAATGGTGTTGCTTTTTTATTTGATTTTGAAATGAATTAATTTGCTTTTCATTCGAAAAAATATTAATATAAATATACATTTTAGATTATTTTATTGAAATTGAAATTCATTTATTTTCTTGATAAAAAAGTATGGATATAATAGCACAGCATATTTACCTACAGAAGAATATTAAGATTATGTGAACAATTATGTAAACACAAAATTATTAAAAATGAGGAATAATGTTAAATTATTAATAATAAAGGATATTTAATAAGATAGAATTATGGATTTGTTAGAAAATTTTATTGTTTTAAGAGTGAAGGTTAATTTAGAAGGACTCATGCTTAACCTTGCTGTAAATAGTCAAGAAGCTTTTTAAAATAATAATATTCCTTAAGCAGCAACATAATCTTTTCACTCTAATGATTTATTTGCTTTTTATTTGAAAAACATAAAATTTATTTTCATAGAAAAAGTGCAAGAGTAGAATTTGAATTTAACAATAGAAACAATTGTTTTAGAATAAAAAGTAATTCATTAATTAATTCCTTTAACTTTTATTTATTCAATGATTAAAAACTGATTCTATTCAAATATATTTAGAATTGTTATGACATTAAACTCAAACAGCCTCTTGCTAATTTAAGCAGTAAACTTTTAAGTTAAAGCGATTATGCAAAGTTGTATGCAAATTAGTATATAGAAAAGAATAATATACAAACAAAAGTCTTAGACTAATTGAATGAAGAAGAAGAAGATTTTAATGAAAATGCTTAGTAGAAAAATAATTTAAATTATTACAATTTTAATACTCACAACTTATAGCTAAGCAATGCAACTCAAGCAATCAACATGAATGAAAATTTATTTAAAAAGCAAACAAAGTATTAAGATTTATTTGATGAAATCGACTTGGCCAAAGGTGAATTTTAGAATTTATATATATTAAATGATTTTATTCAAATATTTATTTTTAGGATTCAATTAAGACTTAAATGAAGAAATAGAAGATTTAAAAGCTATTGGGGATGGTTTATCAGTCATTCAAGATAAAGATGGACAATAAAATAAATAAAATTAATATACCTAACAACAACAACAGCAATATGATATTCAGCAAGAAAAAGTTAAAGATTTTGTTATCGAATCTAAAGAAACCAAAATCAGATAACAAGAAAATTTGAGAAATTATTTAAATGATGGAATTTATACAAAACTAGATGATTACAAACATTTATCAGCAAGTATTTATCTATCTATCTATCTTTTTATTTGTTTATTTGCTTACTAATCCTTGTTTTTTTACTTATAATTTTAATGAATAAAGGGAGATGTAAGTATTGCTTTTAGAATGGCAGAAATAGCTGTGGACTTATTTTAAATTTTATGAATTATCCATAAAATATGAATAGTAATTAAAGTGATTATAATTTTACAAAAGAAAATCTATAAAGTACAAATAACTTTAGCTAAACTCCAAATAAAAACAGCAAGTTGGGAACAACTGTTTTTCATACTACTGCAAACAGTAAGCTTCATTAAGAAAAAGAAGAAGCTAGTGAGCCAGATTTGAGATTGAGTTTTAAAGTATTTAGAAATGCTCTTAAAAAGCAGCTTTCAGAAGAGAATTAAAAGCAGTTCTCTGAGATAGATGTTTAGTTAAAACAAACTGTCTTCACAATGGATCCAGATATGATTTAATAAATTAAATTAATCATTGATAGTGTTAGTGTATTCACTAAAATTAATATTGATAGTTTCTAGTAATATATGAAATGGATGGGTTTCTGGCCTGACTTTTACTAAGGTAAATAAATCACAATTTTCATAAATGCAATCTCATTAAATCTAAATCTAAATTAATTAAATAAAAAGAAGAACAATAAATCTTACTTGAGGAAGAAACAGTTAAGTAAAGTCATCCAGATGCATCAAATGAAATACCTTCTACAAATATCTGTGTTAAAACTGAAGGAATTACAATTATTTTTGTCCATAAAAAGGTAAATTCTAATTGCATGAAAGAAAGTATTCTTAATTTCAACAAATGAATGATTTTTATCAAAAATTGATTTAAAAAGATTAAAAGATTACTACTTTACATTCAATAATTTTGAAGCAAATTAGTTCAAAATACTTGTCTTTAATAAGATTAATACTTAGAAAAAGATTCTATTAAATTTCAGTTTTATTAAAAATATTAAATTTTGATAAAATCATTACAAAATAATAATTTGCAATTTGAAAATAAATCTGGAAGAAATAAATTTGGATATGCTTTTCGACTAATTTGTTTTCAGTGATTGTTTTATTTCATTTTGAAATGAAATTAGTCTTTTTTAAATTCATTTTTAATATTTAAAATAATAGGAAAATATATTTTTGATGAATTTGGAGAAATTTGGTTTTTAAATGAAATCATTTTAGCTTTTGAGTAAAGTTGAGTTTTTTTCTTAAAATGTGAGCTTTTTTGAGACTCATGATAAGATTGGAGCCCACTCAACAGTCATTTAGAGTCTATCATAAGAGGAAGTTAATACTATGAAGGGAGAGTTTATTATTTACAAGAGCGAACATTTGGCTAATCTTTAGAAATTTAAGACATATTTAGGAATAAAATTGTGTGGAGTGAAAGTTATTTTCTTAAAAAGAAGCACCTATGAGATTTAGCTATATATTAGAGCTCATATTCTAGAAGCTTTAAAAAAACAGCTTTCAGAAAAAGATGAAGAAAAAATCAATTAAAATTTTAAAAAGAGGATATTAAAATATTTCAAGTTACCCATTTATGAGGAACACCATTAGACAGCTGCTAAAAATGAGAAAGAAAGCTAGAGTTTCTAGCAGCATTAGCAATAACAATAATAGTAATAACAAAATTAACACTATCAAAATAGCTATTTGTATGACAGCAAAATTATTTCTGAAGATTAAGAAAACAACAATTCAAAAAATGTTTCATCTTTTCGCTTGGAATTGCTTATTCTAGATTCATAAGCTATTGGTTATAGAAACTCCCTTTCAAATGATGCAATTTACTTGCACTTTTAAAAGCTTGGAATGTGGACAACAGGTAAAAAATTAATGAAAAAAATAATTGATTAAATTAAATTAAATTGATTTCTTATGCATTTTATTTATTTATTAGGTACTTGGGGTATGGATGAAGGTGAACTAATTCTAAACGAACTTCTTCAAAATGAGATGACTAAAGGAGGCTTTGATTAAGAATTTGAGGAAGTAACTAGTAATGAATAACAATAAATAAATGATTGGTAGAAAGCTATGAAATTAATTGATTAGGTTAACGAAGTTATTCCTGAAAAAGAATTTGAAGGATAACAAAGTGCTAATTATGAGCAATTTTCTTAGGAGTAGTAATCTATTTCTAATAGATCAAGAAATGTCACAGGCAGTGATTTTAACTAAACTATGAAAAATGCTATTGAACCTCAAACTCTTGAGGGAAGTGATTCCATGAATTAGTCAAGAATCTAGGCTGAGTCAGAAGAAATCATTGAATAATAGTCTATCATTCAAATTAAAATTAAAGGAGTCCAAATAAGAACAAAAGACGGAAAAGAAAACAGTGATCTTGTTGCAGTTGACCCAGGAAAAGATTGGAGTATTGATCTTAAAATTTTCACTGATGATAAATTTAATGAAGAAAACCCAGGCATGAATCAAGATAGAAGTCCTCTCAAAAGTAAATTAAATCTCTCTCTCTCTCTTTCTTTCTTTTTTTAAATAAAAATCAATCATTAAATTATTCTTTATTAAGTCTTGCATAAATTAATGTTGGAGTTAAAAATATTTTTAGCAAAATGAATAAATTGATAAAATAAGCCAAGCAATGAAAAAGCTATTTATCAAAAATTTTTTGATAAATAAATAAATAAATGGTGAAACAAACACTTATTTGTTTTTTATAGTTAACAAGAAAGTTAGATTATTTGAAATATTTATTGAGAATTTTTAAAATAAAATAAAATATTTAATAGTTGATATAAAAATTGATTCTCTAAATTTATTTATGTGGGATCATGATTACAAGACTGTTTGCAAGTTTTTTCAAGAAAATTTAGGTGAATAACCTCAAACTGTAATTCCTTCAAATACTAATGACTTAAAGAACGAAGAGGTAACTTTTTTAAAGGAAATTCTTTTTATTTCAAACTTTTTCATTTTCTGCAAGACTTGGTGTTTTATTGATATCAGACTCAACAAAGCTTAGGCAAAAATTTTTTAAGGTGACAGAGGAGAATACATTAAATATTATCATGCTAATTTTTGCAATAAAAACCTCCAAAGAGACATCAACAGCGTTTACTGCAGATGCAAGGATAATGCAATTAACAATAATGAAGCATCAATTGGAGAAATCGAAATTAAAGGTTAATTTTTTTATATTATTTTCATAAAAGTTCATTTTTTTTATGTGAAAATAATTATTTTTGGTAAATTTGAAACGATTAAATAAAAATAATTTAAATAGATTTGATTTATAAATTCTACATGCAAGAATATGGTGGAAAAACTATGAAACTGTTTGTTGGACACATAAATTTAGATGATAACAGAAAAAACTCTAAAATAAATGGAAAGAAAATTTTATACGATTTGAATTTGTAAGAATTCAATATTTTTGATGAGATATCTACCTTTGACTAGAACGTTGATGAAAATCAAAATATTATCTTTTAGAATATTGATGAAGGCAACTAAGATATTGATAACGTTAGTTAGTCAGATGAGATGGAAATTTATGAGAATTTTGATTAAATTGAAGAAAATGAGGCACCAAAAGAAGAAGAAAATACTGGTACAGAGCTATCAAATATTTAAAAAGATCAGAGCAAAGACAGCAATAAATCTGAAATTAAAAAGAAAGAGAAAAATAATCAAAAAAACAATGAAAAGCATAAATCTAAGCACAAAAAATCAAATAAAAAGTCACCTAAAAAAGAAAAAATAATTTCAAATGAAAAAAAGGTAAAATTAAATTAAATCTTCCTTACTATCAATATAATTAGTTAGATTAATTTAAAATATTTTTCACAAAATTCATACACTTAATTTATGAAAATTCTATCAAATCAAATTAAATAAAAATAAATTTTAGATTGACAAGAATGCTAATAAAGAAATAAATGCTGAAGTAATCAAGATTGTTGAAGAAAATAAGGAAGAAGGAGGTGGTACTGATAAAAAGGACTTGAAATAAGAGCAACAGGTGTAAAATCCTCAAAATAATTAAAATCTTTTCTAAAAGATTTGCACAACTATTAAGAATGCTTTCAGTTGTACTTGTTTGAGAAGAAAATAAGCAAATGAAATCAAGGAAAAATAAAATGCTGACAAATAAAAAGACTAATAAGAGATTATTTAAAAAGAAGATTTATATTTAGTAGATAACAACTCTTAGTAAAACAAACCAAACATAAATTTAAAAAGCAGTAATCGTGAAGGGGATCAAAATTTGTATTCTCAGCAGTAGCTTGTTCATAACGATCATGAAAAAATTGTCTAATTTGAACTTAATAATGAAAATGAAGTGATCGCAGAAAAATAAGATTGCAATCCTTTAAGTTTTTAATATAAGAAAAAAGTAAAATAATTTTTCAATTAAAAATATATCCTTATTGTCAACCAATCAATTAATTAATAAAATTAGTCGACTTCTGCTTCTTTAGAAAAAAGTGATCTAAATTAAGACATAATTGAGTCTAATAGTATTGAAAGAGAGTGGCCAACAGACAACTATCCAAACAGGAAAAAGAAAATATTTAAACTTTCAGAGTCCTTGAAGAAAACTATCGCAAATCCTAAATCAGATTATGAAGACCTATAAAATGGTACAAATTTTGCTCATTTTTCTTTTTTTAAGCAATTATACTTATTTTCATAAGAAATATTAGAAACCTTCATTTATATAAAATTCATGCCATTCATTTATTATTAAATTTAAATGAAATTTTTAAGATAGATTTTTATTTTAAAACTGTTGTTAATCATGATTTAGTCAAAAATTCTTAAAATTAAATTGAGATTTTTGAATTAAAAACATATTTAAATAAAATTAGAATTCGATTTGATGTATAAGCTTCATGAAAAGAATAAATGCGATTTTAAATTTATATTTCGCTCAAGACCTGATGGAGAAAAGTTGATAAAGATGATGATTGAGAATAAGACAGTTTATTTAGCTTTAGATTTAATAACTGATATAGTGAGGTTCTTTAGGAATCCATATAATGGGTCTGACTTTTAACCTAATGTGAAATAGTCACCATACTTTAATAACTTTGCTTAGATGACAGTTGAAATCAAAGTAAAATTTTATTTATTTTATCAAGTATTTTTTAGAAAGAAAATAAATTTTAAAATAGGCTTCTAATTTGATGTGTTTTACTAAAAGTGAAGAAGCAGAAGTTTAACCAGAAAAACCTGTTGTTTAATCCAAATTAATGAGATAAGGCAGTATTTTTGTAGCAAATAATTATACTTTCTAGAGTGGAGGTTCTTAGAATTAAAATCAAGCAGGAAAAAAGAATGAAAGGGAATCAAAAGATAGCTCTTAAAATATCAATAGCACTCTTGCTTTCTTCCTAGATAGTAAATACACTCATAAATGGAAAGGAGATAGCTACTATGGTCCTGGTAGTGTGAAAATTACTGTTGATACAGATATTAAAAAAGTCTTTCTCATTTAAAATCAAAACATATTCTCTTCAGCTTCTCCTAATAATATCGGTTCACCATCTTAAAAACCAGTAACAAACAAACCTACATTTATTTACTATTAATATTTTAATGAAAACAAATCATTTCAAAAAATAATTTTGAATATGCTCAATCAAATCAAAAAATAAATACTTCTTTCTTAAAATTTAAATTAAACTTTATTGATTATCTCTAAAATCAACTAATAATTCATTCAATTTTATTACCACAATTCACTATTCTTAAAAAATCTTTAACAGCTTTTTTTTTTCAATTAAATTTTAAACAAATAAAAAATTATTTTTCTATCTAAATTATCCCCACATTTAAAATGGTATCTATCACCAAGTAATTTTTTTTGCTGCATTGAAACATAACGCTAAGAAAAATAAGAGGCTATTAATGTTTCAGTTATATTATCTTTTATTTAATCTCCTACGATAATGGAGTATTAATCAAACAATCAAATATCTTAATGTAAATTTTCTTAATCTTTAAGAAAAAATACACTATTAATAGAAATTAATTAAGAACTTAAAATAAATAATTTCAACTAAATTTTTTTGTTTCAAAATTTATTTTCTGAGATTTTAAAGTAAATTTTTGAGAATTGTATTGAGCTTATTGTTATTAATTGAATATTTCATTTTAGAATAATTAAATATCAAAAATGATTTTCTAAAAGATTTTTAGATTTTACTAATTTTTCTAAATAAATACATTAAATTATTAATATATTTTTAAATTAAAAAGTAGAGCTTTAACTTTCCATTTAGTTTGCAAAAAAAGAAGAGTACTGAAGTGAATTCTGCTATGAATAATAATTATTCATAAATAAATCAAAATGTTAGCAGAGACAGTTTTATTTCAGGAATTTAATAAAATAAATCTAAATAACCCAACAAATCTCTATATTTTAATTCAAATCTAGTCAATTAAGTAAGTGCTGAATCATATTTTTAAAATAATACTCCAAGTAATCAGATAAATTAACTAATGAATAACTAAAATATAAATAATTAAATTTTTATATAATAAAACTAAAGTAATTTAACTACCATCAATAACCAAAGCACACTACCAACTGCAAATATTAACAACTAATCCTAAAATAACGTATTTCAATAAGCAACATCAATAACATTTCAAAACTAAAACTAAAACTACTAATCTCAATATCAAACTTATTTATAAAACTAAACTCAAACCATTCTAGAAAATGTCAAAATTGTTTTTGAAACAACTTACGAACTAGATTTCGTAAGAAATAAAAACCAATAACAAAGAAATTTCTTACTCTAAACCAATGGGCAAGCTTCAACCAAAGACAAACTCGCACAATAAAAACAATTTGATCTAAATGAACACTCATACAGAAAAACGAACATTACAGTAACAAACAGCAAGAAAAAAAAAAACGAGCATCAAGCCTCAGTAACAACTCTTGTTAAGCTGCAAAAGCTTATCAAAAATATAGGCCAACCAACGGCAAATCCTCTAAGCATTCCATACATACCAGTCTAAAGCTCAGTCCCAATGAATCCATTCTTCGACTATAATATCCAAATCCTCACCCTTAAAGTAGAAAAATTCCACTTCGAGATCCTTAAAAATAGCTTTGGTGTGAAAATATTAGCCCTCAAATTTGATAATCTTTATGCAAAGAAAATTCAAAAACTCAATAACTCTCTATTTGGTTTAAAAGTACTTACTCCATTTTTCAATTATCTTTTTATTTCAATAAATTTTTTTTTATTTGATGATAAATTTCATTCTTTTGATGAAAATACCCATTTAATTTAAAAAAGTCTGTCTATCTATTCATGACTATTTATTTCAATATTAATTTTTCTTTTTATAATTTTAAACATTTTTAATTTCATATTTTATAACTAAAAAAATAATTTGAATTGTTTATTTCATTATCTTTTTGGATTTAAATGGCCTTACTTTTTTTGGTAATAGCCAAATAAAATTGTTGTTTAATAAATAAGGGAGCTATAGGAATAGACTATTTCAACAAGAGAAGGATCACTTACGAACCACTATTGGAACCTTGGGTATTTATGGTAAGATAAGAACGTATTGGTAACAGTCACAATCTGACAATTTAGAATTTTGAGTCAAAGAAAGGTGAGAATTAAATAAAATATTATTTATTTATTGAGAAATTTTCATTAAAAATTAGATGAAAATATGCTTCCTTTGTTAAAAGAGCACCACAATAGTTTTAATCTAAATGTTAGTCTTTCATGTTTAGAAACTCTTATGGAGGCTTATAGAATATATAAAGGAACTATGACTGATGAAGAACCTTACATGATTATCAACAAGACTGGTCTACCTGTAGAAATAAAAGATTCAAATAAAGAGAATAGCCAACCTTAAGAGTTATAAAGCTAACAAAAAACAAAATGGTAAGGGTGGAAAGAAGTTTATGCTTTAAGAATGCAAAAAAATAAATATCAAAAGTTAAGTGATAATAAAGCTTTAATAAATTTGAACATTTTGAATAACAACTTCAATAATAATAACAATAGTAATAATAATTCCTTCTTCAATGTAGCTACATAAATGGTTAACTAAAATCAAAATAACTAAGGAGCAAATGTAGAATCAGGTAATTTTAACATTGATTCATTCACTTTTATTCTTATTATTTTTTGTTTAGTTTAATTCATTTCACTTATTTAAACCTAACCTACTTAACCTAAATAAACTCTAATACTCATAAACAAACAAAAAATATGATTATTTTTTCCACAGAGTAAAAATAATTCAAAGCTAATTAATTAATTAATATTCATACTCATTTTAAATAAATTATTAAAAATCACTAAACACAATATCAAAAATGAAATAATTAATTTAGTTTCCATGGTTTATTAATTATTTTTCTCTTCGTTTTTGAGCTCTTAATTTTAATTTTGTTAGAGTTATTCCTTCAATAAACAATTGTTTGTATCATTGATTTTTTAATAAATTTATTCCTTAAGTAAATATAATTTTAAATATATTAAAATAATAAAATTTTTAATATGAAAGGATTCTTTGATCAATAAGGTGGTTAAAATGCACCTCAAGTATCTCTTTTTAGAAAGGATGTGAGAAATGGAGAGTAGAATTTAAATGGGTAGATTTAAGAGACTTCTGATGAAGAAAAAGAAAAATTATCTCCTATGGTAATAAATTCAGATAACTTTTAAAAGTACACTACAACAAATCCTATACATGAAGGAGATGAATAGTTTGAAATGAATAATTTGGATGAAAATGAAAGGATCAATACATAAGGTAGTTAATATCAACCTAATAATAGGAAAATAGGATTTAAATAAGGATTCAACAGCTAGAAGGATTAAACAAGTCTGCAAGGAACTTAGGAATCAAATAATAATATTATTAATTTATAAATTTAAGATTAGTAAGGAAGACCTTAGACTTCTTTACATAATATTCGCCCGAAAAATAGATCAAATAGTAGTTAACATTTAAATGTTGGCAACTATAATGGAGAAGAATTGAATAATAACTCAGTTGAAAAGAGTGAAGACAGGAATATCGATAACAAAGGTGGTATTCCTCCAATAGTTATTTTAGAGAAATTAAATTCAATTAAATCTGATTAACAAGGAAAAGTGCATACACATCGACATGCATAATTAAGAAAAAACTCTTAAGATTCTAAACAGAATCTATTTACTATCAAGGATGATAATTTATTAGACAACACAAGAAATAGAAAATCAACTGATGCATTTATTGATTATGGAAGCTTAAAGAACTAGAAAAAAGTTGATCTAACAAATATTATCAACATGTAATAAACAACCCAGCTAAAATCTGTTTCAATCCCATTCAGTCCAAACTAGAATTTAACCAATTCAATTAATCTTGCTTCCCAATAAAATAAAAAATCTTAAGAAAGCAAAAAAACTGGAGGAGGGGGAGCCTCTTTTTTTAACAAAAGTAATATCCTTCAAACACTCAAAATGAACAACCTTCTATCAAGCCAAAAAAATAGACAGTATCTTTTCAGATAAATTAAAAGAATATAGCTTGATCATGTTGGAAAAATTCTCATCCCTCTCAAATTAGACAAAAACGAACTCTTTGAAAAAAAGAAAGCCCAAGAAAATACTCTCCTCCTTAAAGCCAAAAACCAGCAGCTCTAGAAAAAAAAGACCTAAAAAGATGCTAAAAACCAAGAAAAAGATTTTACCTTGATCAGAGCCTTCATGAGTAATCTGAATTCTCTCTAAAGAAACATCAACAAGCTAGGGTAAGAGCTTATTAGTACCCTCCTCAATAAAAAAGTTAATGAAAGTGGAAAAACATATCTCCTCGTTGATAACAAAGTAATCAATCAATCAAAACATTCTATTCTATTTTATTCTATTCTTTTTTCATTTTTCTCATAATCATGAATCAAATAAATATCTTTCAAACAAAAATCTAAAGAAGAAAATTTAATTTAAAATTTAAAAATCATTAAATCCTGTTTTAATCTAAAAAATCTGATGCTATTTTTTATTATCAAAGATCATTTATTTCTCTTGAAATATCATCAATCTTTTTTTTAATAATTTGATTTACAAATAATAAATTGAATTATTTTATAGAAATAAATTAATTACACTTTTAACTCAATCATTTTAAAATAAAAAGCTAAATCCTTAGACTGGGTCAAAAGAAATAACAATTTCTTCTGCAGTAAAGTTTTTCAATAACCTTTCGAGACCTATTGTGATTGAGTTTTAGACAGAAGTGGAGATTGGATAGTAAAAACAACAAAATTAATTCAATATAATTGAACAAAACTCTTTTTTTGAAATTCCTTTGGATAAATTGGAGGCTTGTGCTTATGTTCGTCTTTTCCCTTATTTAGAGAAGGACAACTAACCTGTTCCATACAATTAAATAAATAGTTATTATGAGTTTGTATTACTTAGCAGCTTAATCAAAGACAAGACTTCTTATAATGATTATACTGTAGATGAAGATGATATCATTAGCGATATTCTCAAAGACTAAATCTAAGGAGTTAATGTTGAAAAAGGTACATTTTTTCTTAATTCTTTCTTAACTTGCTCATTCATTTATATATTTGTTCAATTGTTTAGAATTATTTATTTGTTTTTTAACTTTTTTTGAGATATTACATTTATTTAAATGAATGAATAGGTAATAGATTAATTTACAAAGAAGATTATGAAGTAAATCCACATTTTGACAAATCTGATTAAGAGAAATAACTGAAATCTCCAACTAAAAAACCTATCCAAGCCAGTAAATAACTAGAAAAAGATCAATAGATGCAGTAAATTTAGTAGGATTTGATCTACTTTTTAGTAACTTGTGTGAAGACTAAACATTCAGCTAGTTATTCTTTAAGTGAAAAGGAATTTGCTTATGAAACAACTTTGATTATTAATCCAATTTTTAAGTTTATAAATGCAACTGTAAGTAGTATTAATATTATATATGGTTTGAATGTCCCTTTAAAACCAACTCATAATAAAGCAAACTAAAGTAAAAATAAAATAGATCCAGAGCATATCAATCCTAAAAGTAGTCTAGAATGCACAAGTGTAAGATTCTTATTTTCTTCATTATTTGGTATATAATCATGATTATTAATTTAGTGTCCTTCTTCAGAAGATTTATAGATAGTCATATCATTGAATCTTTATAGATAGACAAAAGAGCTTAAAGTATTCACTAAACATGAATAAAAATATAAAATTGATTTAAGATTGGAAAGCTTCTTGAAAAAAAGCATAATCTTGTATTTGGATGTTGTCAAACTAAGTGAAAAAAGCAGAGAAATCGTGCTATTTTGTCCCTATTTAATTTTAAACAATAGTGGCTATAAAGAGGTCAAGATAAGAGAATATGGCTTAACCACTAATATTGATTCTCATTAGGATGAAGAAGATGAGAATTTCTTTACCAGAAGAGATAAAAATTAGCACAGTCTCTAAGGGGCTGGAAGTAGCTAGAAAAAGCGTGCATCTATATTTGAGTAAATTTATAAAAATAATAATTTAGCTCATTTCTTCAGCAAAAAACAAATATTCATTTTGCATTTAAGCTTGAAATAAATTAAATTTACCAATTCAAAAAATAAAATGTGATAATAAATTTATTATATTTTTTAATCATTTTAAAAAAATTAGAGTTCATAATGATATTAAAGCTGATTCTTCTTTTAAACCAGCCATCAAAAGTTTCACCAAAATAGAAAATATTTGTGATGAAAATGGAAATCCAATCAAAAGCGAAAAGGAAAGCAAAAGATAGACAATTTGTGAGTAAAAGATATTTAAAACAAAACCATAAAATAAGTATTTTTTAACTTTATTAAAAGAAATGAAGAAGAAATTTAGAGTCTCAAGCAACTAAGAATGTTTTCTACATCCAAAACTATGAATAAGGTCAGAAAAAATATCATTTTTCTATCTTTTTAATTAAATATTTTGCAAAGCTAAACAAAAACAAATTTTTCATTCAATTTATCCTAAATTAAAATTCCTCTTTTAATTAAAAAATTAAAAGAATTTTTTTTTTGAAAAATAATCTCTTTTCAGCAAAATTTTATTCACAAAGATTACTTTTGGAGATATGAAAATAAAAAACCAAGAAATACCATATGGATGGTAAATGAAAAAATTTTAATTCAAAATATGGAAGGAACATATTCCTTTTACTTAAAATTTTACAAGCAAAATGAATCTAAAACTTCTCATAAAAAAAGAAAATTTTCAAAACTAATTGCTCATAAGTAAAAAAAGAATGCTAAAATATAAAAATTAAGAGACATTTATTGCAATAATTTATGTTAAAGTTATTCAAAAGCATGCATTATGCATTTCTTTGTTTATTAGAACATTTAATTTTACATTTAATAAATGTTTATTGACATATTTTTGAAATCATAGATTTAAATCGGATTATGTCCTAAGGGAAGAAAAGATAGAGATAGTGCTAATTGGTCTTAACCTATTTCTTTATAAGCAGCAGATGGAGTTTTTATCATTTAGGATAAAGTAAAATTTGATTATTTAACTCTTTTTTGCTAAATAGTATTTTTGGAAAATAGAAATCTGATTATAGGAATTAATTTGAGTTTGGAATTACAATAGAAAGTGCACCTGGATTTTGGAGCAGATCTAAGATTATTTGCATAACACCAAGATACATGATAAGAAATGAATCAAGTTATGATATTATTTTAAAGCAAAATAAATCTAATTACAAGGATAACAGCAAAGAGCATTGCTTGTTGGAAGGTAAACATGAAAATAGCAAAGTCAGTGTTAAAAATTTCTATTGGTCTGACTATAAGCTTCCTCAAGAGTGCATTATTCAATTACTGGGATAAAGAATAAATGAGGAAACCTTTCAAGAATTTAAAAATACTACAACAAATAAATTCAGAATAGATAAAGTAATTAAAAATTAATTCAGCTTAATTTATATTTCTTTAATATAAGGTTGGAGACATAGCTGTTAAAATTAAGCTTGATTAGGATATTCAAGGCGATGAAGACATGCAATATCTCAAAATTAGTACTTAGCTGGAAGATAATATTTTTATTGTCACAATTATGAACGAAGATAAAATGAATCCTCCTTTCTTCATAGAAAATTAGACAAAGCATGAAATTTACTATGGCTAACATATTTAAGAAACAAAAAAGCTTTGGTGTCTAAGAAGGAAAAAATAAGAAATGAAGTAAATATCCACTCAAGTTTTATATCCAGGAGAAAAGAAAAAGTAATTCTATCTATCTAAATTATTTCCTTTTAATTAAAAACATTCTAAACTAAAAAAGGTTTACTTGGGATGAATGGGTAGTAGAAAACGACCATATTTTAGGCGTTGAAATAGAAAATGAAACTGTTTATTATAATATTGATAAAATCAAAGATTACCCTCCTATCAAAATCAGAGAATCAGCTGATGAACTCAACAAAAAAGTAAAATTTGCAAATTTCATTTAAAAAAATATTTAATATTCCAAATTTCAACTCATCATCAAACAAACCCTTACTATTTTTTAAAACAAAAATTAATAAAATGTTACATAAATTTGGATTCTAAAAATAATTACATTTAAAAGTAAATTGAGACTAATAAACAAATAAAGAATGAATAAATAAATAAATGCATTCATTGTATGTATATCTAATTCATTAGACACACTTAAAATAGACTTTTGATAAATAATTTTATAAATTAAGTCAAAAAATATCTAAACAGAATTTAATAAAGAATCAAAAAAATAAATTGAGAGATAGAAAGATAAATAGTTTAACAAATAAATGACTAGCTTATTTTTGAATAAACAAATATCTGATATTGATAAATGAATGAATACATTTTTTAGATAGTTATTAAGTTTATTTGTAGAAATATTTAAAATGATGTGAAATAATAATTAGAAACAAGTTTATTAATTATTTAATTAATTAATTTACTAAAATAAATTAGAAAGCTATAAATAAGAAGTTCCTCTATAAAAAAGGAAAGATTCGTCTTAAATATAAGGCAGTTGATTAGTATACAACTATGTTTGTGATCTTGGATGTCTTTTAACAAAAGATGAAAGTTTATGATGAGAAAAAAGAAGTATCTGGGGAAGTTATCAGTTTGAAGGTAATTAAATTAGGTTGTTATTTTATTTAAACTTTTTTCATGTTTAAAGGGAGCTAATATTGAAGATGTTAGAGATTAATAGTTTTTGATGATAAAAGGAAATCAACACTTTTACTTTGAAGCTATTTCTGAGAAAGAAGCTAAGGAATGGACTGAATATTTATGGAGAGCCATTCTTTTAACTACTCCTGACTTAGTTTAATTTAAGATTGAGCCTATGGAAAGAACAAAGGTAAAATTAATTTAATATTATTAGATTTATTAATCATGTTCTTCTTCTTTCTTTTTATATAGGTTTTGTGCTTCTATCAGGTAAAATATGAGGATGAAATGAATTAAAATAATGAGAATCAGCAAGGAGATATCAATAACGATAAAATGCTGTTGGAAAATGATGAAGAAGATAATTAAGAATAAGATAAAGCTCAAACAACATTTATATTTAAAATAACAAACACAGTAGGAATTTCATTTATTGACAACATTCCCAAAGAAATTTTACAAATTTCTTTTAAGAATCTTAACTTAATCTATTCTCTTAGCAATGAGTAGGAAGATAAAATTAGAAAAAATATATTAGATGATATAGACAATAATCCTAACTTCATGAATAACAATAATGGTCAAACTCCTAATCAAAACTCTTTGATAGTTAATACTTAATTGCAAAATAACTTAGCAAATAATCTTCAAAATAACACAACTAATCCAATGAAAGATAACTAAATGATCAGTGTGACATAAAATCAAAACTAATGTAAATTATACACTAATTTTCAAAATTATTTTTAATTTAAAATCAAATAAACAACAAAAACAGAGAGTCTCATAAACAATGAACAAGAAGTAAATCAAAGAATAACTGCAAATCAGAGAGCCTTGCTTTCACTTCAAATGGATTCTATAATTATTAATAACTAAATAGAAAACACGTAATTCCCTGTAATCCTAGCTCCAACCAAAAGAAAAACTGGAGACCCATTCTTCATAATATCTGTTCTCTGGAAAAACCATGTCTAAAAGAACAATTAAAATAAAAACAAAAATAACAAACTTGTTTCTTATATCCATCAAACTAGCTTTTATGTTGACACAATAGAAATTAGAATAGATGATCATATCCTTGATACTGCTATCTCCTACTTTAATTAAGTAAACAACACTAAATAATTAACTTTTTATTTAATCCACCAATTTAAACCTGGCAGGCATAAAAAAATACAAATAAAACTTTAACTTTAATAAAATTTAGTCAGTTAGTTAGTCAGTTTTTGTTTAAAATAAAACACAAAAATAAACCTACTAGAATAATTAATTTTTGTTGAATTTGAATTTAAAAATTAATAACACAAGATTGTTAAGATATTCTTAAATAATTTTACTATTTCAGTAGAATAAAATTAATTTTGATTTTAAAAAAGAGTTTTTAAGTTGAATAATAAAATAAACTTTTTTTAAATGAAATAAATAGGTGAGGAATATAATTTCCACAAAAAATAATTCTGATAGTTTTGCTGAGTTAAGAATTTATAAATTTGAAGATCTAGAGGATAGATTGTCAAGTGCATTTGATAATTAGAACAATAATAATTAGATTTTAAATTATATTAAGAACTTGAGAGTTGAGCCTATAGATATTTGTTTTACTTTCAGAAGTTCTCCAGGACATTCTTTGACAGCTTCGACTAAGAATATTATTGGTGACTTTGGTTTGACTTTAGCTAGTATTGATTAAGCTAAAATCAAGTTGAGTTAGCTTCTTATGACTCACATATTTGGTTCTATAAAGGATATTTTTACAAGAATAACTAAGCATTTTAGTTAGTAATTTATGAGACAACTCTATAAGCTTTTAGGTTCTTTTGATTTTCTTGGAAATCCCGTTTCTTTAATTGAAAATTTAGGTAAATTTATTTTTAGTTAGCTTTACTGTATTTAATTTTAATGTAACCAACAATCTATCTATAGGAACAAGTGTTGTTGATATGCTTTATTAGCCTTTCTATGCCTTAGTAAAAGGTAAAAGTGGTTATAAATTTGGTGAGAAATTTGCTATTGGTGCTGTTAATTTGATTTCAAGTAGTATTTCTGGTGTTTATAAGACAATCAACAAAGTAATTTATTTACTTTTTTTATTTCATTAAAAATGAATGAATAAAAAATATTATTTTAGATTATTGGTACAATCATGAAATTATTAGCAAGCTTTACTCTCCATAAGCAATATATTCATAGCAGATAAATTAGATTAAATAGAACTATTAAGAATGTGAAGGAAGGAATCATTATTGGCTTAAAAAATTTCTTTATTGATTTATGGTAAACTTTAACTGGGATATTTAGAAGACCTGTATCAGAGGCAAAACATGGAGGAATATTAGGTTTCTTTTTAGGTCTTTATTAAGCATTAGTCTCAGTTTTTATCCGCCCAACTGTTGCCATGTATGATTTAATCACCACAATCATTCAGGTAAATTAACAATTTAATAATTAAAAAATTTTTCATACAATTATTTATTTCTAGGGATTATAAAATACTGCATAATACGAAGAACATATTATGGATACAAGAAGTAGACCAATCAGGCAATTTGGAGATAATAAACAATTAATCCCTTATGAATTCAAAGCAGCTATTGGAGTTGATATCATCAAAAGATATAAATTAAAAATATTTGAACATGAAACTATCCTTTTCTTTGATGAATTAATTATTAAAAAACTTAAAAAGAAAAATATAGAATCACAAATTATACTTTCCGACATTAGAATAGTCTATGTCAAAGTAAATCTTTCTTTCTTTTATTTATTTATTTACTTATGATTTTATTAATGATAAAATGAAATGAAATAGAAACATAGCTCAATTGCTTACAAGAAGATCATGCTGCATAAAATAAAAAAGATTAAATATGATGAATCTAGCAGAAGAATGAAAATAAAAATGCATGTACCTGTTAAAAGAGTTTGTGTTCGCTAGAAATTTGATATTTATTTGAAATATGAAAGCAAGGAAAGAGCTCAACTGCTATTAGAATAGATAATAAAATATTAAAGTCTTTAACGTATTCCATAATTTGAAGTTAAGCTAAACTGACTAATCAATCAATCTATCTATTTTGGTAGAATTTTGATTTCTTGAATAAAGAATCATTATTATTAAAGCAAATTATGCTGTTTATCTTCCGAAATATAATTCCAATATAAAATTTCTGTATTGCAAAAAAAATTTTTGATAGTATAAGACAAGCAAGCTCACTATCAAGAGAATAAAAAAATAATAAAGAAAAGAATGAATGAATAATTAAATAAATATATTTATAAATAAATTTCAAAGAATAAAATAGTATTTATCTAAATGTAAAAATTAAATATATAAAATAACTATTAAATTTTCCATATTCAAACAATCTCAATTTTGTTTACTTATTTTGTGTATTCATCTGTCTACAAAAATAAATCATCATTCCAAAAAAATTTATATCTATTAAATAACATTTTCTTTGATAAGATCAGAAAATATTTTACTTTCTTGTTAAAAAATATGAATTTTACTTTGAAATTAAAAATAATAAAAAATAATTAAAGTTTGAAATGGAAATATGAACACAAAGTAGTTAGTAAATTGTAGAAACAGATAATTAATAGATTTAATTAATTCATTTAATTTTAGTTTTGATATAATTAAATTGATATTATAAATTTATGCTAATTTAATTCTATGTTTTTAAATATCTTCTACTTACTTAATATAGTTCTTCTCCATCAACCAATAAATAATTGAATGAACTGAAGAATCAAGTATTTAATTAATTTTCTATTTATTTGTTTTTTTAGTTTTTTTTTTGTTTGATGGATTTATCAAAATGAATAAATGCCTAAAGAATTGGATCATGAAAAGTTAGTTCATTCAATCTTTAAATCTGATTATATATAAATATAAGATAAATAAGAAATATGATTACTTCATTATATATAATTTAATTCTGTATTTTCTTACTCAGTATATCCGTCAGGTTATTTTCTATTTTCAATTATCCAAACAATAATTAAAATAACAATTCCAACTGAACTCATTATGCCAAAAAGAATGAATGGAGCAATCTTTTATAAAAAGTATTTTTAAATATTTAATTAAATTAAATAAATTTATTTATTTACAATTGTCCAGTGATCAAAAAGATATCCTCCAATAACTGCACAAATAAATATGCCCAAAACACTAACTAAACTGGCTAATCCTGTAATATATCCTCTATGGTTGGCCTCAGAGTATTTATTAATTAAGTATTAAGATGAAGTGTATAACCCGCTCATTCCAGACCCTAAAATACAAATTGTTAAATATGAGTACCAGTTATTAGGACCACTAGTAGCTCCAACCATCATGAAACATCCTAAAATTATTAAACAAATATAAATCTTTAAATAAAATCATAAGAAAAATCCAAAAGTTTGTAAAAGAAAAATAATTTGTTTTATTTTGAAAAATAAAATAGTAAATTATTAGAAAACAATTATTATTTT
This sequence comes from Tetrahymena elliotti 4EA, assembly GCA_000231825.2. Classification (NCBI taxonomy): domain Eukaryota; phylum Ciliophora; class Oligohymenophorea; order Hymenostomatida; family Tetrahymenidae; genus Tetrahymena; species Tetrahymena elliotti. The sequence continues at coordinate 1,450,011 of JH720295.1, forward strand.
TTTCAAGATACAAATATTTTAGTTATAAATCAACATATCTCTGATTAAAGAATCAGATGAAATAAAAAATATTTGTTTTCTATCTTTTTTTACATTTAATATTTAAAAGAAAATTATTATTAAATAGCTAACTGAATCTCAAATTGTATTTTAGATTAAATCAACCAGATCAATCAAGTTGATGTTTCTTTCTATCTTTCATAAATTTCTAAAGAATCACCAATTTGAAATATCCATCTATCTATCTATCTGTCTGTCTGTCTTTTTTTTTGATTAATTCACTTTCAAAAATCGAATATTTAAATTTTGAACAGGAATGTTTATTCGAGTTTAAAAGAAAAGTGAATTATTTTCATAATCAGACAATATATTTTTTTAGAAAGGATCATTAATTCGATATTTTTTGAGAATTAAATGAAAATATTTTTTAATTTTTCAATATTTTCTTATATTTTGAATTTTTGTTAAAAAAAAAAAATTAAAAAATCATGCTGTCTTTTATTGAATGATTCCAATCTGGTTTTCTTTTGTAAGGAATAATTCAATCTATCTTATTAAAGAGGATTTTATAGCAGAGAAAATTGTATTTTAATATTTTTATGATGAATCTTATGTGTGAGTAATATTCGGGGGAGATTATATGAATCAATTTAGAAGGAAAATCAATTAGATAGTTAAGAAAAATTATTAAATCTTTAATTGAGCCAAAAGATTTTTCTGTCAGTGGTGAGTTTGAAACAAATTAAAAGAAGTAAATTAAGTATTATCAAAAAATGAATTGAGTTATTTAAAGGTTGTAATTCTGTTAAATAGAGAAAAGGATAAATATTTACCTAACATTGTGAGAACAAACATTATGAAATGAGTTATGTATTTAGATGTTTTTTCTAAGAATATTCCATAAAATATACTAAAAACAAGAATGACTGTATATGATACACCTGAAAGAGTGGCAGCTTTAATATTGGCTTCATCATAGTCTTCAATATACTAAAAAAATGTAAATATATAATGAATAATTAGGTTTATTGAGGTATTGTTTTTACATGATTAGACCAAAGAACCAAAAACAATGTGAGGAGGATACTGTCACCTCTGGCTAAGAAATTAGTTACATATCCAATTAGTATCCATGGGTTTTTAGCAGAGCGAACTCCAACTTTAATCATTTGAACAAATCCTCTTTTTTCAACAACTGATTTTTCTTTATCTAATTTAAAATATAAATATTAATTAGATTATCAATTTATTGAAATATGTTTGTGAATTTTTATGATAAAACCCACAAATAAAGCTAAGTTAATTATATTCATAATATATTTTATATATTACCTATGTAATATACTCCACTCTTTAACAGATAGCACATTAAACATCCAGCTGCAAAGTAGAAAGAAGAAATTAGCCAATAGATACCTTTTATATTCATAGAATTCTATAAACCATTATTAATTATTTCTACTGAAGCAACAGCTCCTAAGCTTGCTAGAATTACATTAACTGCAGCTCCTTTTCCCTTTATTTATTTTAACAAGAAAGATTAGATGTGAGATAAATATAATTAAATGTTTTTTATTTTATAATTTAGTTTACTTTAGTTGTATTTGTTACATAATCTGCTAGTAGAGGGATAATAGAAATAGTGATAGCTCCATGAGCATATAAAATTCTAATAAGAAGATAAGTGGGATAAATGTTGTTGCTTAGAGGCATTAAACATAAAGCCAAAGTAACTATACATATTCCATAAAATAAAGTAATTCTCCTACCAAATTTATCACAAACTATTCCCATAATAGGAGCAAATATTATCTTAGTTACTATATCAGCTAATAATAAGTTGGCATTTTAAGATCCTTGGTCTTTCTTTTCTATATTAAACTGAAAAATGTGTTAGTTAATAAAACAAATATGAAAGCTAATTTACTTCTTATTGGATCAACATTGGCTAAAGAGATTCTGCTGTAACAAATATAAAAGCTAATAGAAAATAATGAAACAATAGACCAATATAATTCTTCAAAGTAATTCCTTCTTAAAGTTAAATATGATTCCAAAAAATACTAATCTAGTTCAAAACAGGACATTTGCAGACTCTTATATTCCCATCAGTCTAGTCTTGAGATATATTTGATATTTTCAAATCAGAAGTATTTATTTAACCTCTCTCTGCCTATTCCTATTCTACATATCCATTTTTCATCTTATTCAAAGATATTCTACTTTCCTTTATTCTTCTTCTTTTGCTTTCTTTTACTTATCGTTTATATTGCTTTGGTTTTATAATTTTTTAATAGAAAATCTATCTTTATTACTTTTCAATTCACTTTATTAATACATATATTTTAATGAAAAAGATCTGTAATCTAGCAGAATTTATCAATATTTTCAATTAAATTCAAATCAGCTAATAAACTGACATATTTTTGTTTTGCTTATTTTCTTCTTTGTTCTTAAAAATATCTAGAAATTATCTATAATCCTATAAAAGAATACTTATAACATCTATCTAATGACAAATAAACAAAATTACTATAAATTCTTGACCATAAAATAGAATAAATATAGCTTCTTTTAAATTTTCTATTTTTTAATTTAACAAAATAGTATATATTTTATATGAATTTCATTTAAATTAATTTATTAATAAACTGAAAAAAAGAAATTTCTTTAATATTTGTTTTCTGAAATATAAATCCTAACTTTAAAAAATTAAATAAAAATAGATAGATTGATTTAAATAAAAATAATTAATATACTGCATTGCAGTACCAATCAGCATTTAATATTTAAGCCTCAAAAAATTTCAAAACTATTTTGCAGAATATTTTTTACTTTAAAATCTTAATATTTTTTAGGATAAATTTATTTTTGGAATACTAGGCAGATAACTTAAAAAAAAAAAATTTGAATAAAGAAGAATAAATTTATTTTGTTTTTACTTCAAAATAAGAATAAGACATTTTAATACATAAAGTTAAATTCAAGTTAATCTATGAGTAAGTTATTCATGTTTGTTTTCTTTTTTTTAGAGAACTATGTGAATTTATATCTTAAAAGAAAGTATTAATTTTGGTAGATTTTAAAAGATTAGAATTTTATTAAATAAAATCCAAACCTTTTTCTTCATTTGTTTATTATCTAATTAAAAATTAATTCTAAATAAATAGGTAATTGATAGAATATTAACTAATTGAAACTCTAAAAAAATAATAACATTAATATTGCTTGATGGTATAACAGAAATATTTTATTAAATCAAAATTGGATTTTAATTTGATTATTAATTCCCTAAGAAGAATTCTTTTTAAATTTTGAAAATTAATTTAGATTATTTATGTAGAAATTCTTTTCCTTGTTATTTTTTGAAAACTGTTTCTTGGGTATTTTCTAATCATCAATAAATATTAACACTTTATTTCGAATGATTCAAATTATTTTGCAAATCTCTCTCTCTCTTTTACACACACTATTTGCTATTTAAATGTAACATCGGATTTAAAAGTTATCTATAAATAATTCAAGTTAATATCATCAATCAGTTAGTTAATATTCATTAATTAAAGTAAAAATAAACAAATAAATATGGATTTAAATGAATATTTCACTAAAAAACAGAAATTTAAAAAAGTGTTTATTTAGAATGAATATTTAGTAATCTGTATTTTTACTGAGTTAATTTTTGTGTGATTGAAAGGAAGGAATTAATTTGAGTCTTAATTTTTGGGATTTAGTGAAGTGTTGTCTATCAAAGATAAATAATAATTACTTTGATAAAAAAATAGTAGAAAATGGAATTGAATTTTCTAATATTAGATTTGTAAATTAAAACATACAAAAATGCTCAAATAACTTATTCTTTATTAAAGTCAAGAAAGATATTAATTTATTTTTTAATGAAAAATTAGAAAATTGTAATATTATTCTTACCACATTTTATCTATAAATAACCTAATTCCTATTACAAGATAATAAATTATTTGTGCATGTTAAAAAATATTAAAATATTATTTTTCAATATAAAAACGAGGTTTAAATTTTTTTATTTACTAGTATATATTCGAAAGAATATTATTATATAATATGTTTGTTACAAACAACTTTCGAATAGCTGAAAAGAAAATCTTTAAATTAGGGAAGGTAACATCAATAAAGAATATTGAAAGATGAATTAATTATTGGTTATAAATTCACAAATAAATAGGTATTTGAAAAGGTTAGCCTGAAACAACTCTTTTGATTAGAGTTTAATAAATTAAAGAGGAAATTTTGAGATTTATAATAACTTTAATTATTAGTTTTTTTATCTAATAAATTAAGAGAAGGAGTAAAAAATAAGAAGTGAATTTATGGTTATAAATTGAGTGCTGATTTTTCATAATCTTGTCAATAAATTTTCGTATAAATGAGCACAAACATGAATATGTGAGCTAATCAATTACTTTTCAGAGCAAATAAAAAATTGATGGTAATCTTAATTTGTTAACTTCACAAGCCTTAAATTAAATAAAAAATACAATTTTTTGTAAAGAGCTAGATAGCATTAAAAATATCTGAAGTTCTTAGCTTTACATTCCAGTAAGTATTTATTCATAGAAAAAATTCCGTAGTATTTAAAAATGTATTCTTTAAAAAGATGAGTATACAGTTTTATCATAGTATATTTGTTTTCTTTCTTCAGTTGTTTTGATTGTAGTTTTGTTAGCAATTAAAAGATAAGTCTAAGATGGGTTATTTCAGTTTTCTTAAATGTTTTTTAGGCATTTTAAGATAAAATTATTAAAAATAAAGCTACTATATTTTACAATCTAAATTAAAAAATAAAGCTCAAATAAATGTAAGTTATTTCAAGTTTTTAGATAATATTATTAGAATAAATTATAAAATTTTGTATATTTGTATTAAATAATCATAGCATCAAATAAAGCAAAAAAATATAAAGAATAGGTAGGATATATCAGTTAGCTTTGGGTAGTTAATAATTTGTAAACCCAGCTTGTAAACGAAGAAAGAAATTAAACTATTATTTTTATTACACTTTGTAAAAATAGAGATTCTTTTTAATTAAAGATTGATATTTTTCGGCTTCAAGGACTTTTTTTCCTTTTTCTTATCAAAAAAGATTTGTTATAATTCTAAAAAAACAGATGCCATATAAATTCATACAATAAACTAAAAAAATTCAAAACTAAGTCAAAAAGCTAGCATGTTTTATCTTAGTTCTAGATAAATTTGAGGGTTTATCTTTTCATTATTACTTTATTTAATTCAAAATGAAATAACTTTTGTTGGCATTCTAATATTTATAGTTTGTAACAATTAAAGTAATAAAAAAATTCTTTTTACCTAAATCAGTTAGAAATTTATATTAGAATTGAGACAACTTTAATCAAATGAAATAACAAAGTTTCGAAAAATATTGTTTTTAGTGTTTACATAATTAAATTATTTAATTAATATTTGTTAAAATATTGAGTGAGACTGAGCTTCTTAAATAAATGTTACTGTAAATATAAAGAATATTTGAAAAAACTTTAATGGTTGGTTGAATCACTGTAATTTGTTAGATCTATGATTAATTCCAAGCAAAACAATACTTGAAAAGTCAATTGTGATTATTTTAATTATTAATGTAGTTTTTTTTTTCTTCATAATTATCTTTGATTTAGGTTTTCGAAACCACATAGAGTTGATAGAAGATTATAGAAATTAATTAATTTAGAAATACAATCTTAAAATCGACAAACAATTATGAGACAAAAGATAATAGTAGGACTGTATCAATTTTTATCGAGTGAATTAAATTTTTGCGTTTTCCTTTTCTCATGAATATTTATTTAATAATCTAGTTACTCATTTGCTGATTAGAGCCTTAGTGGACTGTAATAGCGATCCAACGCTTATCTAATCAACAGGCTTTTCAAGTATTCAATTTATCTAAATAAACCATTTTTAACTTAATTTTTCTATCTAGATTATGGTTGCCTACTCTAAACAGGAGTTGATTATACAAGCGCATAAGTTACTGCATTTGGATTCAATAGGGCTTTAAATATTATTAGTTCATGTGGTACACCATTTAATACTATAGGATCTGGTGCCTATAAAGATGGTAGTATTACAGTTACTTTAGTAGCCTCGTAAATAATTTAATACTCTATTTTAGAAATCTTATTTTTTATATTATTCATAATAGATAATTAGTTAAGAGTGTTAAAGTTTCTTTTTAATATTATTATGGTCAAGGGATATCAGATTTAATTCAAAATTCAGTAGCACTTATTAATGGAACATAAACATATAGTCAAAATTTACCTAAAACTTATCAATAACTTTCTGGTTGTAATTACTACAATTTCACTTACAGTGCCTAATTTGACTATGATCTTATCTCAAAAAATTTTGAATTGTCATTTTTATGCCATACTTCTGAAATTAGCAATGTTTAAGGAGCTAGTAATATTTTAGTCTAAGTCAACTACCTAGTAAAAATTAAAGCTTTTCTTAATTTTATCAGTTATCTTTGATTTTAATTATATGATAACTAAATTTATTTTGATTAACTCACAAAATTCTTATTGTCATTAAATTATTATTTGAAAGTTTAATTGATTTTAATTTCTAAAAAGTGCCCTTTGAATTGCGATACATGTGATAATAATTAGAATTGTCTAACTTGTTTAAACAATTATCTAATAACTAAACACCCATTGACATAACTTTATTATTGCAGATTACCTTGCTTATCAAATCAATATAC
>JH720295.1:1478834-1510972 GCA_000231825.2 Tetrahymena elliotti 4EA
TTTTTCATCATGGTTGCTGTTGATTTTGTTGCTGTTGGCACATCTATCTCAGTAGTTAAGATGCTAGTATCCTCTCATATGTTGAATAAAACCAACCCTATTAAAATTGTTGCCAAAATATTTAACATATTAAATCTAAAAGAAATCATAGAAAATCTATCAATTTGATAAGATTATTTTTGTTTAATATTTGATTTATAAACAACTTAAACAAATAATAATAATAATTTTTGAAATTTTGTATTACTAGTATTTCTTCAACATTTTTCCATATTCATTTCCTTTAATAAGAATAATTTATTAAATTTAAATCATTTAAAAATTTTTAAAATCATTATTTTTTCTAAAAATAAATATTTAATGTGTTTTTAAATTATAGTTTTTTTACCGATTCATCACTAAATTCTTTCTGTTTTTCTTCAAAAAATACTTAAAAAACAGCCTTAATTCCATCACTGTTTATGACTAAAGTTATCTCCACTGTTTTTTTGTCCAGCAAGATAAGAAAAAAAATTTTTATTTTTTTAAATTGCTTCTAGATATAAAATTGAATGCATTAATATCTCTTTAATATTAAAAAAATAAATTCTTGAAAATATCTAAAAAATAAGATTTTTATTCTTGAAAAACCTTGAAAAATGTTAAAATATTTTAAATTTAAAGATATATCTGAAAAAAAATAAATTTATTTGTTGAAAAGCAAAGGAATATTTTTAAAAAAATTAACCTTTTTAGTGAATAATAAAAGAATCAGATGGAGATACTTATTAATTATGCCAATTAATAATCATTTCAAATAATTAAATGGGTCTTTTTTTTATGTTTACAGAAATTTAATTTAGTAACTAGCTGCTTTTATCTTACCGCATATGAATTACTTTGAATTTACAAAACTATTACCAATTATCTTATCCACAAATCTTAATTAAATGAAGTTAATTTTAATTAACAATCAATGCTGAGAGAATAATTATTTGATATTTATTCTAAAATATTGTTTGTTTATTGATTGCTTGGTATCTAAGTTAATTAATTTCTAATGTCAAGGTATAATTAAATGTATCTACAAAGTATCTTAATAATTACTTAAAATATTTATTTTGTAAAAATTTTGATGGAAGCGAATTAAATTATAAAATAAACTAGAAAATAATATATATTATTTTTTAATACTTTTTTGAAATGGAAAGGGATGATAGAAATAGAAAAATTTAAAAAGATAAATCTATCCATAAGAAATAAATTCTATGTGTTTTTGTTTGCTTAATTATTTTCTAAATTTTATTGGAATATTGGATGTGTATAGTTAATATAAATGGCTGATAGAAATTAATATAGAATCAGTCATTTCTTGTTTAAAAAAAATTCAGCTTTTTTTTTCATAACAAATTTATAAAGAGTAAGGCTGCTAATTTAATAAAATTTGCAAAAAGTAGAAAAACAAACATACATAGAGATTATTAAAAAATAGAAAGTGGATGCAGCACATAAATGTAATTTTACATTTACTTAAACGCAATATTTGATTTTAATGCTTTTTTATTAGAATATCTTAGAAGTTCTTCAGAAACCTCCTCTAAAAAGAACTCCCAGAGACATTTTTTTACTGCAAAATGAGACAAAAAATATTTAGTTTTTCAAATAGTACAATGACAGTGGTGATACTGATAGTAATCAACAAATTAATTAGAGAAATAGATTAAAATTCAAATCAATTTTAAATAAAAAGTTCACAATAAATGTTGTGTTTCCATGAAGCATTAGTATATGAAGAAAGACCAAGCCGTATTTCATATAGGTAAAGAATAAGCATCATTTTTATAATAATCAAGTTGAAATTATCATTAATTATTGTTGGAAAGATATCATTATTGTTTGGAAAAAAGTAGCAAAAATATCTCAAAATATTTGATAAAATGAAAATAATAATAGAAGAATAAATTTATGATTTAAAACAATTTATTATTTAACTTATTAAAGTATTCTATTTATAATATTATTATATATACAGACACAACAGGATCAAAATTTTATCTAATTTTAGAAGGAACAGTTGGGGTTTATATAAGACTCCCAAAAAAGAGATAGGAAAATGAAGAAAATCAGCCAGAAAGTGCAACTTAAATAAATCTTGATTTAGTCTGTGTCAAAGAGCTGAGTGCGGGAACTGGTTTTGGTGAGCTAGCTTTAATTAATAATAAGCCTAGATTGGCTAGTATTATCTGCCATTCGAATTGCCATTTTGCAACTCTTGATAAAAAAGAATTTAATGAAATCTTAAAGGAAAAAGAAGAAGAAAAACTCATCAAAGAAATGGGTTTTTTTGCTAGTCTCCCATTCTTCAAGGGCTGGAGCTTTAACTTAGTTAAGATGCTCTATTTAAATTCTGTTCGTGTAAACTTTGTAAAGGGCGATAGAATCTACAAAGAAGGGTCAGAACCTCTTGCAGTATATATTATTGTTTCTGGAGAGTTTGTGGTAATACTTTTCTTACATTATCAAATTTATTTTAAACAAGTAAAAATAAGTCAATAAATCAAAAAAATCAGCGCAAAAGGATTTATCAGGATTGAGTTATTCATTTATTTTATGATATTTGATTTCTTAATTTGTTTTGATTATATTAAAGAGAGTACCCCCAAATTAATTAACAAATTTTTATTAAATTCAATAATAAATACATTTACATGTAACTCAATCTTACATAACGAATATCTTTAGGCTTTAATTATATCTATGTAGATATACTCCTTTAATTATTTTATTTTCTCCTTTCACTCTCTCATGGATTCATCAATAAAAAGCCAAAAACTAATTAATTGAAAAATGCTAAAACTGTTTGATTAACAAATTGGTAGTAAATTTAGTGGGATTATGAAGATTTATGGAAATTAACTTTTGTTTTTCATTTAATGATTAATCAAGATAAAAAAATGTAAACCAAATTGAATTTGGCATTTAATCCGCTTGCATTAATCAATAATAATACTGGAGCAAATTATTGTTTGATTTATCTTATAATTAATTTTTTCCTTTATTCTTTAGAATTTAATTTCCCAAAAACTTAATTATAGATAGCGTATGAATTTTTCTATATTATTTATCTTAATCTAACGTAATCTAATTAATTTTAAAGTTAGAAAAATCCTTCTACAAAGACGATTCTTGTGACCATCTCTTCAAGACCGCCTCCCAGGAAGTCAGGCATCTTATGGGAAGTAATAAAAAAGCCTCAAAGCAATTCCAAGTAAAACAACTAATTATTATTCTCTCATTTATAAACTTTGTTCTGAATTAAAAAATAAACAATTTGGATAATCGACTAAAACATTAAATATGCTGAATTTTGAAATTATTTTTTACATAAAATTGTTACATAAATTTAAATCCAATAATATCAATAAAAAGCTTTAAAAAAATTAGTTGATATTTTATTAAAATGATGACTAATTTATTTGATTAAAAACTAATTGCAGTTGAAGATTAAAGAAAATAAATAGTTCTTTTTAAATCTAAATCTAATTAGAGGGAGGGGCAGATAGGTCAGTGTAATTTTTACCATAATATTGAAAAAATAATTTATAATATATAAATATCCTATTATTTTTTTGAGCCACAAATTTCTCTACCCACCTCTTTCCTTATATTAGATCTCTCAAAAATTACTTTTTTTAAAAAAATAGATTTCAGTATACACAAATCCTGAATTGTTTGGAGATGAGGAAATAATGGAGGGTGTTGACTATAGAAAATGTACTGCTATTTGCAATAGCGCTTAGGGCTAATGCATTTTAATTAAGAAGAGAGATTTTGAATTGAGAATAATGCATGAAGAGGGAGCTTTGGCTTACTTGTAAGAGAGATTGGCAATTAAAAATGAGAGAATGAAAGATAAAATTTAATCAATTACTAAGCAGATCATGAATTATAAAAATTTTATATATGATGATCCTAAAGATTTTAAGAAATAGGCCGAGTTTTAAAAGATTTATAGGACTACATAAGGTAAAAAATAACTTAATTTATAATCTCTATCTGATTTAAAGGAACTGATTTAAACTGGCTATGATCCTTCTAAGAAAAATAAAAAAAGAGAAAGTTTACAGCCTGATGTTAATTTTTATGAAGAGGGTGCTATAAAAAGTTAAAATGATATACAAATAAATAATTTAAAAGAAGATGAAGATTTTGTTCATTCTCCTTCACGTGTTTAATCACCAACAAAAAGTCAAAGTGGTAAAGATTCAAGTGCATTAAAAGATCATTTTTTAGAGTTGCTTTAATAACATGTAAGCAAGCAGAAGAAAAAGGAAGCAAAAAATTTGATGACTGCTACTTAAAATTTTTCAAAATCACAAATGGATTTTTCTCATTTAGAAATGAAATCTTCTTTGCTACCTTCTTAACAAGAATAATACTAAAAATTCTCTAGTTTTTAAAAATTTGATGGATAAGAATTCTCTCCAACTATCCATAAAATAAACAAATCTTAAATATTTCTCAACTAAAATGAAAGATCTCAAAGCAAATCTTAATTCCCCACTCTCAATAAAATGAATAGTTCTGCATACGACTCTTCTCCTTTGATGGGTCCTGTAGTCTCTAATGAAAAATTTTAAAAATTGAAATTGCAACAAGCATTAATGAAGCCTCCTAATTTTGTAAAATAATATGACAATCCAGAAGGAGAAGATGACGAAAAACTATTTAAAAAAAATAAAAGCTTGTCTAGAATTTTTTCAAGTAAATAAAACTCCTAAACTAGAATAACTTTACCTACAAATAATTCCTAATAAGACAAAAGAAGTACTACCTATAATATTCTATCTTAATCATAAATAGACATTAGAGATATCAACAGTAATGATTAAGAAGAAAACCAGCTTAAATAAAAAAGAAAAGAATTTGTAAAAAGTGGTAAAAGCTAAAGCTAATATATCTCTTTAAATAACAATTCTAATAATTTATAATATGTAAATGAATAATTTCCATACAAAATTAAAATTCAAGGTGAAGAGGAAATAAATTTAATAGCAAATTATGAGCCAACCATACATATTCGAGAATAAAATAATTAATTTAATCCCTAAAATTCTTATGAAAATAGCTCTTTAATTCAAATGCAAGCGTACAATAAATAAAATACTCCTGATCAATTTTTAAATTGTTAATAAAATTCTCTTGATCCTAAAATAGAAAACACTTTTTATGTCAACCATGATAATATTTACTAATAAAATAATCATAATTCGATTCTTTCTTCTAAATCAATTAATTAGATTCCTAGTTAGTAATCTATTAGATAACCTAAAATTGATTTAGATTTACCTGCTAATACAATAAAAGATAATACTAACTTTATTCCTCTTTTTCCTGCAGAACCTAATTCAAATGCTAGTAGAAAGTAATCAGATTCTAATAATAAAAACATAAGCTATAGAAGCATCAGTTGCATTATCTAAAATAATATAAAATTATTAGATCAATCTAAAGTTGATGCATTAAAAAAATCAAGTGAGTACATTAGTGAATAAATCAAATAATAAATGTCCCCTCAAAAACAGCAATCATCAAATAAATTCTTTTCTAGGTAGCATCCATCATCTTCTAAATCACCTAATAAAAGTAATCTCTATAAATTCTAAATAGAATACCAAAACTCTAATTAAAAAAAATTGGATGCTAATTTAAATAAATAATTTTAAATATCTAAATAAAATGCTAGAATATATGAAGCAATCCATCATAACCCTAACTCAATAAAAAATACTAAAGATCTTTTCAGAGAAAGCAGCACAACACAAATAAAAAGTCCCAAATAAAAATTGCTACCAATAAAGGCTTAATTCTAAATGTATCCCAATACTGCAAGTATGTAAAGTTCTCCTAACTTTTCTAGATAAACAGACATAAATACAGCTTATTCGGAACTTAATTCTCCAATGTAAACATAAAAGTAGCTATTATTTACTAACAAAACTAACAAAAAATTAAGAAAAAGTGATTTTTTTATATCCACAAGCGATTCTAACAATAATAACAAAATAATTATTAATATATAACATTAAAACCAAAATCTTTGATAAAACTAAATTATAAATTCTTCCTTTTGTAAATATAATTCTGAAGAAAGAAAAAACATGAATTTTGGTTAATTTTTACTAACTTTAATTTTACAACTTTTATAATAAAAATAAAAAAGAAATTAAATTAATTAATTTACTAAAGTAATTTTATTTCTGTTTTCTGTTTATTTAAATGCATTAATTTTCATTTTAATATTTAGAAATTTATTATTTTAAATATCATTTATTAACTTATTAGTTTATGTTTAAAGAATTTATCATTTAAAAAATATTTTGCTTTTAATTCATTTTTTAATTTCTTTTTTTAAAAAAATTCTAACCCTTAAATTAAAATTTTATGTATTGTGAAATAAAATAAATTTTAAAATATAATTTGAAGGAGGGTACTTACAATTTTTATTTAAAAATGTATTTCAACATAAGATTAGAGTATGTAAGGTAATCATCTAAAAAAATATTTGAAGATTAATTTTAGAAGAAAAAAAAGATTTAGAAATAAAGAAATTAATTAACACACAGTAAATAAATTAGAGAGACTCACAAATAAGAAAAATGGATTGAATATGTAGGTTTATTAAGACGAAACATAATAAATATAAGATAAATCATTTAATACATAAATACACTTAGTTAGTAAGTTAGTTAGATCAATGTTTCATTGATTTCTTGCTTGAGTTTTTAGAGTTAGTTTTTATTTTTTTACTTTTCTTTTAGTGTTTTTTCTTGGATTTATTGCTTTGTAAAGTGTCATTTTTTTTAGAGATTCTCTTTTTAATTCCTAATTGACTAAGTATTCTGTTGTAGCTTTCTATGTTCTTTTTAGGTTTGTCAGAAGAATTTTAACTGTTTGTGGCTAATTAAGTGTTTGATGTGCTATTTTCTTTTTTCTCATTTTAGGAGGATTGTTTATTTTACCAGATTGACTTAGGACCTTGGGAGGTGCTAGCACTTCTTTTTTCAATGCTTTAGACAATATTAATAATTCTCAAAACTTTCTTAGAGTTTGAGCTCATGTATTTAGCTTTGGGAGAGAAAGATGTTGGGCTGGTTGAGTTGGATGAAGATGATGCAGAAGAAGATCTCTTGGCAGATTTGGAATATTTTCTTTTTTCTTTTGATTAAGATTTTTCAGATTTATTTGAATGTTAAACAGTTTTAGATGGGGAGTGTTGAGCGACCTTATCAGTTTTAGAAGAAGATTTAATTCTTTGCGATTCTTTCTTTTTATTAATAAGAGGGGATCTTGATCTTTCAGCTGAATTTTCTTTATCTTTTTTTTGTTATTATTTGTGGAGATTCTATCTTTATTCGGTCTTCTTTTAAGGGGTTACTGATCTTTTATTAGAACTCTCTCTTTATGTTTTGTTGATGTTTTTCTTACAATGAGAATCAGCTGAGGCATCTCTATTTTTCTTATTATGAGAATCAGTAGAGATATCCTTAGTTTTCTTATCAATCTTTGCTTGTTTTGAAATAACTTATCTACTAATAGGTGAATGGTTTTTCTTACTAGATTTAGAATCACTTCTATTTTTATTAGAGATTGCCTTTTTTTCATCTTTTTTCAATGATGCAGCAGAATTTTATTTTTGACGCTATTATTTTTCAGTAGAGTGAGAAGCACTAATCTTTTTTTAAGGAGGGGATAATTCTATTGTGGACTTTGATGTTGAAGAAGGCTTTTTTCTATTGTTGACATTAGATGAAGAGGATCTGCTTGAAGATTTCCTATGGGTATGAGATTCAGTTTTGCTTTCATTTTTTTTTTGGGAAGCTTATTGCTTGGTCTTTTGGGTTTTATCAGTGGCTTTATTATTTTTGTTTTTGATTGGTGATATAGCAAGAAGTTTCTTGGTTTCTGATGAATGAGAAGATTTATTTTCGTCAGATTTTAATCTACGAGCAGATTTATCAGTAGAGCGTTATCTATCTTTTGATTAGGATTTAATATCTTATTTATTAACCTTCTTCTTTTATTCAACAGAAAAAGAGCTCTCAATTTTACCAGATTATTTCTTTAACAAAGTTTTGCTCACTGATGAGTTTCTAGCACTTTTATCAGAAGACTTTGACTTTGATTAAGCTCTTAAGCTTCCGTTCTTATCTGATTTCACCTTAGTAGACTATTGCAAGTCCAAAAGTTTTTCAGTTAACTTGATTTATCTTCTTGATCTGGTGTGTGATTAAAGAGCAAAAGCATCACTTTTTCTTTCCTTTGAGTTGTTTGAAGTTTTTTATTTTCTTGAACTCTATACTGTTTTGCTAGAACTTTACTTTCTTTAAGTAACAGGAGTTTTAGGTTCTCTTGATAAACTAGCTTTTTTAGATATAGAGTCCTTGCTTACAGAAGTTTTAGAAACAGATCTTTTGTTTTTATCTTACTTATCTTATTTTTTGGAAATATTTTATTTAGATTAAGCAGTAGTAGTTTAAGAAACTGATGAGTTTCTCTTGTTAGCTGAGCCAAGAGTAGCAACAGAATTCTCAAGCAACTTGAATGTAGGCTTGGGGTCTCTCTTAGATTTTCTCATAGATTTATCTTGAGAAGAAGAAACGGGTCTCTTAACAATTTTATTAGGCTTAGGAGAAGTTGCTTTTTTAGTGATTTGTTTTATTGGTTTGAGAGAAGCAGCTTTTTTTATTTTTGAAGAAACATCCTTTAACTTCTTCAAGAAATCAGCATTCTACTTGCTCTTTTTAGATAACTCACGATGCTGAGCAAGATTTTTTTATTGCTTTGATTCCTATTCCTTAGAAACACTTCTCTTTTTTTCATTATTGATTTTTGTATTTTTTTAGGCCTATTTAGAATTATTGGAAATTGGTTTTTTATTATTTGCCTTTTAAGCTGCAGCCTTGGGGACTACCTTTGCTAAGTTCTGTTTAGGAGTCTTTGTGATCTTTTTAGCTTTTTAAGGCTAGAAGGAGGCTATGATTTCCTTCAACCCTTTGCTTGCTTTTCTCTATTTACTAATCTTCATCTATCTTTTACTTTTTATCTCAAATTATCTTTCTCTTTTTTTTGTTTTTGATATAATATCAATATAATTTTTGATTTATTTTTGATAGCGCTTAATTATTTATTTAATAATATTTCCTTTCTTTCTTTATTTCTTTCTCTATTTATTAATTTACTTATTTACTCTATCTATTATTTGCTTGTTATTTTTTTTCATTTAGGTATTTATTTTATAATCAACTCAAGATTTTTCATTTAAACATCCGCCCTCTCATCTATTTTTAAAATTCCTAAAATAAATTAAATTTTCTTCATCTACAATTTTCACAAGACTGTTTTTTATTATTGATCAAAATTCCCCTTTATCATAAAAAAATAAATCAGTTTAAAGCAGCCTAACCCTTTTCTCTGTTATTAACCAGCATCTTTTAAAAAATAAATTACATTACTATTTAAAAACTAATTTTCCTTTTTAGAAGTATTCATAGTCAATTTTAGAAACAAACTCTTAATTATTTATTTAGAACTGATTTTTCTTTAAAATATATGATTTGCCCTCTAATATCTCAGAATAGATTTTCATTATTATTTTATTTTGCTGCTTTTAATTGTAAACCGAAATTTTATTTTATTAAGCAAGGCTAAAAACCAAATCAAATAATCATTTAACAACTATAAATAAATTACAAATTTCAAATTGAATTACTTTAATTAAATAAATGAATACTGTCTATTTTTTAGTTTTATTATTACAATTCATATCACTTAAAATGAATCCCTCTCTATTTTTAGTTAAAAAATCACAAAAAATATAAATAAATTAAAAATATAGCTGTTCCTCTCAATATATAGAAAAAAGGGGGTTCTGGCCCCAAATTATAAAAGCAATATAAAAACACAAGAATAAAACCATTATTGGTTTTATTCTTGTGTTTTTATATTGCTTTTATAATTTGGGCCAGACCCTCCTTTTTTCTATATATTATGTTTCATCTGTATTTACTGTGGATAAGCATATTTTAATTTGGCAAATGGTTTTATACAGGAGAGGAAATAATACCTGTTACAGTGTATTATATATAATTAATTAGTCTAAATAAGAATCAAATCAATCTGTAGATATCTAATTTAATCTGAATAATTCAAAAAAATTAATAAAATAATTATAGCAATGGAAGTTGAAGAAAATTCAGATATAACTGAACTTGTAGCAGGATAGATAGTAACATTAAGGAAACTAGATTATTCAAAAAGATAAGCTACCTATTTAGTTAGCTCATGGGGATATAACGTCAGCCATTAATCTGTGTGAAGATTTATGCTAAATATGAAAAAGGATAATTATTAAATAATAGATAGAATTGTGGAAATACTCCTACCATTTGACATAAAAGAAAGCAAAAAATAATAAAAGATATTTTAAAAAATACGCAGCTCACTTCTACTGATATCTAAAGAAATGAAAGTTGAATTATCATAATTTAAATAGGTAGTCTATAAACAATATATTTCTTGAGACAGGTTTTGGTGCGCAATAGTTCATTTTATCACTGATAGTAATAAAATAAAAAGAAAAGAATGGTGTTAGTCTAAACTGAAGTGGAAACTGAAAGATTGGAGCAAAATAACATTTACTGACTAAAGCTTGATCTAAGCTAGCTCCATATAGATAAAATGGGTTAGAAAATATGAAGGAGAGATTCTTGATGAAGATTATTGCATTAAAAAGAACAAATGGAACAATGGACAAATAATTCTTATTTGGGGAGGGATCTCTATAGAAGGACCATAATCTTTATACTTTACTGAACACACAATAAATGATGAGAGCTATTTAGAAATATTAGACTAATGCCTTGAAGATTTTGAAGGATTTGATGATGGTTCACTCATATTTATGCAGGATAATGCATCTGCTCATACCAAAGCTAAGAAGTTTCTAGAAGAAATAAATATTCAAAGATTGGATTAACCTCTCAGAGTCCAGATCTAAATCCTATTGAAAGCATTTGGCCTTTCATAAAGGATGATATTTAACAAAAGAAGACTTAATTGAAGCAATTGAAGAAATATGGTGGAATGATAATTATCTTAAAAATGTATGTTAAAAGTTATGTGAAAGTTTACCTTATAGGATTTAGTATGTATATATGAAAAAAATGGAGATTATGTAGATATTGAGTTTTTATAATAATTTAACAAAAAATGAATATTCTTATTGACATCTAAAATTGTAAATTTTATTTGTTGTAACAGTTATTATTTGCTCTACTATAAATAGAACTCTATGTTTTTTATTTTGTGTTTTTATCTCAAGATTAAATACAAATTATTTATAATTTAAAAAGATGCCAGTTTCAATTTAGAAAAATATTCATTATAAATTGAGCTTTAAGATTTTTTAAATTCTTTTAAAAAATAACAACTATTAAAAATAAAGAAGAAAAACATGGTTAATAGAAGTGTAGAGAAGTACATAAATATTTTAAAATCAACCTATAAATATTAATAATTATTTATCTATTTTTTCAATTTATAAATTCTATTAATTGAAATGTAAATAATTAGAAACAAAATACACCTAAGAAATTTAAGAAAGGCTAAGCATATTTTATTAAATAAATCTTTCTTTTTTATTTTACTATTTTGAATACTAATATCTTTTATCTAATTTTTTTAATTCAAATTAGATAAATTTTTTATGACAAAAAGCTTTACAAATTTATAATTTTGTAAAATGAAAAATATTAAATTTAAAGCCTTGATATTCTAATAAAAGAATTTTTTGTTTTTTTTGTTTTATTGATGGATTAAAAGTAAAATTTAGATTGAACAGAAAAAAATCGATTTGGAAAAAAAGCAATAAAAAAGTAAAACATTAAAAAAAGAGAAATATAGAAAACTAGTGTCATAGGATAAGAAAAATAATTGAGAGATAGGTTAAAGAAATAATAAAACTAAATAAAAATAATTTATTGCAGAAGTTAAACTTATCAGCCATTTTACTGAAATAAATAGTTTTAAACAAAAAGATTGTTTAATTTATAAAAACTTTAAGAAGAATTATTCTTGAATAAAAAAGTATAATAATAAAGAAATTTCCCATCCTAATTTAGAGTTTCTTAAAGATATTTAAAGAAAATTAAGGAAAATAATAAAAGAATCATTTTTAAATAAAAAGAGAATATCTAAAAAACTGTTGGAACTTAATAAATATATTCAAATAAAAAAAAGATGTCTTAAAAAACAAGCTTAAAAAATCAATTTCATAAAAAATTAGATAATCATGAACTTTACATCTAAAAAATTCCAATTACGAGACAAGAATTGAAATATTATTTTTCGAAAGAATTAGAGTAAAATGAGTAGACTTTAATTGACTCTGGAAATTAATAGAGCATTAAGAGAGAATAATAAGAATAATAATTAACTATAGGAAATGAGAAATTAATTAATAATTAGTCTAATAGCTAGATTGATGTGTTTAAAGATGTGAACAAAGATAATCATATACCCTTAATGATATTGTAATAAGAAGGTTATAAACTAAATTATGTCATTGAGTAGAGTTAGGACTTAGTCGTTTTAACTGCAATTAACTAATTTGAAGAAAATTTTCTTATTTAAGTTACCAAAAACAAATTCAAAAAAAATAGTAACTAATTAGCATTAATTCAGTTAAATGATAAGCTCTGTAATACTTATTCTTCAATAACCTAATAAACAGTTTCTAAAAATTTTTGTCCTCAAGATAGAGAATATTTTCAGGAAAATAAAGTTTCAGATAATCGGTAAATATATATACTAACTACACCTGGAATTTTTGACTCTGAATAGATTAAACAAGATTTAAATAGAGTTAAATTTTTTAATTTTTCAGATGAGTAAAGAAAAAATTTAAATTGTGAAGATTTAAGCTTTTTATAATCAATATTTAAGTTAGGAAAATACTATAATAGTGAAGGTGAGGTGGACGTTTTCTTACAAAGGTAAAAAAATTAATTGTTTAGAGTAGTAAAAATAAACAGTCAATAAGATGATTTTGAAGATTTCTAATCTAAATTAAAGTAAGCTAAATAATTGTTGCTAGAAAAATAATATAATAAAAACAAAGATGATCTCCATTTTGTTTTAAACAAAAAAAACTAATAAAAATATTTAGTTGCTATTTTTGAAGTTTCAGATGAATGCTTTGTTGAAAAACTATAGGATATTTAAGAAAGAAAGATATTTAATTTAAGCTTACAATTCTTTGAAACTTTTTAGTTTATGAATTAATATGCAACAGGAGAGATGTAAGGTTCTAGTTGCAATTATTCAGATACTTTTTCAGTTGGATAAAGCTTAAAAAATGTGCTAGATAAATTATATATTCACGAGAATATCAAGAAAAGGATTATTGAATAAGTAAATGAGCTTCTTTAAGGTTTTTAAAACTCAGTAGATAAACAGAGCTTTTAATTACCAATTAAATTTATAAATACTTTAATTGATCAATAAAACCCATAAATAAACGTAATTCTTGAAAACTTTCTTGAGCTGTTAGAGAAATTCTTTATAAAAAAGAAGGGAAATAAAAAACTTTACTATACGTTTGAATATGCTGAAATTGCTCTCTTGATACTAAATTCTATCAATTTAAATATTGAGAAAAAAAAATCAAATTAAATTAAATTAAAAGCACTTTTAGCAAAAAGTTATATCTATTAATAAAGAGAATTATACTAAGATTCTCTAAATTGCATTCAATTAGCATAGACAGATAATCTTTTTCAATAAAATTGTTCAGAAGATTTACTTACTTCTATAAAGCTAATTGTTAAAATTGCAATAAAATAAAATAAAATCAGCTAAACTTAAAAATTAAACAACAGTTTGTTGGATTTTATAGAAAAATGCTAAAATAGGAATGGATTAGATAGCTTGTTTTTAAGCATTCTTCATCTTTAATTGAGAAATTTAGAAAATCTAGAATTTACTCACAACACTTTTTATGAAGAAACAATTGATGAAGAGTAAAAATTTAACATAATTTGCAAGATGGTTATCAAATACATAAAATATTTCAAAGATCTAAATTTATATAATCATTCCTTTTACCCTTTGATAGGAAACATTTGTTAATAAGAAATCGAGGGTAATTCTTATTATTACTTAAAGCTATTAAAAAAGCTGGGTATATACCTCTATTCTTTTCTATTTAAAAATCGATAGATTTTAGATAAATATGATTTCTTTTTAGAGTATCCAAATGAGATCTTGCTATTGCCTTAAATTATAATCAAGTATTTCGATAACATATAATCTAAAAAAATTAATGAATGGTTAGATATAGAAACTTGTGAATGTTATTACATAATTTCTGATTTGAAGAATGGTGATTTTTATGAATTCTACTTCAGTAGTCATGAATAAATAAAAGATTTAATTGAAAAATACAAGCAAATAATACCACTTTAAAAGAATTCAGATTGTTAAAAACTACCAATATACTAAGAATAAATATTTAGGAAGAATGAATAATAGCAAGAAAACTAAAAATAAGATGAAAAAAGGAATCTAAATAGTTTTCAGTTTACATTGAAAATGAAAAATTAAAATAAAATAATAAAATAATTTGAATAAATAATGAATTAATTAGCTAGTAATTTGCCTAAATAAGAATAAACTATTAAATAAAATAATAGTACTTAAAATCAGACATCCGAAGATCTAGAGATAATCAAATATTTTGATTGCCAAAAGTTTAATTTAAGCTTTATTGGTTCTGAATTCAATTTTTAGCAAAGCATTCACTCTTTCCCTTCTCAAATTAATTGTTATGAAATTATTTTAGAAAATTATTTTCAGTAAAATTATTTTTTCATTTTTTGAGAAATCTAAAAATACAAATTTTATCGCTTTTTATTCATTTATTTATTAAATTCAAAAAGTGATATCAGCAAAGAAATTCTTTAGAGAAATGTGGGTTGTATTGAATTTGAATTAACTTAAAGAGAAGAATCCTAATGTTTTCTAGAATAGCTGAGAGATTTAACAACTCTCATCTTATGCATCAAGTAAAAATCTCAATTTAAAATTAAAACCATTTTTTTAATTTAATCTTTCATGAAAAATATTTACTTGAATTTCTCTTAATCAAGTTTATTCTAAAAAAATTATTTTTATTATGTTCTCAAATCTTTTACAAATTTTAAAATAAAAAAATAACTTTAGGGATATTTGTATTTCCTCCCTTTTCTTCTAATATAAGTTTGAATATATTTTGATAAAAACTATTAAAATTTTAATTAAGAAAGTGAGAGTGTATGCATACTTAATAATAAAATAATATTTCTAGTTTTTCTATTCTTTTATTGAATTTTTTAACTTGAAAATATTTTTGTTTTAAATTAATAAAATAATTTTATCTTTATCAAATATTAAACATTAATTTTTAATAGCACAAAAGATGATTTAAAATTATCACATTTATCATTTCTTTTATCAAATCTCAAAAATTGTGTAACTATAAAGCTGAAATTTAAGTAATTTTTTAATTAATTTGTTAAACTCTATTTTAAAAAAAACTTAAAATAATAATAAAAGAGAAAATCAGTACAACATTCAATTTGCAGAATAACTCATTCATTCATCCTTTGGAATTCAAAATCTGTTTTTGGATTTAAAGTAAAATTAAATGCTTTTTTTAATAGGATTCATTCATTCTCAGATTAGAAAAAACAAATTCAGATTATCATTATTAAAGTTTTTAAGCATTAGAAAAATTTATCAGATTGCAAGAAAAAATAGATTAATATTGGCAATAATAATTATAATTTCTTAAATTTTATCTCTAATTTTTATTTTAAATAAAATTATTTAATATGTTATTTTTCATAATAAAATAATTAAACTATGTAGTAGAAAAAAATTGAATAAAGAAAATGTTTAAGCTGTTGCAAGTTTATTAGAAAGGTGCTAAAATTGCGTACAGTTAAGGATTGACTAATAGTAAAAAAGTTTTTTTAACTAAAATTAAAATTTTTTAATTTTATCTCTCTTATTAAAGAAGAAACTACATTTCTGATGAAGGAGTTAGTATCATAGCAGATTCATTGGGAAAATGTCAAAATATTTTAAGATTGTTATTAAATTTTCAGTAAAGATTTTTAATTTTATTCTTCCAAAAAAGTTGATTTTTTAAGTTTTTATTAGTTTTATGACTTTTGTTTGAAATATAAAATTATTTTTATGAACAGTATTTATGAAAAAATTTCCTTTTATAAGCAATAATAAGATTAGTAAGGAAGGTGCTTAAAGTATAGCAAAAGCTTTGAGTAAATTATAGTAATTGACCTAATTGAAACTTATTTTAAGGTAGTTTTCTTTAACTAAGCATATATTTTAGTTTTTAAACAAATAAAAAGTATTTGTTATTAATTTATTTTGTTTTTAAAAATAGTTGGAATCAAATCGAAGATGAAGGAATTTATAGCATTGCAAATGCTATTTAATAATGTCAAAATATTACCAATCTTGAACTTAACTTTTAGTAAATAAAATTTTTCTATTTATTATTTTTAATACATTCTTTTTTATTAGTGCAAATAATATCAATAATGAAGGAGTTTTCAGTTTAAATAATGCTTTGGAAGAACTTTAAAATCTAACCTAGTTAATTCTTCATTTAAGGTTCATTCACTTATAAATATTTTGTTCTTTAAATTAACATTTCTTTAAATTTTGAAAGAACTTTCTTACTTTAATTAAATTTTACTAGATGGAATTAGATTACTGATAAAGGGGCTTGCTTTATTTCAACTGCTTTACAAAAAAACCACAAAATAACTTTTCTAAGTCTAGATTTAGGGCAATTTTAATTAAATTCAAATATTTGATAATTTTATTTAATGCTTTATTCTTAAAATAAATTAGCAATAATTTTATTGGAAAAGATGGAGCAGAAAGTATTTCAAAAGCTTTGCTAAATTGTTAATCTTTAAATTAATTGTATTTAGATTTAAGGTAATTTTCTTTTTTTGCTTTGAAAAAATGAGTTTATTTATTTAGCCAAAATAATAACTTAAATAGCTAATCTTTTTAAATTTATTAAAAAGTGGAAATCAATTTGATAATTAAGATGCTAAACTTATTACTGAAACTTTAAAGGCATGTTAGAGAATTACAAAATTAAATCTAACTCTTATGTAGATTATTTCATCCAATTTATTTTTTACAAGAAAATTATTTTTCTTCAATTATAATAAAGTGAAATGAGTCCAGAAACTTATGATATTTCGTAAGCTCCAATCTCTTCAGTGTAATTTGAAGATTTTACTAAAATTATATCATCAATGAATCTCAAATTATGGTAAATTTCTAAAATTTTAATTACTTTTCACAAATTAAATAATTAATGAAAATAATTTGTAATTATTTATTCATTCAAATTCTTCTTATTTTATTTTATTAAAAGGAAAGATTAATAATTTAGAAAATTCTCAGAAATATTTGATTAGATCTCAGTTTAAAATCAAAAACTACCACCTTCAATCTTATCATCCAAGTACTATTCAAATAGTTTATCTTATATTTTTTTCATATAACCTTAATTCTTCCAATTATATACTATATGAGCATAAAATCATTTAACTTTTTAGAGATAACAAAATACTTCATTAAGACCAATAGCTTTCTAATTAGATATTAATAATTGAGTATTTTTTATGTATTTTAAACAAATTTTTCATCTTCGCTAGTTTGAAAGTAATTGAAAGAATAGAATACTAATTAAATTTTTAATTAAAAACTTGTTTGTTTCATTTCAAAAATTTAAAAGTTCATTATTTTCACCATCAATTTGGGGGAATTAGTTTTATAAAATTGAATTCCATTATTATGATTTTCATAACATTTAAGCAGGCTTCTTCTTTAGTTTGTTTATGAAATTAATTGAAAGTAAATGCATTGATTTATTTTTTATAAATTTGATAGAATATTTGGTAGAAATGATTGGTAGAATAATTAGATTAGAGATAAAGAAGATATTATTAATAATAAAAATCATTAATCAAAAAATCTTAGTTTAGTATACAGATCAGTAAATCCAGAATCAGTTTTAATTTAAGTTGGTAATTATTACTAATTATGTGGTGATAAGTAGTAGGCTCTCTAATGCTTTTAAAAAATTCTATAAATTAGAAGATAAATTTTGAAAGATAATTCATTAGACATTTGTGAAGGCATAGGTTTAATTAGTGGATGCTATTTTTATTTCGGTGATAAAAAAAAGGCATTAGCATATTTATTGGAATCATTTGAATTGAAAAAATAGAGATAAATAGAATATAATGACCAATACTAAATAGATAATTTTTGCAATCTTAATTTAATTGGAATATGCTATATCTATCAGAATAATTGTAATAAAGGTTTGAAATACACTTTGAGAGCAATATAGATTTATAGATGTATCTCAAAAGAAGATATTTAGAGATATCTTGATTGCTTTAGTTAAAGACAAATTAATAATAAGGAATAATTAAACAATTAAGTCCAATCAAATGATATAAAAAAAAAAAATTTAAATGAAATTGTAGAGCTTATTCAAGGCATTGAAGATATATTTGAAAAACTTATTGAAAAATGCTAAATTGATCATTTATAAAATTAATTCTAAATGCTTAAAATGATTTAACAAGAGAAAAAATTCTAAATGGCATAATGTATTGAGTATTTAGCTAAATTCTTTTGCTCTTTGGGTGATTATTCAAAAGCTTTAGATTTACAACTATTATCACTTTAGCTTAAAAAAAATATTTTTATTGAAGATAACTATTAAATAGCAAAATGCTTAGCTATTGCTGGGTACTACTATTTTAAATTAAATAATAAACAAAAGGCTTTATAGTATTCATTAGAATCACTTGATATGTTAATTATTAAATACCAAAACAATATTCATTCAGATTTAACTTATTCCTTTGATAACGTTGGCTGCTGTTATTAAGCTCTTGGTAATCATAAAAAATCTTTAAGTTTTTTTTTGAAATCTTTAGAAATGAGAAAGAAATTATTTACAAAGAATCATTTTAAATTAGCATAATCACTTAACCATGTTGGAAATAGTTACTTTAATATGGGTAATTATAAGTTAGCATTAGAAAATCAATCTTAGTCTTTAGA
The DNA here is from genome assembly GCA_000231825.2 of Tetrahymena elliotti 4EA. NCBI lineage: Eukaryota > Ciliophora > Oligohymenophorea > Hymenostomatida > Tetrahymenidae > Tetrahymena > Tetrahymena elliotti. Next base: position 1,498,047 of record JH720295.1, read on the forward strand.
GATCCTTAAAAATACACATTTAACATCAAATTAATAAATTATTGCCTGTTTGAGTAATATAAGCAGTTGCTATTTAAGGCTTGGAATCCACAAAAAAGCTCTAAGGTTCCAATTAGAATCTCTTTAGATGGTAAAATTATCAAATAATAAAAATAGATTTGAAGTTGCTTCTCATTATTCTAATATTGCTATTTGTTAAAAAAATCTTCATTAAAATTAAAAGGCTTTAAAATACTTTTTGTAATCTCTTGAAATTAAAAAATTAATTTTCAACAAAAACAACCCTGATATTTCTAATACAATTGAATATATTGGATAAACCTACTCATCTCTTGGAAATAAGTAAAAGGCTTTAGAATTTTTTTTCGATTCTCTCTTAATTAGAAAATCAATTTTTAAAAATAATCACCCAACGATTGCTGATTCTCTTAGTCTTGTGGGAAATGTCTATAGAGATATTAAAGAGTACAAAAAAGCATTAGAATATTTCTAATAATCTCTCTATATTAGATAATTAATTTTTAAAAATAATCATCCAACGATTGCTGATTCTCTTATTCTTGTGGGAAATGTCTATAGAGATATTAAAGAGTACAAAAAAGCATTAGAATATTTCTTATAATCTCTCTATATTAGAAAATCAATTTACAAATAATGGCACCCATTAATTACTAATTCTCTTGATCTTGTTGGAAATGTCTATAGAGATATTAAAGAATACAAAATAGCATTAAATTATTTTGAGTAATCTCTATCAATTAGAAAATAATTTTACACAGAAACTGAAAAATCAATTGGAAACTCTCTTGAAATAATTGGATTAACATACAGAGATATAGGTGATAATTAAAAAGCCTTATATTACTTAACTTAATGTCTTTAATTGAGAGAATAAATTTATAAATCTAGTCATTTCTCACTTTTAAATTGTCTTGATTCTTTAGCAGAGATTTGTATAATAATTGGTGAAAAATAATAAGCCCTAGATTATCTAAAAAAATCTTTAAAAATGAGAAAAGAAACTTTAAATTAAAGTGATGAATAAATTTTAGCATCTCTAAATTAAATTGCAAGTTGCTATCTAAATCTCAAAGATTATTAAACTGCTTTAGAATATTATTTGGAGTTGATTAACCGTTAAAAACAGTTGTTATCAAGCAATAACCCATCAATAGCAAATTCACTAAATTGTATTGGTATTTGTTATCAAAATATAGGAAAAAATTAAGAAGCTCAAGAGTATTTGCTAGAATGTCTAAACATTAGGAAATAAATTTATTCAGGTGATAATCAATTAATTGCAGAATCGATGCAGGGTATAGGTAGCTTCTTTAAAAGTATTGATAATTTAGAGATGGCTTTACATTACTATTATTAATCTTTAGAGATTTTTATTAAAATATTTAAAGTAAGCCACAAATCAGTTATCTCATGCCTAAATAATATATTAGAATGTAGATTCTAACTCCTAAAAATTTGTAAAAAAAATAAAAATAATAGTCTTGCAATTGTGTATCAATTGAATAGTATTGGATATTGCCTTTTGTTACTTGATTTCAAATAAAAATCAATACTATATTTCTTAGAATCATTAGAAATATAGGAAAAGCAAGAATGTTAATTCTCAATCAAATTTAGAGCTTAGACTTTATATTTTATAAGCCTTTCATATTACTGTATAGGTGATAAAATAATGTCAAATCTCTATACAGAATAACTATTAATGTTAGCAATTCATTTTAAATGAACCATTTATTCTATCTACCTTTATCAAATAAAATAAATAAGTTTTTATTAATTACTATCATTTTTATCAAACTTAAAATCTTTCTAAACTAATTCATTTATTGATTGATTGAGTTTTATTGTTATTCACTTTTAGTATTATCTGTTCAACTAATATTTTTTATAAATTAATAATACGAAACAAATTTATTAAGGTTATCTAATTAATAGGAAAATTTGATTTAGAATTTAAAATAGAGTGAAGAATAAATATAAAATGTTAAAAATTAAAAGAAATCATTTTAAAAATAAAAATGTTTTTTCATAGTCAAAATCTATATCATTCTTTTTTCTTAAAATTTCAGCTTCAGAAATTCACAAAAAAAAGATAAATTAAATCTAAATTTTGTTTAATGATTTTATATAATTTTAATTATGAATTTTTTTATTATTTAAATAGCAAATTACTTTGATAAAATTATAATTTTATCAATAAAATTTTTAATTTAAATACTAAGAAAAGAAATAAAGTATTTAATATAAATAATTAGAAGTCTAACTGAATAGCATTATAGAACATTTAAAGATTTAAAAGATTTTAAGATTTCATAAATTTTTTTTGTTTCCCAAGGCCTCAGTAATAAGAAAGATTCTCTTTTTTATACATCTAAGATATTATAAGACTTTTTTTATTTTATTATAAAAATTAATTTTTTAAATAAGAGCACCAAATAATCACTATTAATTAATATTTAAAATGTTTAATTTTTTTATTTTTAGAATCTTCATTATAACTATTAAATTTAGAGCTTACTTATCTCTAACTCTAAATGTTGTATTTAATCATTAAAATATTAGAACTATTCATCTTAATCGGACAGCTCTTTAAATCCTTAAAAAATTAATTTCAATTAATTAGTTTAATCAATTTTATTAATATTGATTTTATTTTTTTAGTCTATTATTTATTTTTATAAATTATTTATAAACTAAAAGCAAACATCTTTTTCTTGTTCCCTTCCTCTTTCTTCTTTAGAAATCAAAAATTAACTTAATGCTTCAGTAACAAAAGAGAGAGAAAGTTATGAGGGTATTAAAGAATTTAAATTTTCTAAGAAGTGTGTGTAGATACAAATATTACTTTTAACTAATATGTTTTGCAGGTTAATATTATTGAGATGAATATCTTAGGTTATTAAAGTAGTTAAACCTTAAAGTAAGCTAAAAATTATTTTGATAAAATCATGCTTATTATTTTAATTGCGAAGAGATTAAATTTTTTCTTATATATTGCAGTCATAATTTTCAAAGATTAAAGCATAAATTTCTTTACTAATAATCTTTTTATCTAAACATTTTATACAATATTAAATGTTTTAAGTTTTTTCTATTGTCTCAATTTATTATTCATATTCTTAGTTATTTTTTTTGATAAATTTTATTAACACAATTTCTTTGTTTGGTTGTTTGCTTGCAGTAAAAAATATGCCTTCCGCATTGAATCTCCTTTATATTTAATAATCATTTAACGATAAATAAATTTCTTTATCAATTTTCTTAAGTTATTTAACTACTTCTTTTAATTGTTAATTTTACTCTAAAAATTCTAAATCTTCTTTAAATTATTAGTTAAATGTCTCCATCACCTCTATAGAAGTCAAAATTAAATTATCCGTTTAATTTTAAGAATAAAAATCATTTGAGCTATTATTTTACTCTTAATTTTAGATAGAATCATTTTCTTATTGTTAATTATCATCATTTTTATATTCCTCATTAAAATTAAAATGAGAACTAGGATTTAAAGTTGAATTGGCCTCATAAATTAATTAAAATTATTGAGATGTGCTATTAATTTCACTTTAATTTAAGTTAGATATACTCAATTAAACTGAAGGAGGTTATTATAAATCTTAATAAATTTAATTACTTAGGTTAATCGTTTCAGTATGATTGAATAATGCGTATTAATTAAGAGAGTAATTTATTATTATAGCTATATCCTAAACTTAATTGTTATATTGTATTTCATATTAAGTATTTTAAAAAAATTATTGATTAATTTCGAATGATTCATTTTAAAAATCAATAATACCTTAAGAATTTTGTACTTAACTATTTTAAATGTTAAAGCCACTCATTTGATTATTTTTTGAAAAAATATGAAAATATAAAATATTTTTAATAGTTTTTTGTTACTATTCTTGAAAAAATTAATCTATTTATTATTTTACTTGATTCTTTTTTTTTTATTTTATGGTCCCTTTTTATGATTAAAGATAATTAATTATATTAATTAATTTTATTGTTTAAAGATTTGAGTATTTTACTATTTATTAAAAAATAAAATATTTTTATATTTTACATTTTTACTCTCTTCTAAATTGTTTTACAAAGATTTAAAAGCAGTTATTTATTTAATAATTGAATGTTAATTTTAATTTTGATATTAAGCTGTAGAAAATTATTCTTTTTTAAATAATATTTCTAATAAGATAGATAATAAATATTATTTCAAAAAAAGAAAAATATTTTTATTAATTGAAACACAAAATTTTAAAGATATGTTTTTATAAACCACAAAATCTCATAACGAATTACAAAAAATTTATTTTCTGTAATAAACACTTCTTTTTTAAAATGACAAATTTTAAAAATTTTATTATTCAAGTTGAGACAGATTATTGATATCACTTTTCACGGTATTTTATTTTGATCGATCGGTAATGGCAATGGCAGGTTAGTTACATTTAAAATAGACAATAATTATGATAAAAAATTAAATAATTTTAATTTTTTTTTTCTGTATTAGTTTTAAAATACTTCATGACAAAAAATTTGAAAGGTCCTTGACTAAATTATTTTATTTAATTTTTGGAAATCTGTTTTGAATTAGAAAATTTTTATCTAGAATTTATCTATTTTTATGATGGTTCCATTTTATTTTTTATTTCAACTAACATTTTTTAATTTTGTTATTTTTCATAAAATTCTAATTCTGTACAACAGATTAACCTCAAAAATTTTTGTTCAAAATAATTTATTTGTAATTTTGATTTTTAGCTTTTCTTTTATGACTTTATTTCTTTTTATATTAAGAAATTAAGGGAATCAATAAGAAGTGCTTTGATGAGTAGAGTTATCTCTTCATTAAGTTTAATATATTAACACCACTTTTAAATTATAATAAATTTAAAGTGTAATATAGAATTATGTATTAAAAATGTAAAGTATTATATGGTAGAGATATTTGCAAAGGAAATAATTATAAATTTGAAAGATGAATATTATTTTTTATTTTAAGATAATTAATTGTTTTTTATTGGAATAACCTGAAGAATAGAAAGAAAAAATCGATGAAATTATTCAATTAAATGATTTTTTGGATTAAATGACATCTTCAATTGATAAAAGGATTTGTTGATAAATATGTAATATTAATATAAGAATGTTACAAAATTTAATACTTTGGAGGTTTTTTAGATAATTTAAAGCCACCCTTTATATGAATCTTTTCAATTTTTAGCTTAAGATGAACTAAAATTTGAGATGAAAGATAGTAAAAGAGGTTAAATGACAACATTAGTAGGACATTAATTCAAATAATTAGCTGAAGCATAAAGGCTTCTTTTTGCATAAGAATAAATAATCATAATATGGAATTATAGAAGCATTCAACAATTTTAAACACAGAATTGATTGTGATTGAAAACTACTATTATGTCCTAACAGAATGAAGGTTTATTAAGGGTGAAGATAAACTAAATCAAACATTAAAATGTTATTTAGGACATGACTACTATGACAATATTTTATTCATAGAAATATTTCTTAAATTTAGTTATGATCTTTTAAGTGAGTTTATCATTAATTGTTAAGAAATATTTTATTATTTTATGTTTGATTAGAAAATATGTACTATTCCTAAATCGTTAGCACTCTTTCTTAATTTAGTGAATCATTTTCTAATATTTAAGATTTAATTCTTTATTAAAGGATGAAGAGAATTTATTCCTGTTTATACTATGATATTAATAACATGGGCTGCATAACTTAATTAGTAAAATTAATTGTTATTATTTTCGAAATTCTTAAATTAAGCCACTACTTTTATTACATTTAAACATTTTTTTGCTTGTGATTGGTATTATTTTATCATAATATCAAACTCCTCAACTAGAATCTTTATTAAGAGATAATTAATTTATATGTAGAAATTAATGCTCTAGCTTAAATTATTTAATAGGAGTAAATTGCCTATGAGGTCCATATATCAATCAGAATAGCAGTCCAGTTTCTTTAACTATTGTTTAAGAAGATATTTTTTTATTAAAAAAGACTAATAATTTACTTTTTAAGTGTTTTTCTGCTCATAAGTTTAAAATAAGTTATAAATTATTTAAAAGAACTCTTTTCTACTTCTCTTAATGATTAAAATGGCTCAATAACCCACTAAATTAGCAAACTTTCTCCTTTTTATTATGAAAATAATTATTATCTAAAAGCTTATTCAAGTGTTTACTGCTAATGGTTTTATTTTGAATGTTTAATTTCAAGATCTCTTCTAAGTGTTGAGATTGATCTACTCAAAAAAATTCATATTTACAGATGTTGCAAAGAATTTTATCACTAGTCTTTATAAAAGAATCCCTTTTTTAGTTATTCAATTCTTCATTGTCTCTATTCTCCAACCATTTAGTTTTCATTTTTACCAAAAAGGCAAGTTGCTTTCTTCTTCTGATTCTTCTTCTTCTTCATTTTTATTGGTTGGTACATAAGTTTTTTTAGTGTGGATAAATGCAATGAAGACATAAAAATGTCTTCTCAATTATTTTTATTTTGAGAGAATTGAAATAAAAATCATAGAAAAAGTTGAGTAATTGTAAATTTATAAATATTCAGCAATTATTTATGGAAGAAAATTTAAGTTAAAATAAGGAACATATTAGAAACTGCATGCTTTATAAATTTTCATAAGAAAAGAAAAAATATGGATTGATTAAAATTCAAGAAATGAAAAAGCTAATGGAAATTCTGCTGAAAACATTTGAAGAATTATGCTAAAAGAACTTAAATTACCTATTGAATCTATTAGTCTAAATATTTTTATTAAGCATTTAACAAAAATATGTAATCTTTCATATAAGAAAGTATCATATCCAAAGCCCGTCAAATAGCTAATTTTAGGATAATAATGTTCATCTTAAAAATGATGAAAACATAATTCAACCTTATTTCCTAAAACCTATCTCATAACCTAGCCAAAATTTTAGTAATCCATCTGAAATTAAAATTTACTTACTATACTAAGCCAATAAGACCCAGCACTAACTAAGTGATCATCTTAAATTCAATCTTAATAGCATTAACACTTAAATAAGACTCAATAACACAATATAATTTAAACTAACTTAGATAGCTCATTGAATAGGAAAGCATAAAATGTTTCAAGAGCCTCACCAATAAACTAGGTTAACCAACATAGACTTAATTAAATAGAAATAAAATAAGACTTACTATCTTTAAATAAGTCAAATAAGTTGTTCAAAGACTTTGAATTTAAAGCCTGGATAACAAAAACTATTTTAATCTGATATTAAACCTAAATATAGTCAATTATTTTCTCCTCATTCAAGTTTAAAAACTGACACTAAGACATTAAGGCCTCTAGCCAACCTTTCCGATATCTTTGTTTTAAATTAAACTTTAGAACAAATAGATAAATCCCCATACACATCCTAGAAAATCAAGGCTATGGTAGTTAGAATAAATTAAGAAATTTTGAATTTCCTTCAAATTAACCAAACCTTACACAAACAGAAATTGAATATTTATCATCAATAAATAAAAATTCTGATAATAAAGATAATATCATCTTGAATAAACAAGACTAAACCATTATTTTTTCTTAATCTAAAGGAACCCACACATAAACTGGCTAGTCTTTATCACTCAATTAGATACTTACAGCTAGCTTTAACAAAAAAACTTTGGACTATAATGAGCTAATAAAAAGAAATTAATTTTATTGATTATTAAAATAAATTTATTGTAAAAAAAATTAAAAAACATGTATTTAAAATTAAAATTTATTAAAAAAGTTAAAATTTTTAAATAAATTGATAATATTTTTATGTACAAAATCAAAATTTATTTATTTATAAATCTTACAATACGTATTTATTTAATTACTATTTATTTGTAATTCTAGCTTCTAAAAACAAAAGATATTATTTGGATTTAATTAAATATTTTCAAAATACTCAGATTATATTTATGGTTAAATATTAGTTATTTTAGCTAATTTAAAAAGATGCTAGATTATTGCTAGTTGTTGTATTTTTGTATTTTATAAGTTATCATTAAAAATATTAACCAGGACAGATTTCTAATTTATCATTTCAATAAAAAAATGTTTGTTCAATTTAATTTGTTTTTTATGCAAAAATTTAAAACTTAATCAAGAAATTTTTCATTCAATTTACAAATAAATTAGCAATAGTCTATTTTAAATAAAGTAAAAAAAAAAGTTTATTTTAAACAATAAATATTTTAAAATCAACAAAAATTTAATTACTATTAATAACCATTTATTTATTTTTTCAATTTATAAATTCTTTGACTATTTCAGCATCCTTTAAAATTATTTTACTTCCTTAGAAATGCATACCAATATAAAGTCTTAAATCATCGTATTATGTTAGTTTTTATTTTTATTCAGGTTCTAATTTTAGTTTAGATTCATAATTAGGGTAGTCTACTACTTCTAATATCTACTCTTTCAACCATACTCTTAGTTCTATCAATTTATCTCTGCTTAATGAAAATTACCTATTTCCTTTTTCTTTATTTTAAATACCCCAATCATTATAATTTACTATATAATCACTTATATTTACTAAATAACTACTTAAATTATCTCTGAATCCATAATTTAAATCGGCATTTACATTTCTCATAAGACCTATCATAAAATAATCATCTTCTTTAATAATTTCTACTTTAAATCTAAAAACATATTTCACCTCTTTTTATAAGTTTATACTCGATATACAATTCACCCAGTTATTATTATTTAACTTCTCAATTTCATATTCACCATCTTCCCTTTATTTTATACTTAAATCTCTTTATCCATCATTAAATTTTGTAGCCACCAATTTAATCCTGAATTAGAGTAATCCTTTCTGAGCAATTAATATGATTTTATTAACTTATTCATCTGATAAACTCTTTAAGAAGTGAAATTTATTTTAATCAGTAAAAATTTTAGTAAAATTAATTGATTTTAAGAATGGTTTAATATCAATTAAAGTCTTTTAAAGTAGCTAAATTACTTAAGAATTTAAGAAATTCATTTTAAAATTAAAGATTGAATCAATTGATTTAATTTCTAAGCTATTCTTTACTTCATTTTCATATTATTAATTAGATTTTAACAAGATTTAATGATTTACATACTCTTCTATTAATTTAAGATTACTTTCACTGATCTTCTCAAATTCGATTGCTTTCTTGTTTTCTTGAAAAATTGAATCAACTCTTGATAATTCAAGGATAGGATTAACTCTGTTTAGACTTTAATTCAGCTTCTTTATGAATTCATTGGAGCAAAAGTTAGATTTATTAGTAACAAGATTCATTATTAAATCTGTTGTTATTTTGAAGTCTCCTCTATTGTTTTGATTGTCTTAGCCACCATTCATAATATTTTGGTTATTTTATTATGGGAGTGAACAAGCATCTAAATCTTAATTAAAAAAAGAAATCTAATCAAGAAAGCAAAAAATATTTTATTTAATCATATTAGGATTCTCTAAATTGAAATTTGTTTGAATTTAACAAGTTTAAGAAAGAAGATCTTACAACAATTGAGTATTTTAATCTTTTTAAGTCTCAATTTGTTCAACGAATTATCTACAAGCATGAGAATGTTCATGCAGATTATTCGATTAATGATTAGTAAGAAGTTATTAGAAATCAAGAATTTTAGAGATTTCTTAATATTTTTAGAGAGTTTTCAAGGTATTAGTTGGATTCTTTTAAGCTTAATTGATCATCTTTTTTTAGATGATATCAATTTTATCTAAAAACTCTTTTTTTAGTTGATCAAAGAACTGAGTAATTTACTTTTCATAGTCTATTTAGGACTAATTTTGAGTAAATTCAAAAAGATCTTAAATAATTTAGTAATCATTGACAGGAGGCCATTTTGGAATGATAGAGTTGTGAGCTTCTGAAATTATTTGATCAATCATAAGATAATTAGTAGCTTAAAATGAAAGATCGTGGTTAAAGCAAGATGAACAATAAAAAAGAGGTTTTTGATAATTTGGGCTTGAAAGAAGATCATTAACCTAGATAAACTAGAGTTATTTATTTGGATGCTTTGAACATTTAAATTTTCCAATTGCAATTTTATCCATTTATGAGATTATTTATAGTATTGAAAAATATCTAATAATGAGATGTAGAATTAATATTTTTAAAACTTTTTTTATTAAAAAATTTTTGGAATACTCAAAAAATTAAGATAGAAATAAAAATATATGCGTACTTGATGATTCCATTTAGAAATATAATAAAAAATGTACATTTTTAAAATGAAATAGCAAAAAATGAGATTTTGAGTAAAAATAAAAAAAAATATTTGTAAAACTTAGTTATACTAAGTGTAAATAAAATGAGTAGATTTTGTACTTAATAAATTTAAATATGCCTGATCTTTTTTAGGTAGAGACAGGCATACATTAAATTCTCAAATAGCTATACAAAAGAGTTTCTTCTTCTCTACAGGAATATATTTCTCTCTAGTATTGTTAGATCTTTAATAATCACATTTTATAACTTAAAAAAATATCATCATGAAGATGGAATTTACCAAAAGAGAACTTACAGAGCTAAAGAAATGGGTTGTATTAGGTATATTGATAATCTCTTATACCTTTTTGAAGTGCTTTACAATACAAAGAAGGAATGAATATAAATATAATTAAAATATTAAAAAATAATAAAATTCTATTATTAAAAAAGACAAAAATATTCATAAGTTTGCACTATTGTTTTAAATGATTATTTTATTGTATCATTTTTTTAAAATATCAATTATTAAAGCCCTTTTTTTATTTAATTGATTCATATATTTGTATTTCATATATTTAATTGCTTTTTAACAATAAAACTCTGATCAATAAACACTCCATCAATTAAACTGTAGTTAAAATTATTTTAACAAATCTACAGTTAAATATCCTTTTATTCACTTTTGATTTGTAAGAAAATATTATAAATTTTAGATTTACTCTATTGATGTTTTAGATATTCATTTTCTCTTTCTGCTTGCTCTTAAAAACTTTTAGACGATCTTTAATTTTGAAGAATATTATTATTTACTTTTAATAAATTTAGTTCATTAAACAAAATAACAAATTGTCTTCAAATAATTTCATAACATTTTCATCTGCTTTTTACTACCAACTTTTTCAGTTGCTTATTTAATAATAATTATCATTTCAATTTTTAATTGTACAATTTATCAGTGCATCTATGCTTATTGATTCTTAATTTAAAATCTTTTTTATTTATGTAGAGAGTAAAGCTGAAGAACATCTTTTTTTAGGGCATCTAAATAAAAATGATTGCATTTTAACATCAATTGTTCTAAAAATATTTTCTTTTTAATTGAAATAAATCATTTTTTAGATTTCTTCACTTATTGATTTCCTTATTAGCTTTTTTTTAAAGAAATTATGATTAATTCTTTTTCTAAAAGTTCTAATCCTTCTTCATTATCTTAGCTTTTTAATGATCAATTCCTAGGATCTGACCTTATCCTATTGAAAATTGGTGATGGAAATTGAAATCTAAGGTATAAGATGATTAATTCATGTAAAACAAAAGAAGATTTAAAGAAATCTATTCTTAAACACTGGAAGAAGATTTCTTATGATAATTTGTCCTATTTATCTCAATAGTTTATCTATGTAGATTATTCTCTCAGTTTAAGAATGAGCTAAAGTTAATGGGGTTTGCTTCTTATTGTAATCAGATATAAGGTAAATTAGCTTCTGAATACCTTATTTGAAGAGAATGACTGCTAAATTATCAAATTATTTAATAGAAAGTTGAGACAGATTTCCTATTTATTTTTTATTTTTAAGGTTTTACTTCTTTCACATGTACTTTTTTTATTGATAAAGAATAGTATTTTTCACGTTAAATATAAACAGTTTTAACTAATTTCAAAAAATACCAGCTAGATTTACAAAATTTTTGCGTTTTTTAAAGATTTTATAAACAATAAACTTCTGAACTTAATGAATAAAAAAATAGTCAATCTTTGTAAATTAATAAAGATATAAATATTATAAAATCAACAAATATTTAATTAAAATTCATTCTTATTTATTTATCTTTTCAATTTATAAATTCTTTCACTATTTGAGCATCCTTTAAAATTATTTTAATTTTTTGATAAGCAACACCAATATAAAGTCTTAAATCATCATATTATGTAAGTTTTTATTTGTATTGATTATCTAGTGCTATTTTATATTCATAACCAGGATAGTCTAACACTTCTAATATCTACTCTTTCAACCATACTCTTAGTTCTATCACTTTATCTCTACTTATTGAAAATTACCCGTTTCCTTTTAATTGATTTTAAATACCATGTTCATTACGATTTATAAAGCAATTATTTTAATTTAACAAATAACAACTTAAATAATCTGAATATCCATAATTTGAATTAGCATTTGCATTTCTCATTAGACCTATCATAAAAGCTTCACCTTCTTTAATACTTTCCACTTTAAATCTAAAAACATATTTCACATCTTTTTCTAAGTTTATACTTGATATACAATTCACCCAAAAAATACTATTTAACTTCTCAATTTCATATTCACCATCTTCTCTTTATTTTATACTTAAGTCACTTAATCCATTGTTCAATTTTGTAGGTACTAGTTTAATATTGAAATAAGTTAACGATTTATGAGCAATTAATGTAAATCTATTAATTTTCTAACTATCAGTTGGAGAATTTTGAGCTTCATTGATCATCTTTTTTTAGATGATATCAATTTTATCTGAAAACTCTTTTTTGAGTTAATCAAAGAAATCAGTAATTTGCTTTTCATAGTCTTCTTTGGATTAATTTTGAGTAAATTCAAAAAGATCTTAAATAATTTAGT
>JH720295.1:1513652-1523970 GCA_000231825.2 Tetrahymena elliotti 4EA
ATACCCATCATCTCTATAAAAAATTAAATTTTTTAAATAAGCGTTTTCATTCATTAAATGTATTTGCTAAATAAATTAAAAATAATAGACTTGTTATTCTTTTTTATTCATATTATTTTAACAAGCAAAATAGTTTAAAAATTATCAAAATAAATAAATATTTACTCAACAATAAAATTAAAATATCAGGTTAATTAATGAAAATAAAGAGGTTTTGATGATTTTAAAAATAAAATAAAATTTTTTAATAAAAAAGATAGAATTTTATTTTTAAATAATTATGAAATATAAATAGTTAATAGTTTAAAAATTGAAAAATCATAATTATTTTAGAAATAATTTGTAATTTTTTATTTTTTGATATTCCTTTTTCTTCTGGTTCTTCATAATCACTAATTTATTAACTAAATCAATATAATCACAATTAGCATTGAACTATTGAACATTTTTCCCTTTAGTCTTTTTTTATGGAAGCTCTTCAATTTCACATTATATATCATATTTATCTTCTTTATATTCTTAAATTTTTTCTTCATCGCTTTAAGTAGTGTTTTGTATCACTTCCATCAAAATCAATTTCTAATTTTGCTTCTTCTTTCTTTACATTATTAAAATAATATTTTTAAATTATATTTGATAAAAATTAAAAATTTACTACAATGTTTTGAATATCATCTTTTAATTGATTTTAAATATCTTCGTAATCACAGTAATCTAGCTAATCTCTTTAGATAAATTCTTTTTACTTCATTTCTTCTTAAATACCTTGAAATAATTCCTATTTATTTTGAATTTAAAATATGATTTTCAGACCCATCAATTTTTATTCCAAGACAAATAAACCCACTTTTATAACAATTAATCGGAAGGAGCTTGTAGATTCCTTTCTTAGTCAAGTTTTCTTTTTTTAATCCTTCTTTATTTAACCAATCATTAAAGTATTCTCTAAACTTTTGTTTAAAAACTTTATTTACAGAGATATCTAATGGCTATAAGATACTTGTGCAGCCTGAAGGGATAAAATCCATAAGAGAAACTTGTTTAATTTAACTTTCCTTAAAATATTATTTTAAAGAATCTGATTTATGGCAAGAAAATTAATCCCAAATAAGTACATTAATTAAATCTTAGTTAATTTTTTTTACATTAAAAAATGTTTACTTTAAATAATTTTTTAATAAATCAGTTGTATACAATTTTAATTTTTTGTAAAAAAATTTAAGTTTTCTCAAATTTAAAAGACTAAATGAATAACACAACAATTACTTTAACATCAACTTAAGCTCAAAACACAATCCAATTTGCTTGGAATAGTTTTATAAAATGTGGAAATACAGTCAAAAGATCTTTAATAAAGTAAATAAATCAATATCAATAAAGATAGTTAACTCATAGTTAAAAGCTAACCAATTTAAATCAAATTGAAAATTAACAACCATAAATTGACCAATCAAACAGTAAAAATATAGATAAAAAGAATGAAAACATTGAATTAAGTTAAGAAGATAAACATTTATCTTAAGAAAATCTCACTAATTAAAATGAAAAATATTCTAAATTTAAATTTGAAATTAAGGATCCAGAAAAAGTGCAATAAGAAACAAAAGGCTTAGTTCTTGAATAGTAAATTATAGAAGAACATAATTAATAGACTTTATTAAAAAACTCATAAAACAATACAGAATCTTAATATAGTTCTAATTTAAATAATTTTGATTAACAAAGCGATATAGAAAAATAAATTTAAGTTATTGAAGATAAATGGAGCATTAACATGTTTGAAGAGTTAAATACCAATTCTAATATTAGAGAAAACTTCAAAATGCACTAAAATGAAATATTTGAGCTACTAAAAAGTTAAAACTATTACTTGCTCCAAAAATAAAATTTAAATTAAAATAAAGAAGTCTTTGAAGGCAAAGAAATTAATTAAAATAATGTAGTAAAGATGTTTTTTTTGTAGTGATGCATGACATAAAAGAGCTTTAATTTAAAGAATAAATAGAAAAAGCAACAAAAATAAAAGGAGAATAAGAGTCTATTTTGATTAAAACTTTGAATTTATCCTCGAATTTAAAAATTTTAGTTGTGGATATATTTTATTACTCTTATCTTAGTGATTAAATCAATGATTTGTTACCAGATGATTTTAGATTTTGGAATAAGAAGTTATTCTTATTACTAAACCAAGAATTAGAAAAACATTTTCAATGTGATGAAGATTAATAAATTTTTAATAATTTGTAACGTTATTAAGATTAAATAATAGCATCTTTGATAGAAAAACATTATTATTTAGGAAGATATCTAAAAAAGGTAGGGCAAGGTATTATATTTGATGGCTATAGATAATCTACTTAAGGAGATGTTTAAAATTTTATATTTAAAATTTACCTCAATCTTAATAATAACCTAAATAATATTGAAGAAGAAATTAAGATTATGAAATTATTTGAATTTTAAGGAAATGTTATAACTTTAGTTGACTAAATTATTATCCAAATAAAAGATAGTTTTGTTAGTATTCTTGTATTAGAAAAATGTAAATATAGCTTAGATCATGAATTGAATTTACTTTTAAAAAATAATAATTTTCCTCTTATGAAATTAGTTTAAATGACTTTTGATTTGTTAGATGGAGTACTTTAATTCAGGATTTACAATATTCTTCATTTAGATATTAAACCTGCAAATATATTAGTCTCTTTCTCTGGCTAATATATTTATACAGATTTTGGTATCTCAGAATTAATAAAATAGAATCAAGATATTGAAGTCAGAGGACATACATAGAAATATGCAGCACCTGAATAGATTAATTAATAATGATCCTAAAATAAACTATAAATCTGATTTGTACTCTTTAGGAAAAACTTTTTAAGTTATTATTTAAGTATATGAAAATATGAATTCAGACAATAGTGAATTTGTTTAATTTTTTAAAGATTTAGTTTAATCAAAATGGTTCTGGATAAGCCAGAAGATAGAGAAGAGGGTAAGGATATACACAAAAAACTAATTTAGTAAATGATTAATTTAGATTGCTTTGATTTTTAATTGGGATATTTGAAAAAATTAGAAACAATTTAAGATTAATACTTGTATGGTGAAAAGAAAGATGTTTAATATTTCTTACAATTAAATCTTCATTACAATTTAGTTTCTTTAAGAATTTCATAATCAATCTATTCAAAAAATAAAGATCTTGATTTAGATGGTAAAAATATATAGTTAGAAAAAATAGCTACATAGCTAAACAAAATTGGTTTATGCTACTAAAATCTTGCAATTTGAATAAGCTATTAAAAATATAAAAAGTCTCTTAAAATTAGATAGATCATTTATGAAAGTCACAGTTCAGAAATAGCTTAGTCATTAAATGATATTGGATAATGTTATTTTCTTATGTATGATTATGAGAATAGCTTAAAATTTTTACTTAAATCTCAAGAAATGAGGAAGAATTTGTTTATTTAAAATAATCATGATTTAGCATATTGGAAGTGTTTATCATTATCTTTCATAAGACAAAATCGCTTTAAAATATTAATTAGAGTCTCTTTTAATGATTAGGAGCATTTTTAAAGGAAATAATAAAGATTTTTCTGAAGTAATTAATGATAGTGCTAATAGTTATTTATAATTACATGATATGAACAAAGCATTTTATAAATAAAACTAGTCATTTGAAATGAACAAATTTTTATTCAATGAAATGCACCATTACATTACTATTAATTATTATAATTTTGGTAACTATTATATATAAATAGGAGATTTAACTAATACTTTAAAATATTTTCAAAAATCTTTATAAATAAGTTAATAATTATTTGGAAATTATCATTCATAAGTTGCAGGTAATTTCTACCAAATAGGATTTATTTATGATTAAATTGGATATTTAGAAAAAGCATTAGAAAAATATTTATAAAGTTTAGAAATATTTAAACAAATTTATATATAAAATAGGATTTAAGTTTTTAGATGTATGCTACAAATTAGTTTAATTTATAAGAAATTGAATGAAACTGCAAAAGCTGAAGAATTACTTCTATAGGGGAGAGATGAAATTTTAAATTATTGTATAAGTAATTAGTATGATCCTAAGTATTTTGAGGTTTTAGGTGATTTTTAATATTATTTATGTAAATTTGAAGATTCTTTAAAAGCATATAATAAATCTCTAAGAATGAGCCAACAAATGTTTTAAAATGAAAGTATAAATTCCTCAATTATAAGATTAATAGGAAGGAGTTTTATAAAATATGGATTATTTAAAAAAGGTAAAGTATATTTACTACAAGCCTTAGAAATAGCAAAAAGATCTTTTAAAAATAATAATCTTGAAATAATTTAATATTTGATTGAAATTGGTGAATTGTATACAAAATACAGAGAAAAGAATACAAAATCTTTTATGCTCTTTCTTTTTTTAAGTATGATGATAATTATTTTTTATCACTAGAATATATTGTAAAATGCTATTCACTTAAAAATGACTTTGATTAAGCCTACAAGATATCTATATAAAATTTTTAACAATCAGCAAAATGTAAAATCAATGAACAATATTAAGAAGGATCTTTGAAATTAATTGCTAAAAGTTGCTAAGATATTTAAAATTATAAATGCTATTTACTTTGTCGTTTACAATATTAAGATATAAAAGAAGAAGATAATTTGTTAAGGATAAGAGCTTTATATGAAATACTTGGAGATATGTATTTGGCAATAGAATATTATCAAGAAATATTTGAAAGAATAGATTATATAGTGTATAGAGATGGATATATAACAGAGTCTGATAGTCATAGTAGTGAGAGTGATGCATTTCTTATTTTTCTTTTAAATTTAGGATCATGCTACAAATAAATTTAATAATATGAAGAAGCTCTAAAATACTTTTTTTTACTTCATGACTTAATCAAAGATTCATCAGTGGTTAAAGAAGTTATTCAAGATTTGCTTTAAGATATTATATTTTGTTTAAAAAAGTGCTCATTATTTAAAATATCAAACTTTTATTAAAAATAACTCAATAAGTTAGACTAAAACTAAAAATATTGGGATAAAAAATTAAATTTAATAGATTGCAATTAATATTTTTGAATAGGGTGATACAGAATTAGGAAGAATCTCATAAAAGATTTGCTAATTGAGATAAAAAAATAAAATTATTTTTTTATTTCTTCATGAAAATGTTCTTTAAGATTTAATTAATTCCATAGAATTTCTGTTATTGTAATTTTTTAAAATTTACAACATTAATTTTTTTTATTAATCTAATTCACAAAACATCACCTGAATAAAAAAATTTTGATCTTAAAATCGACTATAAATCTGGTTTATACTCTTTAGGAAAAACTTTCTAAGTTATTATTTAATTTTACAAAGAAATTAATTCAAAAAATCATGAATTTGTTGAATATTTTAAGGATTTAGTTAAATCGAAAATGGTTAGTGAAAAACCAAAAGATAGAAAAGAGGGTATTAATATTCACAAAAAACTAATTAAGTAAATGGTTACTTTAGATTGCTTTGATTTTGAATAGGGGTATTTGAAAAAATTAGAAACAATTTAAGATTAATACTTGTATGGTGAAAAGAAAAATATTTAATATTTCTTACAATTAAATCTTCATTACAATTTAGTTTCTTTAGTAATTTTATAATCAATCTACTCAAAAAATAAAGACCTTGGTTTTGAAGGTAAAAAAAAATCATTAGAAAAAATAGCTACATAATATAACAAAATTGGTTTATGCTACTAAAATCTTGAGCAATTTGAGCATGCTATTAAAAATTTTAAATAATCTCTTGAAATTAGATAGATCATTTATTAAGGTGAAAGCTCAGAAATAGCTTAGTCATTAAATGATATTGGAGGTTGTTATTTCTTTATGTATGACTATGAGAATAGCTTAAACTTTTTACTTTAATCTCTAAAAATGAGGAAGAGTTTGTTTATTTAAAATAATCATGATTTAGTTAAAACACTAATCAATATTGGAAATGTTTATCACAGGTTTTCTTAAGATAAAGTTGCTTTAAAATACTTTTTAGAGTCTCATTTAATAATTAAAAGTAATTTTAAAGGAAACTATGAAGATGTTTCTATAGTGATGAATTGTAGTGGAAATAGTTATATAAGTTTACAAGAATATAAAAAAACGCTTCATAAATACAACTAGTCATTTAAAATTAATAAATTTTTATTCAACGAAATGCACCCTTATATTGCTATCAATTATTATAATATTGGTACTTATTATTTCACAATAAGAGATTTAATTAATAGTTTAAAATTTTTTCAAAAATCTTTATAAATAAGTTAATAAATATATGGAAATACTCATTCATTAGTTGCAAAAAATTTCTAACAAATAGGATTAATTTATGATAAAATTGGATATTTAGATAAAGCATTAGAAAAATATTTATAAAGTTTAGAAATATTTAAACAAATTTGTAAATAAAATTGGTACGATATTTTTAATTGTATGATAAATATTAGTTTACTTTATGAGAATATGAGTGAAACTAAAAAAGCTCATGAATTACTTGAATAGGGAAGAAAGGAAATTTTAAAAAATTCTCTAATAAAATAGTATGACCCTCAATATTTTGAGATTTTAGGTAACTTTTAAAATAATTTAGGTTTATTTTAAGATTAAGAAAAAACATATCTTTAATCTCTAAAAATGAGTTAACAAATGTTTTAAAATGAAATTCAAATTTCAAGGATTATGGGATCAATAGGAAATATCTTCAACAAATAGGGATTATTTAAAAAAGCAAAAGCATATTTGCTATAAGCTTTAGAAATAGCTCGAAGATTTTAAAAAAATAATAATTTAGGAATAATTTACTCTTTAATTGATGTTGTTGTATAGAGTGTAAAATAAATATTTAGTAAATTTCAAGAAACACTTTTTAGAAGCTTTAAATAATAGCTTTGATATAATTTCATGTTTTAACTTGAAGAATTTTAGAAAAGAGAAGTCCAAAAGAATAGGGAATCTTCAATTAAATACTTTGAAAAAGCTTTAGAGATAGCTAGAATAAGTAAGAGTAATTATTTAATATCAGTTGTGTTGAGTAAAATAGGTTATTACTATTTTTATTTTGAAGATTATTAAGAAGCTCTTAGTTATTTTGTAGATTCTTTAGAATAGAAGATGTAATTATTAAAAGAAATAAACAAAAATATCTAAATTTTATCAGATGAAAAAATTAATCAAAATATTTAAATCACTAATCTTTTATTTTAAATTGGGTTATGCTACTTCAAGTGAAAAGATTTTGAAAACTCTTTAAAATATTTTATAAATTACAGTAATATTAGACATACTCTTTCTTACATAAAGTATGATGATAAATATTTTTCATCACTTTAATATATTGTAAGATGCAAAACAATTATAAACGACTTTACATAAGTTGACAAGGCATCTTTATCAGCTTTTAAACTATCGGTTAAATTAAAAAATAAAAATTAATTAGAAAATTCTTTGAAATTAACTGCTAAAAGTTGTGAAGATGAAGATGTTTAAAATTATAAAAAGTATATACTTAATAGTTTTCAATGTTAAAATGATTTAAAATAAGGATATGATAGATATAAATATTTGTTAAAGATAGGAGTTATATATGAAATACTTGGAGATATTTATTTGGCTATTGAATATTATGAAGAATTATTTAATGAGAGAGAAATAGTAAAGTTTTTTAAATTGAATTTTTAATGTCTTTAAAATTTAGGATCATGTTACAAATAAACTGAATAATATGAAAAGCTTTAATATACTTTTTAAAATTATTTGACTCTATCAAATCAGAAAATGAATTGAAAGAATCAATTAAAGATTTACTCGAAGATATAATATTTTGTTTAAAAATGTGCTAATAATTTCAAAAATGTTAGTTTTATTAAGAATATCTAGATGATTTAGATAGAAACTAAAAATGTACTTATAAAAAATAAAACTTAATATTAAGAGAGTGTAGAAAAATATTAATGGTTTGACCCAAAATTCAGAAGAATGTAAAGAGAAGATTAGTTGAGCACAATAAAAAAATAAAATTAACTATTTTAAAATAAATAAAAATTAAACAATCAAATTAAAGTGTATGAGTAGTTAAATAATTAATAGATTTTAGTTAAATAAATATCATAATAATATTTATATTAATTAAATAGTATTCTAAAAATAAATTTAATTTCTGTGGGTAAGAAATTTATTAACATTTTATTTCTTCCTTCAAAAAGTTTTAGATATTTTTCCTAATATTAGTATTTCTGTAATAAATAATAAATTTAATACCCTCCTTATTCTTTTTTATTCATATTATAAAAATATAAAAATGAACATAATTAATTATTACATTTTGAACAAAACAAAAATATTCTAATAGGAACAATAAATAAAATTTACAAGTTCATTTTTTTATAAATAAAATTTCAATAAAGGTTTATTTTTTAGAGAAAGTAAAATAAGAAAAATAAAGATGAAAAGACTATTTACTTTTCCTATTTTTTGTTGTTTTAAATTATTCAATAGATTAATAAATAAATTCAATCAATTTATTTAATAGAAACTATTGTTTTTATAGGAATTTTATTTTTAAGAAAAAATAAGGTTTTCTTAGACAAAAAATTGATTGAAAAATAAAATGAAATAATTTATTTGTAACTAAAATAAAAATAAAGAGGGAATTACTAATTATTTTCATGATAGTTTTTTCTTTTTGAATTGATTTTAACAGTTAAGTTTGATAAACATAAAAGAAAATGTAATATTGAACAATATTTTAAAGTTTAATTAAAAAAATATTTTGTTTTTATTCAGTTACTACTACTTTCATAATAAATTTAATGTTAAGCTAAAGAAGTTTTGAAAGAAAGAGGTTGAAAAATAACACCATCAGCTTTATAGAATTTGCTTTAGAATTCAACCCAATGCAATCTCAAAGTGTGGAGGAAACATTCCATGACATCCATACACATTAAGACACCAAAAGTCATGATTGCAAATATGAAATAGCCTACAAGAAGACCAAGAATTGATGAACTTTCTATTGAGCTCTTAAGTGTCTTTTCAAAAAATACTGCTGCAAGTTAGGAATGTGCTAGTGAAAGTGCCCAAAGTCTGAGATAAGAAGCAGTATGAGATACACTTCCTAGAACAAATTCAATGGACTCAATTATTTAATGAACAAATAGTTCAGAAAAGTTCTCATGATTGTGGTGTTGTTATCCTTACTATTTTAAATGCTACTTTTCATGGTGGTGATGAGATTAAGAGGTAATTTCTTCTTGGTCTTAAATTTCAAGAACTTGAGGTGAATGAATTTGTTGATCTTCATTTTTTGATCCAAAAAAGTATAATAGAATTGGCTTAGGGAAAAGCATTAGTGGGACACAAACTGCTGCTATAATTAAAAGATAGAGTTGAAGTTTTTCTTATTCTTTACGAGAAATATCAATATATCCTAAAATATTATCATAATTAGGATCAAGCTTGCCAAAATTTAAAATAAAATTTAGCATAACAGTTAGGATAGATGGAGCATCAGAAGGATCAAAACTAGAGAGCCACTTAAATAGAATCAAAAGAACCATGTAACCAAAAGTACAAATAAAAAAGAATAATTGAGGTATAAATTCAAAGAAAAAATCAATTGAATTCAATTATAGCATTGAATTTAAACCTTTAAGAAGAATACCTAAAAGCATCTAGCTAACACCCAAAATGATAGCAGATTTCATTTTGAAAGAATTAAAGAATGTTAGACTATTTTTGGAATCAAGCCAAACAGGGTCTATACCAAAATCATAAACACAGTCATCTTTTCTCTTTATTTTAGATTTACCTGAAAAACTATAGCAACTACCAAACAAGTCCAAAGGAATACTCATGAAATCATTATAAATCAAACCACAAAAAGTTGCAAAAAAGCCCATCATAGCAATAATATATCTGCACTTATAAAGATAATCTTCATGATGAATCTTTTTATCATAAGAAAACATCAAGTAGCACCCATAAGTAAAGAGCAAAATGCCATGTCCTATATCACCAAACATAACACCAAATAGAAAAGGGAAGGTCACAATACTAAAAAATCCAGGATTTATTTCTCTATATCTATTTGTATATTTATAAAAATGTTAACAAATTTAGATTGTTTAAATATCAAAGATTCATTCATTTCTATTTCTAAAATAATTATTTTTCTAATTTTAATAAGAAAATAATTTTATTCAAAATAAAGTAACTCTTCAAACTTATTTAATTTAATTAAAATTTCAATA
>JH720295.1:1524070-1556620 GCA_000231825.2 Tetrahymena elliotti 4EA
TAAAAAATAAATAATTTTAAAGAAAAAATTAATAATTATTTAACATCTTACTTAGTTTCTAAATCAAATTTTTCAAAAGAAATGTATAAAAAATAAATTTAAGAAAAATGAAAATATTTCTTTAATTGTTAGTTGCGTTTTAGAAAAATGATGAGTTATTTGGAAGAATAGAGATGAGTAATAAATAAATCTAAGTACCTAGGTATACCATATGTGTTAATGATTTCTTAGAATACATCTAAAAACTAGTTTTTCTGAATTTTAGTAGGTCTTTTATTTTCCTTTTAAATATATGATAAAAAAATTAATATTTTTAATTGTTGAGAAAGAATATTGAAATTACAATAGTAAGTCTGTTGTATTCAGAGTTTGATACAGGATGAAGTTAGGCTGTGGCATAACGAGGGTCTTGAGAGGATTAAAGAAATTGGATTACATTTTCTTCTTCTGATTTAGGAAGCCAAACATAAGCTTTTAAAACGGCTCCTGTATTTTTAGTTAGATTTATGTTATGATAGATTTGTTTTTCACGAACTAGATGCAATCTGTATTGCTCTAATAAAGTGATTTCTTCAGTTTAGTTTTACAATTTAGAAAATATTTATTCCATGTGTTTGTAAGTAAGTCTGAGTAATTCTTTACTTTTTTGATATTCTTCTGCATTTTACTAGATATCCATTTAAAAGTTTTCTTCATCACCTTCTAATTTGAAGATATTAGCTTCTACTGATTAACAAATTTTCATTAATTTAGCTTCAAGTAAGCTAGATTTATTATATATAAATAAAAAAACTCCTTTCTTAATTTCTACATTTGGATTCTCAGGTTTAACAATTTTATATTTAGTTCCTGCTGTTTCTATAGGCTAAGCATGAATAAAGCATTTGCCTTTAGTTGCACGAAACATAGATTTTTATAAACGAAGACTGTCAGACATGTCAACTGTACCCACTATAATACCAATACAAGACTAATCTTCACTAATCTATCTAAAATTGGAAATCTACTAATCTTATTAGATCAATGGAGCTATTTTTTCCAAACAAACCATCTATTCAACCAACAAATTCATGTTAGTTCTAATCTTAAGCGCTGCTGCTATTTATTTCTAGATATCACCAAGCTTTTTAAAATAATTATCAAAAATATATGTTAATTCTTAATAATATTTTGAAATAACTAAAGGAATTTCTTTCTTGTTTTCTTTATCAAACAACAGTAAAAAATGAAAGCAAAAATTGAAATTTTCAAAAAAAATTAAAATAAATTTAATTGAAAGATATTTTTTAATGATTGAAAGAATATTTTAATTGAATTTCTCTTTAGATTTTTGAAGAAGTTTAAGAATAATTGTCTTACATTTGTTTTGATTTCCTTTTCAAGCTCATCAATATAATATTATTCATCTTATTTGCGAGATTTCTTTTTAATTTCTAAAAGATTTAGGAAATTGGAAACATCTCCTTTACCTAGTCCATGATCGTATCCAAACTAATTCATTATTTAACCTATTTCATCAATTATGCACAAGAGCTCTTCACAGCGTTTTGTTTGCTTCCAATACAATCTATTGAAATGCAAAACATGTGGATCAGCATCTATAAAATGAAAGAGATCTTTATCACCAAGACTGCTAACAAGGTTGTAAGAATTTTCTCTGGGAATGAGGAGAGAGTAGAGTTCGATTTCTTCTGACCTAAAAAAGCTCCCCATATAAATGAATAGACTTTACTTGTTTTTTTAACTTAGTTCTGAATGAAAGTATTTTGTTCTACGTAGCCTTTATTTTTATTATATTTACTTTTACAAGTAAAAAACAGATTTATGATTTCTATAGATTTCACTATTAATAGTTAGTTATATCAATCAATATGGTTTTTTGCTTGTTTATATTATTATTGCTCGTATTATCTATCTATATCTCTTTATATTTCCTTTCTTTCTTTTTTAGAATTTTAATATTCAATTTCATTTATTCCTAATAAAAAATCCATTCATTTATCATGATCAGTCTTCATATTTCTTAGTGATCTAATTAAACTCCCATTCATTCTGATTTCTTCAGAAATTTGATTTTCTTTTTTACGTTTTAACTTAGCAAAGATTATGCACAAACATTACTATACTTTAATTAAATTTTCAAAGTTTTCATTTTAACAATTAATACACGAGATACTATTCGTTTTAAGATATTCTTTAATCATTTCTCCTTTGCAATATTTTTACCTTCATATTTTATTATAAATAATTAAAAATAATCTAGTAAAATTCTATGCTCTTCCATCAAATAAATATTTATGCAAAAGCCCTAAACCTAATTGTTTTCATAATCCAAATAAATTTTCGTTTCCTATTTTTATTTAAAACCTAAAAATAGATTTTTTAAGCTAAATAAATTTAGTATCAAACTATCCAAAGGAAAAAATCCCTCATTAAAAACCTTTAAATAAAATTTATTTTTATTAACATTCTTCTTTACACTTGTAAAACTATACCATAATCCTCAATTTAAATACCCAAAAAAATAAAACAAATTACTTTTTTATTTTTTCCATTTATTTAAAATGCATTTTATAAATTCAATAAATAAAATAAATATCCATGAAAAGAGAATTTATGGTTTATTTTGAAAAAACCTAGTTTAAATTTATATTCCTATTTAAAGTTAAATGGTGATGAAGAAATAAAGTTGATTTAAAAAAGAGAAAGATTTATGTAGAAATAAAGAAATATTAAAGATATAATTTAAAAATATCAAAAGTTTAAAATTTATATACAAGTTTATTAATTAGTTTTAATTGTTTGTTTTATTATTTAACATCTTCAAAATTATTAGTATTTATTTATTTTTATTTATAATAATTATCAGTTAAATATTTTTTAGAAGTCTTTAACAAGATGAATGCATGCTTCATAGTCATCTAGTAGTATTTCACAAATGCCTCTTTAGGCAACATTGAGTTAAAGGAGATAAATTTAGTCTTTCTTTTATGAATTTTAGTTCATTTTAAGCAATTGCAAGACACTTGAAGGGATGACTAATTTTTCAATAGTTGATATAGGGATTTAGATTTAGAATTGTTATTAATTAAACAGAAGTTGTTTGTTAATCATGTCAAATTGCATTGAAAATTCGAAAAATCCTATTTTACTTGCATCAGCCCAAGTTTAACAATTTATATCAATCTTGAATGATTTAAATCTAATTGTTTCCTATCTAAACAAAATTTTATAATCTTTATAATAGCAGCATTCGCTATTTGAGACATGCTTAACCATTATATTATCTTGATCTATATTAGGATATTATTAATTAGTTTAGTATTAATCTGTAGCTTACGTAGGATAAATAGTATTATTTTAAATGGTTTGGTGTGGGATATTACTCTAAGTAAAATTGTTATTGGTTTATTTATCTTTTAAATCTGCAGCTTAATTTAATTTATCTTCTACTTAGTCTTGTACTTCTTCATCTACATCATCTTCCATTTGTTAAAATGTTACATCAAGGGAATTAATTAAATTAAGTTAATTAGGGCTTTCTTCATTCAGAATATTTTAGCTTAGGTTTTAGTTTGTGACAAACTAGGAAGTACATTATTGTATGAAATTATTATTTGATTGATAACAAGATTCTTAATTAGAAGCTTCTCTGCTGATTTTAGAGTGAGTATCAGATGTAATAGAAGAAATTTCTGATTTGCCTCTACTAGTTTATTCTTCTTAAAGATTATATTTAGAATTCAATTAAATGGAATAACTTTCTTGCATCCTGGCAGAAGGTAAATCGCTATTTTTTTATGAGTTAGAATATGATAAGCTATTAGATGGTATTGATGTGGAGCTGAATTTGTCATATTATTTGATAAAAAGTTATTCTTAATATTTATTTTTGTTTTAATTATTATTTTATTAATTCTATGAATAATAAGTTTAAGTTATTTTAAAGCTGTTTTAATTATTAAAAATACTTTAATATTTATTTTGATTGCTATCGATATTTTGTTTTTAATTAGAAATATTTTATTAAATATTGGCTTTGTTATTATAATTGCAAGAATCCTTTAATATTTAATCAATATTAATAGAGTTCTATAGATCAGCAAATTAAACATTATTTACTTAAATTTAATTTATTTAAGAATTCATCATTAAATGGTTGCTTCTTGTGTTTGATTATTAAGAATTTCCTATTTGTTTGCTGATAAAAGGATCTTTTTTGTTTAGTGTGGAGTAGTCAAATGCTTTTTTATTTGTTTTAGAATTTGCACACGAAGAACTGCTTCTATTTGAATAGCTTTTTTACTCATTGCTACTATTTAATGTGTTCAATGGGTTAGATAATTAAATATTTTCTTTGTTTTCTGCATTTGAATAAAACAATTATTTAGCTCTGTTTTATTTCTTAACATTTTCTTCATTATTATTTTAACTTTTGAAGATATTGTTGCTCTAAGGTACTTAATGATTTGAAGAAAATTAATTATTTCTTTATTGCAATTATGAATTTAAATTCAATTTATTTTCATTATTATAATTTGATGTATTACTTCTCTATCCTTCATTAGAATAATAATTTCTGCTTTGATTTTATTAATTCTTTTTTGTTAATTCGTTTAGATAATTATTTCTATCAAAATTGCTTTAAATGTTTCTTTCTTCACTTTGATTCAATGTGTTTAAACCCATCATTTAACTTGTTAAAGGGTTATTATTTGAGACAAAATTGCTTCCTAGAATTTAAGGATTATTAGGAGTTTCATAAAACTTATTATTCTAGTATGTCGATGAGTAATTATTTTGATAAGGTTGTTATTGTTTATTTTAATTATTTTTTTCATTAAGCAAAAATGTGTCCTTGATTCCATCAACTTTATTTGTGTTCAAATCTGATAATTATTTGTTTTAAGCTTAATACTTTTCACAATAAGAAATGCTTTAATCAGATAGATTATTTGAAGAGTAATTCTGGTTGCTTGTAAAGCTGTTGTTACTGCTATAATATTATTGCTTTGGTTTATACTAATAATCAATAGGATTAACATAATTAGAATTGATATTCATTTATTTATTATTTTAGTTGTTATCTAATTAATCAATACTTTTAGGTGAAGTGTAACTGTTTTGATTATCATAAGAAGAGAAATCATTAAGATAGTTAGATGATCCAGCAATATTTTTATTGTTTACATTATAATTGTTAATGTTATCTATGTTATTATTACTTGTTATATCTATATTATCTATGTTGTTATTACTATTTGCACCAATATTATTATTGCTAGTAATGTCTATATTGTTGTTACTTGTGATATCTAAGTTATTGTTAGAAATATCTATTCTATTACCTGAAGCGCTAATATTGTTGTTATTGTTATTAGTGATATCTATGTGATTACTTGTTAGCAATGAAAGGGATGTGATTTAATTTTGTTAAGATTTATTTTATGCAGCTTGTAAATTTTAAAAGTGTTGAGTGAAGTACAAAGGAGAATTTAGTTATTCATTTGTGCTGTTATTGTTTGGTGGATTTAATTCCTTATTATCTTATATTGAGATTGTTTAATTGTTGTTTAACATTAAAGATGTGTCATTAAGAGGGAATCTGAAAGTGTTCGGGGAGTTAATTTACAATATATCTTGAGTATTTGAACTGATTGCAGTTGAAAATGTTGAATTATTTTAGTTCAAGTTAGAATATGAAATAATGTTTGATGAAAATTGATCATTTTTTCTTTTATTTTTTATGTTCTACAAAGGGAAATTCTTAGGAGAAAGAACAAACTAAATTTCTTAATCATTATTTGTTATTTAAAGGATATAAGGAAAATCATTTTCTAAAAGATTTTAGATCAGTTAGGACTCCTATTGATTCTCTTTGAATATTTCTTCTACCATTCTAAACATTTCTAATGTTTCTGAACGAACCTAAATATCTATTGATATTGTGTCTGCTTTCATCTCTTCATCTAACATTTATTAATTATATCTTCTAATCTTTTCCAATTTGCTAATTTCTTCTTTTATCTTCTCAGCTTTTTTTATAATAAGCTCTTTTTTTTATTAGCTATTAATTGTGCTCTAATTATTTTATTATTATATTAAATTTTTGTTTATTCATAGAAAGAAACTAAAAATTAACAAATTACATCAAATTAATTCATGAAATTAGCATTACTTCTACTTAGCATACCATAAAAGTCACTTCTTGTCCTTTTTAAAAACTGTTGCCTGTTTGTGGCAATATAACTAAAAAAATAAATATTTTATTTATTTTTTTTATTTAATTTGTAGATAATTTACTCTATTATGTCTTTCTTTGGGAAAATATCTTGCTTCTTGATATTATTGATAATCTGTTCCAGTTCTAATTTCTCCTCAATTGTTAATTTAAGCTAAATAAAAGTTAATTTTAAATATACTTATTTAATTAGTTGTCATTATTTACTGTATCAGCTAATTGTTAGGTTTCAGTTCCAAAACATTATATCTTAAGGATAGTTGTCCTTATCTGGTATATCAAAGACTCCATTTGTTAAATTTTTGGCTAGTTAAGATTTACTTTCTCTACTATTTTGCAGAATGAAAGCTATTTTAATTTTAAGTGAGTCAAAACTAAACTCTATATTTTCTCTTGCTCTTCTTCATTATGAAACCTAACAAATTTTTAAAAGATTAATTATTTTATCTATTAATTCATGGGGATATTTAATTTTTTATATTTATTTTCAAATAAACTTGAAATAAATATAGATTAAAAAATAATTTTGTCTTAAATATTGACAAAAAAAACAACCCCATTTTATTAAATGATAAATAAACAAAAATTTACTTTTTAAAAGAAGTGAAAAACATGTTTAAGATGTGACTAAGATTGGTAAATGTCTTTAAGAATAAAATCAAATCTTTGTTTTGGAAGGGGTCAACTTAATTAATTAGGTTTTCAATTTCTTTTTTAGCAATCTCAATTTTACAATCAAAGTTCTTTTTTGCATCATTAAGCTGATTTCCAAAGTTTTCAAATGTTAACATAGCATTATAAGCTTGGGAGAGTGTTTTGTTTTATGGATCAAAAGCTTTATTGGTATTTTGAATGGAAGAAACAATTAAGTTTTATTATTCAATAGTTCTAAAGTATGCCTCAATTTGCTCAATAACTAGATTTTAAACCTATTAAACAATCATAAGAGAAGGTAATTTACATACTCTTAAAGAGTAATATTCATCAACTTCTTTAATAAAAACTTTTTATTTCATCAACTTATAATCAAAGACTGTTAACATTAAATCATAAACCTATTTTCCACCAATAACTAATTAAGACTTTATAAAATCTTCCATAACCTAAACATCCTATCCCTATAATTAATTATTTGAATAATTAAAATAAAATACAATTCATAAGAATATTTACAGATCCTATTTAATTAATCTCATCAATTAAATCTAAGAATTTCTCTTTTTGACTATCATATTACACCTTCAAATGAGCCAAAAGTTTATTTATATTACCAAGCTATCTTTTTTTAATATCTATTTCACTGTTCATTCTGATAATCTTGATATCTTTTTAAATAACTTCCATATACTTCTTCACATCATACTCAAATGAATCCCATTTTTCCTTTTGTCATTTACAATATTTTATCAAATAAAATTTGAATAATTGAATAAAATTAATAATAGTAAAATCATTTAGAATCAATTTATTCATTTATTGGTTGTAAATATTTATATTAAATCTACTAAGATTTGTACTGCTAAAAAAGCTTAAAAATGTTTATTCAAATGTTATTATGATTAAAAATACATGCTTAATAATATGTAGGCTTTAATCAAAAATATTCAATTGAGAGTTTGAAAGTATTATTATTTTCTAAAGGAATTTATTTTTTGAAAATAATAGTAAACTAATTTGGAATTGAATACTAATTTTATTTTAAAATATGTTGATGAAAAGATCTTAATTTGGATAATATATCTGCTAATTTAATAAGATTTTTAGAGTGAAATAAATTGTTGAAAATAAAAGCTATACACTTGATTTGGGTAAAGTATATGGTTAACTGTAAGTAGATTTGAATAAATTTGAAAAAAATGTAAAGTGAATAAATAAATTGATTATTAATATCTGCTAATCAAGTTTTAAAATGTTTTTGAAAATAAAAGTAATAGACTTCATTTAGATTAAGAAAAGCAAACTTTAAGTAGATTTAAATAAAAAGAGAATTGATTGATATTTGAAAATGATATAAATTAATATCTGCTAATTTAAAATTTAATAGGATTTTTACTGTTAAATAAGGTTTTGAATTAAAAGTTAAAATTGATTAAGAGCAAAATATGATGAGTGAGTTGTTGGTAGATTTGAATGAAGAAATGAAGGATACTTTCTTTAAAAATGATTTTATATTAAATATAAGATGGGATTAAGGAGAATTTAAATGAGTAGAATTTATGAAGTGGTAAGAAAATAATATATCTTTTCATAATTCTAATAGTAAGAAAGTAAGTAAATAAATACATACATAATAATACCTCCTTTCTTATTCTTTTCGAATGAAAAATAATGAGTAAAAACATTAAATAAATTACTTGATTCTTAAGAGTTTCAACTTTCTTTTCTAAGGTCTCAATTTCTTTTAATATTTAATCAGCCCTCACTTAACGAGACAAATTGTCTTCTTGAATCATTTACTTTCTTTGCTTTAAATCGAATACTTTTTAACCTTGTTGTATCAACTTGTCTAAGTAACAGATGTAGCTTAGAACTATCTGGCTTCCTTCTTCTCTCAAAGCTCTTTTTTTTTCTTCAATAGACTTTCTAACATTAAAAAGAGCAGGTTTTTCACTCTGAATTAAATTCAAAATTGAATTGCTGCTTGCTTTAAGTTGAGTTTTGCTTTGATTTATGCTTTTATCTATATTTTCTTATGATAATTTCATTAGTTATAGTTTAGGTGTCATGCTTCTTTTCTTTTATGATGTTCTTTCAAACATCAATGAATTATTTTCATTAAAAACGCTCTGATGCTAGCCTTGCTAGTCACTAAGCACCAATGCTATACTAGGAGGAGATTAATTGAATCTTTAATTCTAAAATAAAGGAGCAGCCCAAGGAAAAGTAAATGACTGTTCCTTCTCACTTTATCTAGTTATTGTTGAGTGACTTCTTGCATTTGTTAATGGCCTAGGTGATATTTATGTCATATGCTAGTAGGTATTTTCTTTTTTAAATATGGGCTTGTTAAAGGGATTATTATGTGACAGCATTGTAAATTGAGGTTATTCAGCTCCTGCTGCTTCTATCATGAATTCCAATAATTTATAGAAGAAAAAAAACCTAACAAATTAAATAGAAAAAATATTGTTAAAAAAAATAGTTATCTGATAAATGAATTAACAATTCAATAAATAAACAAGCAAACAAACAAACTAATTCATTTGTTAATTTACGAATAATTATATGAATCTTTCTTTCTCTCTTTTATTTGTTTGCTTAATTAATTGAATATTATTACTAATCCTATTCAAAGAAATAAGCTCACATATTTACTATTTTCAAATCAATCAATCAATCAGTCTAATTTGTTATTCAAGTAATAATCGCTGATCTTTATTTATTTTCTATTTATTGGCACTCATTTTCAAACTGTATTCACTTTTTTATGATCATTATCAATTAATTAATTAAAATCTTTCTTAAAATTGTGCAATCAGATTTTAGCTCGTTAACAAAATATTTAGATATTTTGACTAGTAGTACCTGTAAATTTCCTAACATCCTCATATTTTGAAGAAATTTAAATTTTTACCCACATTTCATCGAATCAATTTTTTAAACGGCTATGTATTTAAATCAATCAATTGATCAATTCATTCTATAATTTATTTATTTTCATTCCTCACTCTAATAAACCATCTCCTTATTAAATATAAATTAGGTTTTCAAATTCAGCTTTAAACGGTTTTTTATCTTAAAAATCTTAAAATAAATTTAAAAAACTTAAAAAATAAATAAAATTTTTTTATCTTAAAATTATTAATAATGAATTATGTTAGTAATTCTAATTAATTTCTTTTGTAAATAATTATTAATATTTTTCATTTATTTTAAGCAAATTTGAAAGTTTTATTTTGCCAATAAATAAAATTTAATTCATACATTCTTCTCTAACTAGCTATTAAAAGCAAGAAAGAAAGAATAAATAAATTCATTTAAATAAAAATGGAATAGAAAATAATTTTCATTTTTACTAAAAAGAATAAAAATGAATCAAATGTTAGCATTTATTAAATAATTTTTATAATAAAATATTTTTTTATTGAGGATTTAAAGACAGATAATAAAATTAATAGCATGTTAAATTATGGGTTATGCATTATAATTTTTTATTCAAATTAAAAAACAAACCTAGATAATTAGTTATTTATTTTGGCCAAATAAATCAAGCCATCTTAAAAATAAAGAACTAAATATTTATCTTTAGATTAAAAATCTTGAAGAAATTATAAAATATCTTAAAAAAAAAGGATATTTATAAAATTAATGAAGAATTTTTTCTTTTTTTGTTTAGAATATATAAATTGATTTTGATAATTTATAAATATTTAGCTACCAAAAATAATATGAGTAAAAAAAATAGGAAGGGTATTAAAATTAATTAATGTAAGAAATACTTCGAATGAAAAGTTTATTTAATAATTTTAGAGTAAGTGTTTTGGTAGTGAAAGTTATTTTTTGCTACCCTATATATTTGTTTCATTCTAGTATAAACAAGACTTTTATTAAATAGAGGATTTAGAAAGCAAATAAATTTTATTTTAAAAATTATTAATAAAATTTGATTTTAAATATAAATTATTTTCTTTTACAGAATCCATTCAAAAAAACAGTGATTTTAGACAAAATTAAATTATATCTGAATTTAGTATTTTCATGAATTCTTCTATTATTCAAATGAAAAAAGTTTACATAAGCTTTAATTAAATTTTATAAGGTAACAGTTGAAATCATAAGTCGTCAATGATAATATCATCACTAATTTTTATTTAATTTATTTATTCATTAAGTAATGTAATTGTATATCTGATGATTTTTTCCAATATAAAATAGGCTGATAATCAAATTAGAAAATGAAAGCTAACAATATAATTTATGAATTAATGTTAAGAGATTAAGTAGAAGGAGAAGGAGAATGTAGAAAGATTAAGAAATAATATAAATTAATTAAAGGAGGATTAATTGATGGATTATGCTTTTTTTATTTTTTCTTATTAATTGATAGATGAGTTTATTTATTAAGTAGAAGGAGTATTGATTGACTTTTTGTGTAAATTAAGAGCATGAATTATTAAAAAATTAGACAAAATTTAATAAAATTAATATTTTAAGTAAAAGATTACAAAACCAAAAGAAGTAAAGAATTCGTTAGCAAAATTGACTGATTGATCAGCAAAGATTATCAATAAAAGAAATCAACTAATGATTTTTAACAAATTCAATCTAAAGTTTACTTATTCATAATTTGAACAGAATTTCCGCAAGTAAGAGTTTGACAGAGTAAATAAATACTGGAATAAAATGATTTTCTTTGAATACAAACATAATAATTTTTCAATTCATTAGACTTTTCTCAATCAATTTACCAAGTTATTTGATTTATTTGTTAATTTTGTATTTAAAATCATCAATTTAGCTTTAATGTTAGCTTTAAACATATTATTTAAGGCTTGAGATAAACCAAAGTAGAATTAAAACAAACATTTATTTTTTTGAATGTATTTAAACAGAGGTATCTTGAACT
Source organism: Tetrahymena elliotti 4EA (assembly GCA_000231825.2). NCBI lineage: Eukaryota > Ciliophora > Oligohymenophorea > Hymenostomatida > Tetrahymenidae > Tetrahymena > Tetrahymena elliotti. The sequence continues at coordinate 1,535,878 of JH720295.1, forward strand.
AAGACTGCTCCTTTTACTGCTGATTTCTAATGATATTTACACATTGATTTAATACAAATACAATTTAATACTTATATGCACTTGCATTTATTACCCAATTAATTGGCTGATTGTCTATAAATTCCCTTAATCTATTTACTATTTAAATCCTTTGACTTAATTAGTAATAGCCTACACATCCCTCTACAAAATGAATGTATTTACTCAAAATGTCTCAAGTAATTAGGTTGTTTTTCATTATCTTATGTATGGTCAGGTAATTTTTACTTTCTACTTATATTTTTCCTTTCATTTTACATATTTTTATCATTTTTCAATGCATTTACATTTTACTCAAAAATAATAATTATTCAATCAGCCTGCAAAAATTTATGAAAAAAATAACCAAATGCATTCATGAAAGCCAAGTATCATCAAATTTAAAAGAAAATATTTCTATTTCTTTGTTTAATAAAGTATTTTGGCAGAATTTCAAATTCTACTTTTAAATGTCTAGAAAATCTCTTTGTTTTCTTTAGAAAGAGTTTATTTTCAATAAAAATTACTCTTAAAATACTTTCATAAAAAATCAAGGTGAGCGCTATTGCATTCTATATACTTAAATCTTCTAATTTTATATTGAATTTTTGTGGGGCTGTAGGAGCTGAAGTCATTTACTTTAAAGATTATACTTTGAGTTTCTTTTTCTCTCGAATACTGACTGTTATTATTTTTTATACTTTCTAAGACTATATTGTATGCAAGAGTGAGAGAATGAGCTTCTACCTCAAACAGAAAGAAATTGAATGGAGAAGTATAATATCTAAAGTTCTTCCTATGAAAGTATTATTAAACTATTCAAATAAAATTTACTAAAAAATATCATTTTTTAACAGGTTTTTATATCTGAATTCGATTTTTTAACTTGCAATTTGAAGCTTTATGATTGTTCTAGAGAGGCTCAGCATTATGTTAAAAATAAGAATTCATCCTATCAATTTATGGATATCTTAAATAAAATTAATTTAGACATGAACAGCTCAATACTTTTCAAGTAAAGTGAGTAGAAAAAAACCAAAAACAATAAAACTAAAAAAACAAATATAAATGGAAACAAGTAAAAAGAGAAAGAATAACAAAACTACACAGACTAAAAGACATTTTAGCAATTTTCAAGTGATAAAGAAAATAACTTAATTGATCTTAAGACTTATTTGCTTCATAGACATATCAGTATTGAAAAAGACTAACAAAAAGAGAGCACAAAATAAGTTAAATTCAACATCTTAAATCCCTTTCAAAGTAAAAAAAAGACCTAACAAGCAAATGAGCAAGAAGAATACAAAACATAAAATTCATAAAAAAGTTAAAATCAAGATAAAATTGACTCAAACAAATAAATAGATGTATAAAATCTATATAAAATGGATTCTTTAACAGGCTACTATTTCGAAGAAGATGAAAAAGCAATTTCTGAAAAGCTCAAGGTAAACTAAAAATGATTAATATATCTAGTAGATATAAAAGAAAAGATATATTTGAATATAGACCAATAAAATTTATTTTTTTTAATTAATAAAAGATTAAAATTGCTTATTATCAATTGTATAAACCACTTCTTGTTGTTTATTTTGAAGATCAGACAATGTAGAACGAATATATTAACATCAAAGAAGAAAAATAAAGATTTGATGTGTTGTTTATTGAAATTCTTGAAAGTTTTAGAATCTAAATTACAGAAATTCTTAAATAAGGATTAGATTCCAATAAATTTAAATAAACTAAAAACAAACTCTTAATCTTGTTAAATAATTTATATATCATATTCGATTACTACATGCTCTCTTAAGTCAGAAAAAACGGTATTCTAAATCTGCAAGTTTAATCTCAAGAACTCAACATTAAAAGAAATACTTTCTCTGTTTAGGATGCTTTTAAAGAAATTAAAGATATTTACAAAGAAACAGTAGCCATTAAAATTCAAGAATCCATCAAAAATAAAATCATACAAAATGATATAAGAAGACTTAAATGTATTCTTTTTGCTACAATATGTAAATTTCTTTTTCTTTAATTAATCCCACTTTCTAATTTAAATCAGGGGCATAATCATTAAAAATTTTTATAAATATTTTAAAGCAAGCATGAGCCGAATGTGTTCAAAATCTTAAATAAGTATTGAAGTTAGTTTCGATCAAGAAAAGAGGGAGTTGTGGAAAGGAGTAAAGTTTACTATAATCGGTATTAAAGATGCTCAAATAAAAGAAAGCAGTATACTTGATTACTTTTCTTTTGATAATTGCTCTTAGTTAAACGATCTGACTCTTTATGTTCTGAATAATGTTACTAAAATTATAGGACCGTTTAATTTTAAAAGTTTTTGTTCTCCATCAGATGAAATAGTTTTTGAGTTTACAATTTTTGAAGATATAAAATAAGTGTATAATGAGAGTTAGTAAACTTGCTTTAGTAGTAAAAATAATTAAACTTTGATTTATAGTTAGGAAGAAGTCACAAAAACATCAATTGCATCTCCTTGTGATTTGAGACAAAGAGCAGTTTCTAATTCAATAATGTTCAGCTAATTTAGTTAAGACCCTCAAAAAATAAATGAAAATAAAATACTTTAAAGTGTCTTAAGTCAAAATTTTCAACTAAAAAATAATTCAAATCATTCTTCTAACTAAAATAATTAATAAAATGAAAAATTCGAAAATAAAAGTTAAAGCTAAATTTAATTGTAAAACACTTAATAAAACTTAGAAGCTAGTTACTAAAACAACTCTTAAAAAATCAATGATTCTGAATTAAGTGAATATCAAAACTCATTCTAGTCATAATTAACAAAAAGTATTAAAAAATCACCATTAAAGGTAAAATTTATTTGTTTGTTTTATTCTTATTTAAAAAATTATTTTAAAATTAAAGAAAATGTAAAGTTTTAATTTGAATGAGGAAATACTTAAAAAGAAGAAAAATTCAATCAATATTGAGCTTGATATTTAAGCAACTAAAAAATAAAAATAATTGCAAGAAGATTAAAGACAATAAAATGATTAATCTGATATTTTCTAGAACAAAACAAGATTGAGTATTTTTAGTAAAAATCAGCTTCCTAATCGTGGAATTTCATAATCTTCTAGCAATAAGCCTTTAAATAAATTTGATTATAAATAACATAGCGATTCCTTTATATAAAATCCCTTTTTGGAACAAAATTAAACCGATTAACAATACTATCTAAACGATGAAAGCAAATAAGAATACTGCTTGAGTCAAAATTAAATTTTACACAATTCCTCAAAAGATTAAAATGAAAAAACATTCCAGTAATCAAAAATTTAACCTAAAGTTATCTTGGATATAAATTCTTAAGAATCAGATTCAGAAAAATCATAAAAACTGGATTAATTTAATTTAGAAGATCCTTAAAAAAATAACTAGAAAAACATGTTTTAGTACTCTTCTGAAACACTTAATGAAGAAGTTAATTAGTAGGACTTTTAGCATATCAAAAATTTTATCTATTCTTAAAACTTCAAAACTTTTACAGAAAATTAGCTTTTAAATAATATTCATTTTAATTACAACAACAATAATGATTTAAGTTAAAAAAATATTTTCGAATTCAGCTGAAGTTGAAATGACTTTTTAAATTAGCAAACAAAACATTCATTTAAACTTAACAAATATATCTTATTTATTTTTTGTGTTTTTATCTTAATATTTTTAGTTCAATAAAAAATAATATCATTTACTGCAAAACATTCATTTTACCACTCATCTTAGTTTCCCCAAAATTCATTTTTCTTTTAAAATAATAATTTAAAATATTTCAAAAATAGATTAATTTAGCCCCTTCTTATTCTTTTTTATTCATATTATTTTAAATAGCAAAATTTATTAAAAATTATCAATAACAATTTATATTTGCTCAACAATAAAAAAAATATTCTAAAGTTAGCTATGGATATTAACTAATGAAGAAATGGTTTTTGATACTTTTCAATATCTAATATAAGTGATGGTAGTTAGTAATAACTTACTCTGCCCTAAAATTCTCAAAAAAATATTTTATGGAGAAGTAATTATCATAAAATTAAAGCTACTAACTCCTACTATCACCTAATTAAATTTCATAATATTTAATTGATAAATTAATAACTGTAACTAAAATTATAAACTATAAACAAATAAATGAATACAATATTATATTTATCATATTTTTAGTTTTGAATGAATATATTATATTATTTAAGTCATCTTGTGCTAAGTTAAGGAGGATCTTTCTTATCATACATTCCAAAGTATTCTCTTGCTTCTTTTTATATAAAGAAAGATCCACAAATAAGAAGTATTTCTGATTTATCAGAAGATTTAAGGGCAATATCTAAAGTAGATTTTACATCTCCATCTTTAGCAATAGGCTAGAATATGTCATCATAATTTTGCATATAATTCTTTAATTGTTAACTACAACTTTACAAGTAATTAATTTTCATAGCTCTGAAATGATTTGCCTAAATAAGATGAATGAAATCACATTATTTAGCTAGAACTAATAAAGCATCCATAGCATCTTTTTAAGAAGAAGTTCCATAAACTACTCTAACTTTTTTATGAGGATATAATTTTTTAATTCTAAGCAAAACTTTTTCCTAATTTTATGTAGAATTATTTTTATTTAAAGCAAAATATTTTAGAATTTACTAAAGCAGGTGGATTATGACCTACATCAAATATAATTTTATATGAACTAAACTTTTTAGCTAAAGAACTTTCTAAATTTTCCATTCTGCATATTTGTTCTGCTTTAATTCCTTTCTCTATTTAACTTTCTATCAAACTTTTATACTCTGGATATGTTGTTTTGATAACTCTCATTGTTTCTCTTTTATTCATTAAAATTATTAACCAAAAATAAAATATATTAATAAATACCTTGCTATATCTGTGTTTTCAATATTATAATCGTGCAATTAGAATGGCGTTTATTTAACTTTATAAAGTGTTGCTTAATTTATATTTGCTTATTCTTGAAAAACTGATAATGGGATTGCATTTGGTCCTATTATTACAGGACATTTTGGCTTAATAATACCAGCTTTTTGTAATGCTATTTCCTAATAAGTTTCTCCTAAAACCTCTGTATGATCTAATCCAATTGAAGTTATGACACTTGCTAGAGGATTTTAAATTACATTAGTAGAATCTAATCTACCACCTAATCCACACTCAACAACAGCCACATCTACTTTTTTCTCTTTGAAATAAATCATCATCAAACCTGTTAAATACTCTCATTAATTATTTAATAATAAAAAGCTAAAAAAACATTTTAATTAATTTAAAATTTAACTTCTTCATTCATTTATTTTTTCTAATTTAAAATTGTTTTAAAAATTATCATATTGTTTTTTTATTATAAAAAAATAATAAATATTTGATTATTAATAAGAATTGATTAATTCTACATATTTTTTGCTTTTATTAATGAAGTTGAATTTCTTAAAAACTAAAAAATCAATCTTACATCGAAGAATGTGAGCTAAACATTGTTCTTATTAGCTACATTAAATAATGTAGATAGATTTTCTGTTACAAAATCTTCTTCCCAAAACTCTCCATTGACCTTTTTTGAAAAATAGCATTAATAATTAGTTTATTTTGATAGAAATTAATGATTCAATGTTTACTTGGATTCTCTCCCCATAGTAAAATAGATGAGGAGAAGTGAAAAGACCAGTTTTTAATCCATTTTATTCAAATGCTTTGCTTATCTTTAAGGAAACAGATCCTTTTCCATTAGTTCCTGCTACATGGATAAATTTCAAACTATCCTATGGGTTACCAACTAGCTAATTTCAATTAAAAGAAACTATGTAAATTAAATGTTAGGATTTGTTAGTATTTGATATACTTTCAGAATGCTAAACATGCTATCTAAATTTTATTTGTTCTTGCTAAATTTATTTGCATAGTTTAATTATTTTAGAAGTTCAATATATTTTGTTGATGAAGAACTCATGTATTTATGAAGTAAACAACTCGAACTTTCTCTCTTATTAATACAAATTTGATACTTTAAAAGCTAATAATTAATTAATACATAAAAAAATGATTAATTACTTAAGAATATATTCAACATTATTTATTTAATCATTATTTGAGCTAAAAGTAAAAAAAATTTTGATAATTTCATTATTTTAATTAATTTCATTTATTTTTTCTTAGTATTCAAAAAATTAATTGCATTCTTATTAATTCATTTTACTATTCTAGAAACATATTCATATCCACAAAAAATATTCTAATTATAAACTATACATTTATTTTATATAAATAAAATAAGATATTCTTCTACATACACGAATTTACAAAACTTTAGTGTTTTTTATTAGGAATAAAATATTCTAAAAGGTTTTGTTTAAAATTTAATTAAAGGTGGAAGTGAATCAGTTTAATTATATATTGAATGATTTTATAATAATTTGAATTTGTATAATAATACAAACATAAGTATTTCTTTTTGATGTAGTATTTCTAAATGTAAATGATAAGAATATAAATTTGTGTTTATTTATTATTAGAAGCGATAATTATTTACAAAATTATTATATGATTCTTCTTTTATTAATTTGATTTATATGTATGTACAGGTTTAAACTCAACTTCATTTTTTATTTTTTTCATCATCATCTTCACCTTCTTCATCAGTATCATCTTCATAATCTTCTAGATCTCCAATTATATGAGAATAAACACTTTATCCATTTTTGAGTTTTTCATAATATTATTCCCTGAATTCAGGATAATTATATAGTAATATTTCTTCATACAATATATCTATTCATATTTTAAATTTAAATCACAAATAAAATCTTAAAAAGTTAAAAATTATTTTTTTATTTAAACCATTGATTAAAATTTAATTCTATTTTTACCTTTTAATTATTCTTCATTTAAATCATACATTTCATATTCAAATTCTGCTTAGTTTATAGGTTGACATTCAGGTTCATCAGAAGGATCATGAAGCATTTCAAAGAATGGATGAGAAAGAGCTTACTCCGCTGTTATTCTTTATGAAGGATCAATTTAAAGTAATTTTTTGAGTAAATCTAGACACTAAGAAGAAGCATTAGGAAAAAGAAGCTTAAAATTCTTTCCAGGAGAATAAGGAAAATTAAAAAGCAACTTCTTGTATTCTGGGTCTTATATTTAATATTAATCTGGACTACCAATTAGCTAAAGAATTTATTTCATTTAGTCCTCTGTTGAAGCTCCTCTAATAACTGGTTATCTTTTTAAAAGTTCTGCCATTATAATGCCACAAGACCACATATCAACTATCATTAAAATTTTAAATTAGTTGTCACATAAATTGCTGAATTATAATAATTTTAACCTGCTATATCATATTTTTTATATGACAATAAAATCTCAGGAGCTCTATACCATCTTGCTGTTACATATTCACTCAAATCATTAACTCTATTTTTTTATATATGTCTAGCAAATCCAAAATCACATATTTTCAAATCTCCTTGCTCACTTGAAAGAACATTTTTTGGTTTCTAATTGTTTTTAATTATTAAAAATATTTAAGAATAAAATATTTAATACTTTCATCTAATATTTCTTCAATGTTTTCCTTCAAAGTAGAAGTAAATTTCAAAAATATCTAAAATTTAAACAAACTCTTATTAATAATATTAATATTTTAAACAAATTTAAAATAAAAATAATTTTAAATTCCAATTCCTTCTGAACTTGAGAAGAAGAAAAGTAAAATTTATGAATCATAAAAACTTGATTTTATTTGGATGTTTTGGAAGAAAAAAATATTTTTTAAAATTTGAATCTATCTTTAGTTCTTCATCATTAAATAAAATATTAATTGTTAGTCTGTTTAAATTTATATTTTTGCAATTTAGTAAGGTAATTTTTGAAGTAGACATTAGTAGATGAGAAATTTGAAGATTTTTGATAATTTTTTACCAAATCTCTATGTGCAATTTAAGCTGAATGCATGTATTTGAGACCTCTTATAATTTAATACATAAGAAATTAAATGTGTTCCTCATTGATTTCATTTTAAGAGTTAATGATTGCTCTTAGATCACTGGTCATTAGTGGTTCAACTAAATATCTAAAAGTTAAAACTTATTAGTTAGTTAGTAAGTGTATTTAGAATTTAATTAATTAAGATTCTTTTACATATCATTCAATTATTCTCTTGATTTTGGGAGCAATAACTTGTATATAGGAATAATCTATTTTCATTAAAATAATCTTAAACTCAACCTTTTTAAGACATTTAAACTTTTTAATTTATTAATAATGAATACATTTTCATGAGCAAGCATTCTTTATAATTTTATTTCCCTTATTGTTCTAATAGCATATTATTTATGTTCAAATGTCCTTTCTATTTTTTTAATTGCAACAAAATCACTATTTTCATCAAAATACTCGTTTTCTTTGTCTTGGCATGCTACAACTACACCAAATGTACCCTATCCAGCTTTAATTTTTAAATATAATTTGTTATGAGTTTAATATATGAGTCTATAAATCTAAAATTTATTTAAATATGAAGTAAAACTTCTAAAAGCATTATTGATAGATGAATAAAAATTAACAATCCAATTAAGTAGAAAAAATCTTATATACTTATATCAATAGGTTCATACCTAGACTCCATATAAAATTCTATGTCATTGAGCTTCCATTTTGTAAAAGCTTTATCATTTACATATTTGCTATAATCTGTTTTATTATGTTCCATATTTGCCTTCCTTAACTTGTCTCTATTAAATATTCACGATTTATCTCCTTTTGCTTACAAAAATTGATTAATTATTTTTTCTTTTTTGGCAATTAATATACAATTTCAATTAAAAAAATTTGATGTAGATATTAATAAATTAATTAAGTCAGCTACAATTAACAATATCTTTAAATCAATCTTTTATCTTTAATCTTTAATCAGATTATCTAAATGCCTTTTATTTCAAAATTAAAAATTCCGAATAATTAATTTAAAATAGAAATCATCTTTTTTAATTAAAAATATAAATTTTCATTAAAAATAATAACCTTACAATTTAATCTTTTAATAATAACAAAAATATTGAATTTTTTTTGGTATGATGAACTAAAAAAGTCAAAAATATTTTTCTGAAAAAAAAATTGGATAAATTTGAATAATATTCAATTAACTCCTATAAGTTTTAAAATTTATATTTCAATAAAACTTCCAAATTATAAGTAAGGCCTATACTTTTAGATGAAATAGTTCTTAACCAGCTTTGAGTAGTAATTAAATATCTATTATTAAAATCAAAATCATCTTTTTTAATTATCTACTATTAAGTTTTTTTCAAAAAAATAAATATTCTGCCAACCACTATTTTTAAATGGTACTTAGCTATTTTACATTAGTTAATCATCCAAAATATAAGCAAATGAAATTGATAGAAAAGAGGATGTTTTAAAAAAATTTTAAAATTAATCTTGTCATCGCACATTTTAAGTACATGAAAACTGTAATAAAAATATCTGCAATTCTAAAAAATCAATATTAATTGTAGATAATGGACTTCAAAATAATTAATAAAAAAGAAGGTATGAGTGAAATTTAAACATGTATTTAAACATTTTCAATAATGTTAAAAAAATTATTTATAAACAAATAATAATTGTTAAAATTTTCATAATAGACTATTAAACATCAGAAACTATCATTAATCATATCATTTAGGTTAAGATCTTATTTATTTAAAAAAATTGAAAAGTAAAGGATGAAGCTAAATTTATTTAATAAAAAATGAAGGATATAAAAGGTTTTTTGATATTTTGAATAATAATAAAAACTGTAAGTTTTATTGGAAATAATTTTTATAAAAAATGGTTATTTACTATTAAGCATTACATTTAAAAGAAATAAAAGAGTTTTTGTGAAATTTAATCATAAACTTACAATAAGCTTCTAATTCTACTTTAAATCCTTGCTCATAAATGTAAATATCTGATTTACATGATAAAGAAAGACTTCCATAGAACATTAATCATACTCTCAACTAAGGAATACTTATGAAATTATGATTGTCTTCAAAGTACCAATTATTTATTTGTTAGGATAAATTTGAGAGGAAGACTCATTTGTGAAGATAATATTTATCTTTTTATCTTATGCATTCTTCTTTGTTTATGCTGTTCTACTCATATAATTAGCTTTCTTAGATTTGCTTCTCAAATTTAAAGAAATGATTAGTATTCTATAGGGGATACCTTGAGGGAATGAATACTTTAATCCCATTTCATGCATTTTCTATAAAACTGTACCTCTATCAACTTTAAGAGTATCAGCAATCTCTTGCTCAGCTGTAAACTTACTTTCTTCAATCATTCTGTTTATTAGTGATTCTTATTTTACCCATAAAGAGTGTACTCTACCAGGTGTTTAGCAATCTCTTACTTCTCCAATGATACTAAACTTAGATAATATTCATGATACTGTGGAATGGTGGATATTAAAATGAACAGCTGCATTTTAGAAATATTTGTAACACTCATAAAAGTTTAAACCTTTCACAAAATTCTCTATCATTTTTTCCTTCTTCAATTTCCATATTTTCCTTTAAAAATGTTAAAAAACTCTTCTTTTTCAACTTTAATTATTAATATTTAACAATAATCTTTTTAATTAAAAAAATGTAGATTCATGATATTAATAAAATATAAAAGTGCTTCTTGTAATATTTTAAAAAAATTAAAATTTTCAAAAATTATTTATCATTTTTTATAATTTGAGACAAATGTTTCAAAAAATTTAAAATAAAAGAATTAAAGTAATAAAAATGTTTTATATTTCTTTAAATTTAGTTCGATAAGAAAAAGAATTATAAGATTCAAGAAATTTTATGTTCTAAGCATAATTCTTTGAGAAGAATAATAATATATTTTCAAAATAAAGATAATACTTCCCTATAATAAAATATCACTATTAGGGTAAACTTAAAATAATTAAAATAAATGCAAATCAAATTTTAATACAATTTAAATTTTTTAAATAATATATTAGTAATGATGGTTATTCAATTCTAAAAAATATTTATTTTTTTGCAAAATTTTGTTTTTTTGAAAATTTTTCTAAAATTAAAACCTATGAACAGATTTTTTAAATCTTAGATAGTAGTAGTATCTAACAATATTTAAAAAATAATAAAATAAAGAGACTGATAAAGAAGGAAATATGGATAATATTTTTTTATTTACTTACAAAAAATTAGTTATGAAAAAAGGCATCAGTTTTGTTTATCTTAGAGAGATTAACTTTATATTTTTTTTATGTAATCTTTTAAAATGTTAAACTTAAAATCATCTTTACTATTTTCTTGCAATGAATATCCTTCTTAATAATACTATATTAACATTTATTCATCCTCTAAGTGGTAATAGCAAACAGCAATTAATAAAAGATTTTATTTTATCTAGAAACTTTCCCTTTTGTGAAATTTTAGTGCCATTTCTAAAGATTACAAAGCATATTATATGGCATTTTAGATATTATTTAAATAAATATATGATTTTGCTACTTAAAACAGAGAACAAGATATTTAAGGATGAATACATTTATGATGTTTTTAAGTTATATAAAGTGATTTAATAGAAAATTCAAGAGCATTTTAATATTTAGCTAAATCAATATAAATTTGGGAAATAAAATAGACAATTGTATTTGTTTCAAAAGTATCGCCTTATTCATATGATTGATGTATTTCTAATGATTTTAGAGCGTATTAAAGAGAATTTTAAAAATCATTTAATTTATAATAACATTTAGATATCAATAAAAAATGTTTAGATATTATTGGATGATTATCTTAAAAAATAGATTGTGAAATTTCTAAAGTTTTTAAACCAAATTCTAAGCTAATTTAATAACATTCTAATAAATAATAGATTTCAGCTACTACAAAAGTAGATTAATATTTTTATGGATGATATTATTTATCTTTATACAAATACACTATTTAAAGAGATTAGATAGCAAATTTAATACCACAAAAAAAGTTATTTTATTAACAATAACACTAAGCAACAAGTATTAAAGATGAGGAAAGCAATAAATTATCTTATGGATAAATTAGTTTACACATTATAAGAGCTTCAAGAGCATATCTTAAAGCCTTTTTATGATCATCTAAATTTTTGTAAGATTTAGCTACTGTTAATAGAGAGTTCACTAAGAAAAAATTATTTTTTTTAAAAATTTGAGTACTCATTTCAAGTGATTAAAGAGAATATTTTAAAGCTATTTAATATTAATTTAAGTCATTATAGCAATCTGCTACAAGGCTAAGTGTATAAGATACTTAAGATGTATTACCTTAGAAAATTTATTGTTTCATTTCTAATGATTATTAAGCAAACTTTAATGCATTTTAATAATCTCCTAATTTGATTTAACATATAGCAATTTAATCAAGAGACTTGGATTTTTAAAAGTGATTACCTTCATAAATAATTTCATTTATTTAATATGATTTTAATGCATATTCTAAAGATTTTTAATATTAGTCTAGCTTCTTATAGCAAAGTGAGGCAAGTTAAAGAGAGGAAGATACTTTAGAGTTATTTGAACTGTAAATTTATTATCTCATTTCTAAAGACTATAATGAATATTCTAATGCCCTTTAATACTCATATAAATTGTAATAAATTTTTGCAACTTAACACATTGATTGATCTATTGATTTATTTTTGTTCTTTAAAATTAATTTTTTAATTTTTAAAGATTATAAAGCAAATTCTAAAGCTTGTTCATTTTTATCTAAATTTTTATAGCATTCAGCAATGAGATATGATGCTAATGAAATTGAGGAGTTATTTTCTGAGAAAATAAATTAAAACATATTTAATGATTTTAAAGCAAAATTTAAAGCATTTTAATAATCGTCTTAAAGTAGATAGCATTATGCTAAAACAAAAAGTGAGCAACCTTTAAGATAATCATTTCCTAAATGAATTAATTCATTCATATCAATTGATTTTTTTGCATATGTAAAGGCTTGTTAATACTAACTTTATAAATTATAGCATTGAGCTATTTACAAAAGAGAAGATGATATGTTATAGTGATTGCCTTGGTAAATTTATTATCTTATTTATAATGACTTAAAAGCAAATTCTTAAGATTGTTAATATTGATGTAACTCAATATAACATTAAGATATGAGAAAAAAATTTGAAGATATCTAAATTGAATCACCCTAAAATAAATTTTTGGTAATTTCAAGAGATTCCTCTGCAAATTTTAAAGCATTTTATATTTCATCTTACTTTAAATAGCATTAAGATAATAGAGAAAGAATTTAAGATTTTAATTTAAGATTATCTTAAAAATGATTTTATTGAATTTATTATGATTCCAAAGCAAAATTTAAAGCCTTCTCATATTCACTTAACATCAAATGGAGTTCTGAAATTCTTATTAAAAATTCTATCTTTTGTTCTAATTTTGAAATTAAATCTTTGTGTGTAGTTAAATTTTTATTAATACAAAGAGCTTTTTGAAAGTAGTAAAGCTAAATCCTTTTAAAATAAGGAATATCTTTATTATTATCTGAGTCAAAAAGATCAGTAATCTATTGTATTTTTAACAAGTAATTCTAATTAAACTCTTAGCAAGGCTATTATTATTAAAATATCTCAAAAAATAAATTATGCAATTCTAAGCAGCTTATTCTCTAATTAGGTTCTTAATTAACCATTTAATTTTTTATAATTTATTGCATTTTCTTAATAAATTAACAATCTTTATCTCTTTTCTCATTTTAATTTAAATATTATTAAATGACTACATCAAATGTTTTTCCAAGACTAAAAATATCAGCTGAATAATCTATACTTGCACTAAATTCTATTTGCTCAAGAGGAGCCCATTTTTCTGAATATCCTTTAATTTTAAATTTATTATCATTACCTTTAAAAGAAGAGATACCAAAATCAGAATAAACATAATCTCCATTTATTGAGACTAAAATATTATCAGGCTTTATATCCATATGCAAAATATTGTAAATTCTCATCTAAATTAACCCATCAACCAAATCAAAAATAATTGAAAATAGCTTTTTTCTATCAAGTTTAATTTTATTTTTTTTCATCCATTTTAATTCATTGCCAAGTGAAAACTTACATTTTTCTAAAACATAGACAAAAATTTTTTTGGTAATTTTGATGATTTGATAAAACTTAATAACATTAATATTTTCTTCAAATTTTTTCATTATTTCTACTTCCTCATTGATAACTTATTCATTATTATAAAATACAATCTTAAAAATAAAATCTTCATAATTATCTATATCATGTTGCTAATATCCTGAAAATATAATTCCTTCTCCTCCTTAAGTCATATATTAGCATAAAAAATATTATTCTTTTTTTAAATTATTTAAAATTATCTATTCATTTTTCTTAAATTATTCTATCATACTGCTTTTTTCTATTGAGTCAAAATAAATATTCTTATTTAAACTTTGAAAATAATCCAAATTCCATATTCTTACCTTATCTTTTAACTCCATAATCAATTATTGTATTTATTCAAAATCTTAAAAATTGATAACTATTATTGAAATAAAAGGTGAAACTTTGATATTTCTGTCTTCACTAAGGTTTTTTTTTTCAAAAGATTAAATTATTTCAACTTCCTTTTACAAATCTAGCATAAATTATTTTTTTAAGTCAGATATTTATTACTCACTATAAAACTCTTCACACTCTTCAAGTAGCAATTTATTTTCTTTTTCTTTCTATAAGTTTAAATATTTAATTTTTATCATTACTTTATTATCTTTAGAATCTTCTGTTTGTTTATATCCATCAAAAATATCTTCATTTTCTTTCGATTCTTTTAGTTTCTCAATGAAATATTTCTTTAATTCTAAAATTTCTGAGATTCTTTAATTTTATACCTCAAAATTTTTAATCAAATAATCTCCTACTTGTATCCTATTGCTATCAAAATTGTTTTATTTATATCTAACTATTTTTTTTCTTTAAACTTCTTATTTAAAGTCATTATTGTTCAATTATATTCCGAATGATACTTCTTCTTCATTATTTTAAAGATCTTCTTTTGTATATTCTTAAAAGTTTTTAACCTATTAATTTGTTTCAGAATAATAACTAATAACAACTATTTAATCATTTCCAATATTTATTACTGAATAGTTAGAATATCTAATTTTTTATAAAAAAAATATCTTATCTATCTAACCTTTAACTCCTTTTTTTATTGTGAAACACGAATTTCCTTAAATAAAATCATCTTAATTTAGAATAGATAAATCAATTTTATTTTCTAAATTTTACATCACTTTTTATTTACCATCAATTTCCTTTATGTCAAAAAAAAATATTTCGTCTAAACATTTATTTAAATTTGAGGGATTTGTAAAACTCTACTCACTGCTTTAACATGAAATATCTAAATTTTAATGATCTACTGCTTAATGATTTTACTTTTATTTTGATTTACTTAATTTTGATTCTTAAATATTATTCTCTTCTTGAGAAATATTTTGTTCAATTCTTTTAAAATTATCTGAATTCTAAATATCTCCTCTAATATTTTAATGATTTTTTAATACCCTTTAATGAGTGTTATCAAAATTATGTTCTTTTTCAGTTTCTTTTTGTTAGCATTTTTTACTTTTTTCTAGCTAATCAGAAGTACTTTTTTGTTCATATTCTTCTACTTTTGTTTTATTAGAATTATTTTCCACACTTTTCTTTGCTTCTTCATTTAGTATTAAATCTTTATTTTAACTATTTTAAGATTGAAAACAAACCCTACTTATTTTTTTTGAACTTAAATAATTTTTTATCTATTTTTTTAGTCTCTTTTTAATAGTATTATCACTGTTAGATAATGAAGATACTTTGAAATATGAAATGGATTTTTTAGCTTATAATTAAAAATCAAGATAATTTATTTCCTATACTTCTTCAAAATCCTTTTTATTCTGCATTTCATTCATTTTTTAAATGTTATCTTTTTTTTTTGCTCCTTCTCAAATTTTCAAACTTTTTTATCAATTTTTAATTTAAAATAATATCTAAGAAGATAATTATGTTTTATTAAAAGCTTAATTACAAAAAATACCAGAAATATTTAAATTATAATCCTAACAACCACTAAATTTTATAACCTTTTAAACATTAAAGAAACAATTGAAATCTTAAAATTATAGGAGAATATTTTACTTTTAGAGAGACTTAAATATTATCAGCTATTCTTCTTTGTCTCACAAAAATAATATTATATTAAAAAGAAAAATTTGATGAGAAAAAATAAAATCTTATGTTTACAAAGGATATCAATAGCAAAGACATAAAATCTACAATTTAAAAAAGGCAAAGAGTAGTTGCTGCATTTTTGTGTTAATAGTTAATAAAAAAATAAACATTTTTGGTATTTAATAAAAAATAATATAATAGAAAAATTAATCTGGGTAGGTTTGTTTCTAACTTGGGATTTCAAATTCAAAAAATATTTGGTAAGATAGTAATTTAAAACTCAATATTTTAAGGTCAAAATTTTTTTTTGAGAGTGTCAATTAATGAGAAATTATGGTAATTAAAAATAAGAGATAAAATAAAATAAATTTTTACTTAATATTTTTGAAAGCAAGCATTAATTATTTAAAAAATAATGAAGTAACACACAAATTTTGTTTTAAATTTATAGTTTTTAGAAATACGATAAATACAATTATTAAGCTAGTTAAGATGAAATAAATCTATAAACTCGCTAACATTAACAATAGTTTAGTTAATAAAATTCAACTTTAAAGTTACTGTTTCATTTTTTAACACAAAAAGCAATTATTTTTTATGGTAACAATTAAAATTTTTTCTATTATTAATTGTAAGCCAAAAAGTGCTAATGCAAAAGTTATTCTCTACAAAAAATTATTAAGGGTTGTTATATACTCTTTAAAGAAAAGCATTTAAAGTCAATTGGTCAGAAGATATATTAATTAAATAAAAATCAATCATAAAATAAGAAAATTACTTTATTGATTTTAAAAAATTAAGGAATATTAGGAATAAGGATAAATAAGTAGAAGGAAAACAAGCATAGCAACTACTATTCTGTAAAATTAAAACAAAAGAAAGATAGAAACATGAATAGATTTACTTTGTAGTTCAAAAATCCTGTATAAGAATAGAGGTATAATGAATATATGTATAATTAACATATTGTGATATTTACAAAAACAATTTATATTTATATAATTGGGATAGGCTTTCCTTTTAGTATCTTATCATTTATTTAAAAAAATTATGCTTATTTTATTGTAGGATGTTTGACTACAATATCTCGTGCAGGTTTATTAAAGTTAGTGAAGATCTTTCCTAAAATTTTCAATAAAATAATTTTTAGCTTTATTAATAAGAGAAAGAATGGGCTCATATAATTAGAAATGGTTTATCATCTCCTATAGTAACTGTTAGGTATAATTAAAAGGAGAATTTTATTTAAATGGAGATTATTAATCATAAACTTAGAAGTAATTCAGCATAAAGTCTTCAGAAGAATTCAAAATTTTCTCAAGAAACGTTAAAGTGTTTAGTAATGATGTATACATAGATGAAGTACTTGAATCAGAAAATTTTTTAAATGGAGATAGGAATAGCTTTGATCAGCCATCTAGATAGCTAAACATAGATTCCCCTTAACAAAATGAGTCTATTTCAAAGGCTTCAGTATTAACTCTTGAAAACTAAATAATTCAGCTCATTAAGAATTAAATCGCAGAAGATAACAAAGAAAAGAGACATTCAGTAAATATCATAAATAATAATCAAAATTAAGCTTTAAAAATTTTAAATTAAGAATAACCACAGTAATTAATTTATTAATATAACTGCATTTATTTCCCATCAAAAGAGAAGAGTTAAATTAAAAAATTTTCAATTAAGCTATCTATTTTTTAATAGCAATCTCAATACAATTGCTGCATTGTTTTTGAGGAAGAAACGTGCGATTAAAAAATTAAAAGATTACAAAAAATTTGTTAAAAGCAACAAAATAACTTTATGACATAATGCTTGTATATATGGACTAAATTAAAAGCAACAATAGACAAACAATCTAATAATAATATTGTAAAATAATATATTAAATTAGCTCTCAATTAAATAAATAACATAAAGACTCATATGCAATAGATTAAAAGATAAACAATCTTCTCTAGGAATGAATTAAACAAAGAAACATTTTTAAAAGAAATAGTAGATAATATCACTCAAACATTCTACAAATTCAAAGATTAATTAATATTTGATTTCTCTAATTGCTCTTGTCAGACACATCTGTGTTAGAATATCCCAAGAATATGCTAAATATTAACTAATTTAATAGAAAATAGTCTAAAATAGCAACTCTATTAAACAAATAGTTTAGATAGCTAATCAGTGCAAGAATAAACTATTTAATTCAATACTTAATGTGTAATTGATAGCACTTAATCATAATACACTCACCAAAATATAAAATGTAATTTAACTCAATTCTAAATTAATAAAAATGAACTTTCCTGTATAGATTTTAGCGATTCATATAGAGCTTTAGCAATAACTTAAAGTGAGCGAAACTCTAAGAGATTAAGCAAACATGATATTTTAATTAGTCCTAGAATTAGAAAAAATGCTATGAAAATAAAATTTGATCTGATTGAAGGTGAGAATGAATTATCAAATATAATTAAAATTACAGTTAAAGATAGCAATGAAACAGCGAAATTGTCAGATTTGTAGAATTTATTATTATAAATTACAAATAAAATGCAAAATTCAGATTATTACAAAGAATTTAGACATCTTGGATGGAAAGTCTCTTTAAATATTATTGGTAAATTAGGCCCATTTTATGATATTTTTATAGATCTAAGCTCTAAAAGTGGAATCAATATCCATTTTTATATATATTAAAATTTAAACATTTTAAATGAAAACAAAAGAGATGCATTTTTCTCAAACAAAAATTTTGATCTCAAATATTAAAAATCAAATTAATACTGTTATTCTACTTAAAGAAAAACCCTTCATCAAAAAAAGGATCAGCCTGTTTCTATGTCTAATATTAGCATTTCCTTTAACGATAACTTAAACAATAACTAAAAGAACTAAGATCATCCTGCGGAAGAAATGAATGATGACGATCTATCCACTTTACCTCAAATAGTAATAGACGAGCAAGTTTAGCCTGTCCATAAGGGTTATATATATCAGATAGATTTATTCTTAATAGTATTAGAGACAAATGATCTGAAATCTGAAAATGGAATCCAATTACCCTTTAAAATTTCTTATCAATATTACTAAACAATAAAAAAAATATTTTGATTAGATTCAAATACATATTAATTTTTGTTTTTTCATGCAAATTCATTAAAGTATTTTATTTAGCAATTTATTGAAATTCCAATTTTCTAAATCAAAATCTTTTATTGCTTAATAAAATTTATATAACTCCAAAAGAAAATAAATGAATAATAGGTAAATTTAATTAAGACTACTATCTTTAATTAGTTTAAAAATATTGTAGTATTAATGAGATACCTTTAAAAATTGTTATTTTATTAACTTTTCAAGATTTAAAACTTAGATTGATGAATCACGAGAATTCTTTTATTTCTGACTTATTTAGGAACTTAAAAATCCAATATAAATAAAAAATATTGAAATGTTAATAAGTTTTTGACTTAAAAACTCCCTTTAATTCTTATTTTCTTTTATTTATTAAGAACTTTTAACGTATATTATTAAATAAATTTAAGTTCTTTAAGAATTGATTCATACAAAATTTAAAAGATTTAATCATATAATTTGAATACAATGATATATGAATTGTAATTACAAAATATTATAAATGTAGTTATATTTTATTATATAATGCTCTATAATTTCATTAAAATTTAGAAATGTTACCACCTCTAAGTCTTAAAACTAAATGTAGAGTAGATTCTTTTTGAATATTATAATCTGAAATGGATCTTCCATCTTCAAGTTGCTTACCTGCAAAAATTATTCTTTGCTAATCAGGAGGAATACCTTCTTTATCTTAGATTTTAGCCTTTATTTATTCAACATTTTCAGATGGCTCAACTTCAAGAGTTATTGTCTTTCCTGTTAAAGTTTTTACAAAAATCTGCATGCCACCTCTTAGCCTTAAAACTAAATGTAAGGTTGATTCTTTTTGAATATTGTAGTCCGATATACTTCTGCCGTCTTCAAGTTGCTTGCCAGCAAAAATGATTCTTTGTTAATCTGGAGGAATTCCTTCTTTATCTTAGATTTTAGCCTTAATTTATTCTATATTTTCTGCAGGCTGGACATCAAGAGTTATAGTCTTTCCTGTTAAATTTTTTACAAAAATCTACATACCACCTCTCAATCTCAAAACTAAGTGTAAGGTCGATTCTTTTTGGATATTGTAGTCAGATACAGTTCTTCCATCTTCAAGTTACTTACCAGTAAAAATAATTCTTTATTGATCAGGAGGGATTCCTTCTTTATCCTAGATTTTAGCTTTAATTTATTCAATATTGTCTGTAGGCTGAACATCAAGAGTAACTGTCTTTCCAGTTAATGTTTTTACGAAGATTTGCATACCTCCTCTCAACCTTAAAACTAAATGAAGAGTTGATTCTTTTTGGATATTGTAGTCAGATACAGT
>JH720295.1:1557735-1616277 GCA_000231825.2 Tetrahymena elliotti 4EA
AGAGTTGATTCTTTTTGGATATTGTAGTCAGATACAGTTCTTCCGTCCTCAAGTTACTTGCCAGCAAAAATGATTCTTTATAAATCAGGAGGGGTTCCTTCTTTATCCTAGATTTTAGCCTTGATTTACTCAATATTATCTGTAGGTTAAGTTTCAAGAGTTATTGTTTTTCCAGTTAAAGTTTTTACAAAGATTTACATGCCGCCTCTTAATCTTAAAACTAAGTGTAAAGTTGATTCTTTTTGAATGTTATAATCTGCTACACTCCTTCCATCTTCAAGCTACTTGCCAGCAAAAATAATTCTTTGTTAATCTGGAGGAATTCCTTCTTAATCTGAAATTTTAGCCTTGATTTACTCAATGCTTTCAGATGATTAAACATCAAGAGTTATTGTCTTTCCAGTTAAATTTTTTACAAAGATTTACATACCACCTCTCAATCTTAAAACTAAGTGCAAAGTTGATTCTTTTTGAATATTGTAGTCTGATATGCTTCTTCCATCTTCAAGCTACTTGCCAGCAAAAATAATTCTTTGTTAATCTGGAGGAATTCCTTCTTTATCTTAAATTTTAGCCTTGATTTACTCAATGCTTTCAGATGATTAGACATCAAGAGTTATTATTTTTCCTGTTAAAGTCTTTACAAAGATCTACATCTATGGTGAATTATTTAATGTGCTTTTTTAACTTTCTGATTGAATTTTGATTTAGGTTGTTATTTTATTTTATTTTTAATTTGTATATTTTTTAGTTTAATTCTAATTAGAAGTTATTTATAAATCATTAAATAATATCAGATTTGATTAAATCTGAATAAATTAATCAATCATTAAGAAATTAAATATCTATTTCTTATTAAGATTAGAAAGAAATTTATTTATAAGAAATTGTGAGGAATCTTGATAATTTGAGTTTATTCATAATATCAAAATAAATATAAGATAATAAGCGTAAATAATAATACTTCAAATAGAATTCATTTTCATTTAATTTCTAATTAAAATCCATTTTTATATTTGAAGAAATTATAAATGAAAGATGATTATTTATTTAAGAATGGCAATTTATGTTAGTAGATTGGAAATAGATAAAATTTATTTTAGTTATTTGATTGATAATAAAAACACATAATCAGTAATTATAAGATCGGTTTTCAATTCAATATAGAAAGCTTCTGTCTGTCTACCTTAAAAAAATTAATTAGAGATGCCAAAATTGTCTCTTAAAATATTAAAGGCCAATAATTGTAGATTTATTCCTGAAAATATTTTATTTGGCTTTTTAACTTCTAATTCTCCAATAAATAATAAATATTAGATAGAAATATCTAAAATATTTAACAATATTATTTAATTATTCTAATTACCATTAGAATAATTTACAAAAATAAAGAGAAGCTACATGAAAATAATAATAAATTTTACAAAATTTTAATTTTTAAGGAGTCTAATTTAAAAAATGTTGTTTCAATCTTAAAAACAAATATTCTCTCACTCATAAGAAATCAAAAATAGATCTTTAACTTCAAGATGATAAGTATCTTTCTTGCAAGCTATTCCAGGTTCTAAAATATATATCTATGCTTATGAAAGAATTTTGTTCTTCTTATTATCTCATTTATTTTCTTAATTTTAATGCAATTTTTAAAATTTAGATTTTTTTTTTGTTGTTATTTTTTCTAAAATATTCTTGGTTTTTTTTTCTTTCTCAAAAATCTACATGAATTTACAGAAGAACTTAATTCCTGAGTTTTCAGTAATATTTTTACTTACTTGATTTTCATAATAAAATTCTAAAATAAATAAATAAAATCTTTATCTTCCTGAATAAAAAATGTAAAAAATTATCTGAACTTTTAATATTATTTTACACTCTTTTGATTTTACAATTTAATAATTTACTGGTTTAAAGTTTTAAATAATATTTTCAATTTAAATTTTTTTAGTTTATTAATCTCTATTAAAATAGCTTAAAATTAAATTTCTATTTACACAATTAAACATATTGAGGAAACAAATCTATTCTAAATGGATTAAAGAGAATAAATAAAACAAAAATAATTCATCAAATAATCAATATAAATTACCAATTGGTAGATAAATGTAGTAGAAGAAGTAAAGGTAGGAGATTATTCTTGCAACAAAAAAAGTTGCTGCTTTGACCTTGCTGAGTTAATTAATGGTCTTCTTATCCTTTTTTTAAATTAATATTAAAAATTTTTACTCACTTTATTTATTTATTTATTAAAAAAAGTGGTCTCTTTTAGTAGTAAATACATTCAGTTAAAATCATTATTTTTAATAAATATTTTTTTTAGTATATGTGTATTTAATTATTTTATAAATTGCATGCTAAAAATTGATTATGAGAAAATAAAGAAATAAATTTATTTCTAAAATTTTATTTAGTGAAAAATAATTATTGTGATGAAAAATGGATATCTAGAAATTTGATTTCTTTTAAATTCTAGAATTTGTTTAATTATAAAATTAAACTACTAAAAGATTAAAATCAAATCTCATTTTTTAGAGTTTCATAGTATTTTAGTGTATTTTGGTTGGTTTTACAATGAATATTTTTTACTGGTTTAAATTGTAAGAGAAAAGAAATAAATTTATAAAATTAGGAATAAAATATTTTATAAAAAATTAATCTAAAATAGGTCTATTTGATCTATCATAAAATTTTGGATATTCTTTGGAATAAAAAACAAATAAGTGTCAATTAATAATAGAGTTAAACTGAAAAAAAGTTGTGTTGATAATACTTATTTATCTTTTAATGTTTGTTACTTCTATTAAATTTAATTTCTTTTTTTGTTATGAAGTTTTATGAAATTAAATGATTCCAAATAACTAAAATCAGCAAATATTAATTCGTTAAAAAAAAATTAATAGAAAAAATATAATTTCTAATAGGTATAAAAATGATGGTTTCTCAACTTTTTAAAAGCTCAATTATAATTGCAATTTTATTAGTTAGCTAAGCTTATGCTTCTGGAATAAATTCTTCTTGTGATAGATAAGATAAAGCAAGCTTTGGTCCTTCTTGGGAAGAAAGACAGTTTTATCTTCCTGAATTTTTTAGAGTTTCTGGTATAGCATCTGGCTATCTCACTTCTGAATAAGTTATTATATAATTTGACATTGAAACTTTAAGTGATTCTGCTGGAACTTCTTTAATTTAAAATAACCAAAGTATATCTAAGGCTATTGGGGAAATGAAAAAAGCTGGAGTTGAAGAACATGAACTATCTACTTAAGATATGAGAATTTATCCTTCTTATAGATAAGAATATGAAAATTCAACCAAAAGCTATAAATCAGTTTTTGAAGGCTACAAGGTTGAAAATCAATTGAAATTTGTATCTAAAAAGCTTGAATTAGCTGGTAAGGTTATTGATATAGCTGTAAGTAATGGCATTAATAATATATCTTCAGTTTAATTTGTTCCAACTCAAACAAAAATTAAAGAATTAAAGGATTCATTAATATCATTAGCAGTAGAAGATGCTATCAAAAGAGCTAACCTTGCACTTTAACCTTTAAAGTATGAAATTAAATCAGTAAAAAGTGTAGAACTTGAAAATTATTCTTCTCTTAGAAATTCACTTTACAATTCTTAAGCATCATAAATATTTTCATCTTCTAAAGATTCAGATTTGAGTGATGAAACGAAGCTTTTTGATAATGCTAAAAAATACAGTGTAGAAGTAAATGTTTCCTTTATAATTGGAAAAATAGAAACGAGTTGAAATATAATCACTTTTTTATTAATTTGTATTCATAATTTTTAATATTACATTTGTGTGTGTTAAAAATTAATTTATTACTGAAAAAGTATTATTGTTACAAAAAACCAATTTTATTTCAGTCATATTTTGTGGAATTCATATTAACTTTTATTTGATATTTTTAGATTTAAAACAAATTTTATTATTATTACAAAAAACCAATTTAATTGCAGTCATATTTTGTGGAATTCATATTAACTTTTATATGATATTTTTAGATTTAAAACAAATTTTAGTTATTCTAAAATAATTTTTTATGAACTTAAGTATGTTTTTTCTCCTAATAACTTTATAAAAAAATACCAAATATTATTAAAATCAATTTCTAAATTTTTAATAGAAGTTACTTTGAAAGTGGAGTAATATTAAGTATCAATTTATTACTTACAGACTCCAAAATATTAAGTATGCACTGATATTATTTTATCTGAGTTCAATTAAATGTAGCAAAAATAAATATTTTTTGATACTAAGTGTTCTTTCATAATATTATTTCATAATATTAGAAAAATTATTTTAAAATTTAGGAAAATGAAAGATATAAATTGTAAAAATTATTAATTATTTCTGTGTCAATCAATACCTGCATGGCTCACTTTTAATCTCAAAGAAAATATATAAATGCTTACGTGCCTGAATTAATGATGCACCTCACCACCTAAAATCCTCTATTCTATCCATCAGATAATCTTTGGATTTGAATTCATCTGAAACTCATTCTTGTCTTTTATGATCTCCAAAAGGTTTTAAATCCAATTTTCATCTGGGTTTTAGGTAGGCCAATCAAAATTCTCCATTCCTTTTAATACTATAAATGTATTCTCTGGTCAATGAGCTGGAGTGCTTGCTAGCTTGCATAAAGATAAGCTCATCATCTTCAAGTCCAATAAAATCTGCTAAACATTCCTCTAAAACTTATTTAGATACTCACTATTTACAGTCTCTAAGGCAACATATAGTGATTATAGTCCTAAATAAGTAATTTTCTTCCCTTACTAATACGGATATTATTATTCTATGTAATGCTTCATATTTTCTCACTCATTTAATTTAGGAGGAGCTTGCTTGTCTAAATTCAACTTTCATCTGCAAAGGTGGAATCTTGATACTAAACTTTTTTGGCCCATTTTAATCTTTACATGCAGGGCAGGGCTCCATTCTATCTTCTTTTATTTATTATATTAAATAATAAAATTGGCTGTGGCGGGTTTATCATCCTTTAAGCCTTCTTCTTTGAGCTTATTTCTAGTTGTTTTACTTGTTAAATTTTTTAATTTGATCTTCATTAAATATCAAGTGCAGAAATAAATCTATTTCCTATAACAAAATGCTATTTTACTTTTTTTTCTTTTCCTCCTTTTATGTGAGAGAGAGAGAGAGAGAGATAGGAATTGAAATTTAGAAAGATCTTGGAATACTTTTGAGCAAGTTTGGATCCAAATACAAATATGATCAGTTGAGATTCCACTCCAATTTATCTCTCATTATCAATCTTTAAGCTATTAAATTGTAGTGTGGATATCTAAAAATCTCACCCCATTCTTAGATTATTTCTTATTATTGATAAAAATAAAAATAATTTTTGTTATTTTTCATACCTTTTAAATAAAAATCTGAAGAAATAAATTGAAAATTATGGTTTGTTTATTTTATTTGGTTTAAAAAATTTTATAGATTTCGATCAGTATTATTCTAATATTTTTTTTTCTTAAATTGCTAACGAGTCAATTCTAGATTTAAAGATTTTTGAAAAGTAAAAGTATCTTTAAATGTACAAATGTAAATCAGATAATTTACTAACGAGTCTTCAAGAAATCTTGTAGATCTATTTTATTTAGTGTATTTAAATTCTAACATTATTTCTAAAAGATATTTAATTAATTAAAAAAATAAATACTAACAGAATTTTCAGATCAAGATAATAATAAAGAGTATAAAAACAATTATTTACAGTTAATAATGTCTTCTAAATTATTTACCAGCTTATTGGTTATTTCAATTTTATCAATGAACCAATTAGCATTTGCATGCGGAATTAATGACTCTTGTGGCAGACAAGAAAAAATGAACTTAGGTGTATCTTGGGAAGAGAAAAACCATTATCTTCCTGATGTTATGAGAGTTTCTGGAGAAGCATCTGGATATCTTGCTTCAGAATAAGTGGTTATTTAATTCGATATTGAAACTTTAAGCGATTCAGCTGGAACATCACTAATTTAAAACAATCAAAGCATATCTAAGGTCATTGGGGAAATGAAAAAATTAGGAATTGAAGAAAGCGAATTAACAACACAAGATATGAAAATATATCCTTCTTATAAACAATAATATGATGAAAGTATTAAAAACAATAAATAAGTATTTGAAGGATATAAAGTAGAAAATAAGTTGATATTTATATCAAAAAAGCTAGAATTAGCAGGTAAGGTTATTGATATTGCTGTTAGTAATGGCATTAATAAAATATCTTCTGTATAATTTGTTCCTACTCAAACAAAAATAAAAGAGTTAAAAGATTCTTTAATTTCTAAAGCAGTAGAAGATTCTATTAAAAGGACTAATCTTGCTTTATAACCTTTAAATTATGAGATAAAATCTGTAAAAAGAGTTGATATTGAAAATGAGTCATTTGGTAGAAATTAACTTTATAGATCTAACTCCTTCCTCTAAACAAATGCTTCAATATAAGACGATTATAGTGATGAGACAAAACTTTTTGATAATCTAAAAAAATTTAATGTATCAGTCAATCTATCTTTTATTATTGGAAGAAAAGATTCCAATTGAAACCTATTTTTTTGAAGTGATACTTATTAAGTTAATTTATTTTATGTTTTTTTGTAGAACAAAAATCAATTTGTATTTGTATCAAACTTAGTTAAATATTTCAAAATTTTATCAATTAAAAAATGGTACATGAAACATGCATGATAAAGGGTTCAAAAGGTAAAATCATAAAGTAGCATAACTGCCATTTAAAAATATGTTGGTTGGAACATCACATTTTATTATATAAATTAGTCAAAATGTTTTTTAGTAAAATATTAAATAATTCTTTAAAATTCTATGAAATCTATCTACTTTTCTATAATATTTTTATTTTATGATTTATAGAGATAAGGTAATTATTATTATGAATATCAACTAACAGCTTTTGTTAAGTTTTTTAATATAGGAGCCATTCAGCTACTAAGAACAAATTATTGGTATCCAATCCATATTTTATTAAACTTTTTTTGTAATTTAAGGAAAAAATTTTTGAAAAATCAAAAAAAATAATCCTTAAATGCATGTGCTGACAGTATATAAGATATCCAAATTTAACAGATTTAGGTCCAAATAAATAAGTAAATTTCTAGTAATTTATTCTGAATTTTAAATTTCCCAAGCTTTATAGAAACGTGGAGTCTTTTTAGCATGAATTAATTATTAATTTTTCTATATGTATATGATTAATTTTGATAAAAAAAACAAAACAAAGAATACTTTGTAATATCAATTTCATAAAAAACAAATAAACAATAATTAAAAAAATAAACTCAAAAATTAAAATGACTTAATAAATTGTAAAAAGCTTATTGATAATTTCTCTTTTGTCAATAAGTTCATTGGGATTCTGTTAGGATTTCACAGCCACTAATAATGAAAGAATAGAAAGAGGACACTTTGGTCCTTCTTGGGAAGAAAGATAACATTACCTTCCAGATTTTATGAGAGTTACTGGTGTTGCCTCTGGACATCTTGCTTCTGAATAAGTTATTATTGAATTCGACATTGAAACTTTAAGTGACTCTGCAGGAACTTCTCTTCAACTAAATAACTAGAGTATTTCTAAGGCTATCAATTAAATGAAAAGAGCTGGAATTGAGGAGGGTGAACTCACTACTCAAGACGTGAGAATTTATCCTTCTTATAGATCAGAATACGACGATTCTATCAAAAACTACAAGTAAGTTTTTGAAGGCTACAAGGTTGAAAATAAGTTGAAATTCATTTCTAGAAAGCTTGAATTAGCTGGTAAAGTTATTGATATTGCTGTTAGCAATGGAATCAATAAAGTTTCTTCAGTTTAATTTGTTCCTACTCAAACAAAAATTAAATAATTGAAGGATTCTTTAATTTCACAAGCTGTAGAAGATGCTGTAAAAAGAGCTAATCTTGCCCTTAAACCTTTAAATTATGAGATTAAATCAATTAAAAGCGTTGATATTGAGAGCGATTCATATGGTAGAAACCAATTTTACAATTAAAAGTCTTAATTTGCATCTGATTCTTTTGAAAGTTCAATTGATTCAAATGATGAAACTAGGCTTTATGATAATCTCAAAAGGTACAGTATTTCAGCCAGTGTATCTTTTATTATTGGTAAAAAAGAATGAAAATAATATATATTATTACACGTGTTAAGATTTTAAGTTGCTCTATTTTATAAATAATTATTAATCACTCTAATACTATTTGATAATCAAAAAAATTAATTATTTTTTCCCAAAAATTTATTTTTAACTTTTAAATAAATTAAATATTTATTTATATTTAATGCAGCTAAAGCTAAATGTAAACCTTTCATTCCCAAATTATTTTCACAAAAATCTAAAAATGATAAACCTTAATCATACATTTAACTCCAACTTATTATTTGATTTAAAATTAATTGTTAAATCTAAAACATAAATAATTAAAAACAAAATTAATCAGGGTAGGTTTCACACCTGGCATAAAAATATTTTTTTGAAATATTTAATAAAAAATTTAATTAAAATGATTTTTAGATTATCAATACTTCTTTTGATATTTATTATAATATTTAAAAGTAATTAAGGTATAAATCAGATAAAGGAACATTTAGTATAAAATTTAGAAACAAGTAGACTTATGTAATAAATTTGAGGAAAGTTTTTTGTAAAATAAAACTGTCAATTCATTTTAAAAATCAATCAAGTTGACTAAAAGACTTTTAAAAAAGTATTTGAGGCTTATTTAAGTATATAAGATACCCAAATTTAACAGATTTAGGTCCAGATAAATAAGTAAATTTCTAATAATTTATTTTAAATAAATAATTCTGAGAAAATTTATTTTGAATTTTAAATTTTGCAAAAAGATGTAGTCTTTTTAGCATCATAATTAATACTAAATTATTGTATATATACTAATCTATTCTGGTAGGTTTTCTTTACTACTTGAACATGCTAGCGAGTCATTATTGCTTTTAAGATTAGGTATTATATTTTTCTAATTAATATTTTTATTGTGATCAAAATTACTAGATTGTTTTTAAAACTTTGGAAATCAAATCGATTTTTTAAAAATAATTATTAATTTTTCTCTATATTTTATGATTAATTTTGATTAATTTTGATTAAAAACAAGCAAAACAAAGAATAATTTGTAATATCAATTTCATAAAAAACAAATAAACAATAATTAAAAAAATAAACTCAAAAATTAAAATGACTTAATAAGTTGTAAAAAGCTTATTGATAATTTCTCTTTTGTCAATAAGTTCATTGGGATTCGGTTAGGATATCACTGCCTCTAATAGTGAAAGAATAGAAAGAGGACACTTTGGCCCTTCTTGGGAAGAAAGACAACACTACCTTCCAGATTTTATGAGAGTTACTGGTGTTGCTTCTGGATATCTTGCTTCTGAATAAGTTATTATTGAATTCGACATTGAAACTATCAGCGATTCTGCAGGAACTTCTCTTCAACTAAATAACTAGAGTATTTCTAAGGCTATCAATTAAATGAAAAGAGCTGGAATTGAGGAGAGTGAGCTCACTACTCAAGACATGAGAATTTATCCTTCTTATAGATCAGAATACAGTGATTCTACCAAAAACTACAAATAAATTTTTGAAGGTTACAAGGTTGAAAATAAGTTGAAATTCATTTCTAAAAAGCTTGAATTAGCTGGAAAAGTTATTGATGTTGCTGTTAGCCATGGAATCAATAAAGTTTCTTCAGTTTAATTTGTTCCCACTTAAACAAAAATCAAAGAATTGAAGGATTCTTTAATTTCACAAGCTGTAGAAGACGCTGTAAAAAGAGCTAACCTTGCCCTTAAACCTTTAAATTATGAAATTAAATCAATTAAAAGTGTTGATATTGAGAGTGATTCTGGTAGAAATCAATTTTACAATCAAAAGTCATTTGCAGCTGATTCTTTTGGAGGTTCAAATGAATCAAATGATGAAACTAGGCTTTATGATAATCTCAAAAAGTTCAGTATTTCAGCCAATGTTTCTTTTATTATTGGTAAAAAAGAATGAAGTTGAAATAATAATAAAAATTAATATTAAAAATATATATTATTACACTTGTTAAGGTTTTAAGTTACACTGTTTTAAAAAACTATTAACCACCCTAATACTATTTGATAATCAAAAAAATAAATTATTTTTTGTCAAAAATTTATTTTTAACTTTTAAATAAATTAAATATTTATCAGTCAGTGCTAAATGCAAATCTTTCATTTTCAAATTGCAAAAAGGTCTTTTTTAAAATATATCAATATTATTTTTATTGAAAAAAAAATTTTATAAATAATAACATTTTTATTTTAATCTGAGGAATCATAGGTTTTATCTTTACAAATTATACCTCAAATACCTTATTTAAGATACAAAAATAAGAGTTTTGTTGCAAAAATAAAGTAAACATCTTTAGTTAAAATAAGTAGAATCAAAATTAAAGTGTAATAATTGCTTTTGGCTGAAAAAGTTTATTATTATGTAAAAATAACTTTAAATAATGAACACGCGTATTTGTAAAATAAAATAAAAAATTTGTAAATTATTTCCAAAATGAAAATGAGAATGTATTTTTTTTATTCAAATGTTGATTAATTGTGAAGTTAGATGTTATTTATTTTTAAATTGTATTTTTTATCAAATAAAAGTATTTTGATCTTGGTTTTAAAAATATTATTATAAATTATTTATGTTGGGAGTTGAAAAAGAAGTGTATTGTAAAAAGAATTATGAAATAATGAAAGTGAATGTGTATTTGGAAAGTAATATTAAAAATTTGTAAATTATTTCTAGAGATTAAAGTAACATTACATGTATTTTGTGTATCCAAATGTTGATTACATATTTAGTTGTGGGTGTTTTCAATTTTATTTAATTTTATCAAATAAAAGTGTTTAGATCTGGCTTTTACAAGCATTATTATTTGGAAAAGATATTTATATTGGGACTTATTACTGATTATTAATAGGTGGCATATAATTTGGTGGAATATAATTTGGTGGCATATAATTTGGTGGAATATAATTTGGTGGTATATAATTTGGTGGCATAAAATTAGGTGGATACTACTACTAATTAAACTATTAGTATAAGTTATTTTAAGGAGAAATGGCACCATAATTTTAGGAATTAAATTATTATTATTCTGGGTAACCTAATTGGTCTTCTTTGAAAGAATTATCTATTTAGAGTTCTGGAGATTTATTTAAGAATTGACTTTCTGTAATTCCCTTTGTAGAGACTTGAATGTTCCTCAAAGGAGCTTTATCACTATATTGGTCTTTAAATGAAAAGTAATCTTTCTCATACTAGATTAGCTCAAAGAAATAGGATTAGCTGGTAGGATTCATTTATTATATTCTAGGTCCATGAAGTATTTCATTGAAATAATTTACTTAGATTATATTGATTTCTTTATTATTGGTAGTATCTAATAACTTTGATTAACCTTGACCACATCTTTTGCCCTCCGAGAAATATCCAACAAACTTTTCGTTTTAATTATTTTAGTTGAAGAATTATATTTCACCATATCCCCATTCTTTATTTTCATGATATTCACCTAAATAGTACTAAAATCCATTCAATATTAGAATCCCTCTTCCATGGCGCATATTATCTTTAACATACCCAAAATAAAGAGCTGATGGTTCAGTTTTGTAGATGATAAGAGCTCTACCAGTAAATTTTCCATTCTCATCTTTCTGTCCAACAATTAGTGATTTTGGTCTATCTTCTTAAACCAAAATTGAGGAAGAAAAATTTTCATATTGTTGGTTGTTGAAGATGAATTTTTTAAGCTAATTTCTCATAAAGTCAGGGATACCAAAATTATCGAAATAGGGAGTGAAGTCTATATCAATCTAAGAATTATTTTAACATGGTTTATTGATATTTTAAGAAATACAATCGAAAAACTAATTTATAGCTAAGATTGGGCCTGATTGCAATTATTAAATGCTTGATGTATCTCTTCTCAAAAATTGCTGGAATTGTATTCTCATATTTTACTTCTCGATTTGAATTTAATCTAAAACATTATTTAGGCTTTTTTCAAATTGCTAGTCAAAGTTTGTAAGAGCTTAATTGATAGAGTTTTCTAATTGGAACTATTAGTTATTAATGGGATTAGCATTTTGCTAATTAATTTCATTTGGATAATTTGGATAGATCTAAACTTGATTTTCATGCAATTTATGATCCTATATGCAGTTGGAGCAAATTTCAAATTTACACCTAAAGTAATTACATCTTCCAATAAATTTAGAATAATGAACTTTATCTGTGCATAATTCCTAATTCATTTTATTGTCTTTATGGATGAAATAGATTGGTTGGTTGGTTGACTGACCGACTAACTTTCCTTTTTAATATATTTTTTTTAGATTTTTATACTTTTAATTAGATTTTTAATTAATTGGTTTCTCACAAAATACAAAAGAGATTTAGGCAAGCTTGATTGATTTTCCTTTTTTTTTGATTTAAATTTTATATAAAATGTGTTAGAATATGAGTATTTTTCATCAACAATAGATAGAAAAAGGAAAAAAAAGTATTTGCATGCAAACATTTTAGTATAAGATACCTTCCTTATCTAAATTAAACTAATTTTTATAACCTTCTACAAATTATTCTAAATAGTCATTTAGATTAAAAACATATTGGCATTTATTATTATTATTATAAAATCCAAATAAATAATTTTTGATTTAAATAAAATAATTTTATATGAATAAATGTAATAATTTCTTAATTTTGTAGCAAATATTTAATTTTATTTAACTTGATGATATAGCTTAGTAGAATAAAATAAAAAAGAGGCTTTAAAAGAAGAAAAATAACTTTAAAAATAAATAAGAAAAAAGTAGATTTTTTAAAGAGTTTAACAAGAAAACTGAAATTAGTTTTATGGGATAAAGCTTACATTCAGCATAAAAGCTACCAAATTTTTTGTCCACAACTTAAGGGACTGATAAAAGTCTTCAATTAACTTAATATATTGCATTATATTTATCATCAGTTAAAAAGGATGAAAATGATGTTCGTGGAAAACTATAGAACTTATTTAGTGATATGGAAAAGATTAGAGTCGCTTTAGTTTTAGTAAATCCTTGAAACTATTAAAAAAATAGTTTTCTCTTAAAACAATAAACCCTAAGAAACTATACTCTTGTTAATTGTAAAAGTTATTAAATATCTTTACATGATGCTTTTTAATATTTTCAATTAGTTATTATGGATTTAAAATAATACAGTTGTTAAATTTAAGATCCCCTTTGACAAAGAAGAGTAGGAGAAATAGATTGAATTTTATGCTACAGCTCTTTTACTTTTAATTTTATTTGAGTTATTATATCTACTATGTACAGTCTTATACGAAAAATGAATTCAAACGCTAATGATGGCGAAAGAGCTTAGTAAATATTAAAGTAGCAATATTATTTGGAAATAAAGAAGTGCCTAATAAAAATAGTTAGAGTTATCCTTAATTTAATAGTTTTATTTTGGCATTTTTGTTATGATTATCGTCTTAAAAAGGATACTTGGGTTGCATTTACTGGAATTAGATCATCTTTAATAGCTTGCATGTAACATTGGTCAAATTGATATAAAATATTTCAATAAAATATATAATGTTATTTAAGAATTGTTTTTATCAAAGAAATAAGACCTTGATGAACTGATAGATATAGAGAGATAAAAATAAAAAATTCAAAATAGAAAATATTATTGAATTAAAATTAGTAAATATTTAAATCAAATTTAAATTAGAATTTTTGGATATTTTTAGTTAAAAAAGTAATTAAAAACGTTTCCAATTTTTTAATCAATCTTTTCATAATCTAAACCCAATTATTTAAACAATTTTATAACTTACTACATAATAGACCCAAAATCATAGGTTTTGTTTGGTTTTTTTAATAAACGTGTTTAATATATTGAGCTGTAATTTGTTAACATTGAACGACCTATTTTTTAAATCCTTTTTTAAATATATCTTCCTCAACATTTTCAGTTTAAAAATTCAGATTCCAAATAAATTTCTGATATTTATTTAATCTCTTAAGTTTTTAGATCATATAAATATTAATTGCAAATTTTGAAAGTAAAGAAAAATTTTTTGTAAAATATTTGGGTTTTTTAAAAATCCTAATTTTTTATGAAAATCCTCTATCCCCTCATAAAAAATTCTTATTTATAATTTGTTTTACACTTCATTTTTTTTATAAAAATGTATTTCCATTTACAATACAGAGTCAGAGATAATATAAAAATGAGAAATATTAATATAAATTTTAAAATGACTTCTCCATCGTTCATTATTAAATTAATTTGTTAAAATAAGTTTGTTGTGCTACGTTATTTGTAAATTATTCTAAGATGGTTGTTAATAAACTTATGGGTGATTCGCATAAAAAACAAAATCTATTTAAAGAGGTGGACACTTATTTAACTCTTGGGACTCTAAATTTCCTTTTGTACTAACTTATATTGCTCTCAACACACCTTTATCGCTAAATTAATCTTTAAATGAAAAGTAATCTTTATTGTATTAATTTAGTTGAAAAATATTTGTTGAGGTATAGGTCTCTTGAACTTTAGGTCCATGAAGAAATCCATTAAAAATATTCACATGAGAATATCTAATTTCTTAATTAGTTTGTGTATTTTAAATAAACGACTAGCCTTCACCACATCTTTTTCCTTAAGAAAAATAGCCTACAAACTTTTCTGGATTTTGATCACTATTTATAAATTACATTTCTCCATATCCCCATTCATAATTCTCATAGTATTCACCTAGATAATATTAGAATCTATTGAGAACAAGAATACCAGCTCCATGGCGTTGATTATTCTTCATGTATCCTAAATAAATAGCTGTTGGATTAGTCTTGTAGATGATCAGAGCTCTACCTGTGAAATTACCTGATTAATCTCTTTATCCAACAATAATTGATTTTTATCTATCTTCTTCAATCAAGAATGGAAAACTTTAATTTTCATATACATTCCTGTTAAAACTAAATTTATTGAGAATGTCAACCATAAAATCTTTAATTTAAAATTTATTTAAATAATATATAAAATCTAATTATGGTTAAACTGGTTATGAATTGTCTTAATTTTATTTTAAACACTCTTATAAGTGCTAAAATAGTTAATTTATAGGTTCAATTGGAGACGAACCAAAACCCTACTAAAGTTAAACATTTTCTAGTAAAAAAGTATGAAAGCTTTTTTTCATAATTTATCTTTCAAGGTTAATAGCTGAAAGAATATTTTAAATATTTTAATCAAATTGTCTATCGAAGTTATTAAGAGCTTACTGTACATCTGCATAATAACCCATATTCATATTCAATTCCCCTAATTTATAAATAATTATTATACATCTAATTAAATAAACTACATACTTATGAATAATTCATCTTAAATTTAAAATATTTAAAGATAATTTATAAACAATTCTGTAGTAAAAAAGATAAATCTAAAAATATGATTACCTTATCTAAACATTCTATCTAGAGAGCACTAAAAAATAATATTTTATTTATCTTAATGAATTACTTATTTTTAGAATTAATAATTAAAAATAATTAGTTTTTAATATCTTTTTATTCAATATTATTTCTAAGAAGTTAGTATTTAACCTTTTTCCACTATTTTTTTTAATAAAAGAATCAATAAACACCAATCTTTATTGAACAAAATCCTTATTTCTTCAATAATTAGTATTTAGATGGATAGCTTATATCTAAATTTTATTAAATCTTCTCAAATGATAATAAATAAAATTCCATCTTTTCTAAATAAATATTTTTTTTACTCATTTTAAATATAATTGTCTGGTGGCTGCCATTTACCTTCTATCCATTTCAAATATAGTTTTTGAATTTATTTAAATATTCTAACTAGATAACTAGTAAAAATAAGATTGGAGATATGGAGAAAAGATTATTTTGACTAATCATGAATTTTTGATATTCTATCTTATTCATATAGAAGATTATCTTTAACAAAAGTATGTTTAAAATTTAAATTTTAAAAGAATAGAATTTGTGCTTTAATCTTAATCATAATAAAGTAAATATTTTAATTTTGAATTTTACCAAAAATAAAAGAAAAACTATCTTCTGAACATAATGGAATTTGATAATTTCTTTGATATTTTACTAAGAATATCAGTAGGGCAAAAATTTTTACTTATTTAAGAAATATTTTAAATTTATGTAATTGTTGATTTAAAAATTTTTATTTTTTTTATTAGTCTTTTAATCAATTATATAGTATTTTGAGAAAGCTATTTTTTTTAATATCAAAGATTGAACAAAAAATTAGTTAATAAATATGATTTATTTCATATGAGACAAGTGATGATTGATAATAAAAGACTGGTTAGTAATATAATATTTACATAAAAGATAATATACTTATAAATTTATTATAAAATCTAGTTTAGATAAATTTGTTTGAATTAAATCAAGCTTCCTATTCCATTTCTTCATATTTAAACTTTTTGGTATCAGTAGATAATTAGACGAATTCTCTTTCCAAACCTTTGATTCTAGCTATATATTTTTTGATTATATTTTATATAACGAATATAAAGATAAATATAGCTAAGACTGTTGCTAGAGCAATGATTACTATAAGCAATCCATTACTTTCATCTACAATGACATTTTCTACATCAAGAGTAATATCTTGAGAAATTAAACACTCTCTCCAAATATCTAATTATTAAAATTACAATTATTTAATATTTGCATAAATACTATTTTATGAATTACTGCTACTGTTTTCGCTTGGACAGAAGTTTGAATAGAAAGAGACTTAGTAACTGTATAAACCCAAATCATTCTCAGTTTTAGGTTGACAAATAAGCTGAGGTGCTTTAACATTTAATTAACTTAATTCATAGCCTTAATTGAAGAAAGACAAAACAAAGAATTGATTGTCTCTTTAGTTATATTAGCTGAAATCTTTTGAAAGAGGAATAATAGTATTTGTTTTCTCTTTTGTCAAAAAATCAGGAACTCTATTGAAATAATTCTTTTCTAAGTTCTAAAAAGTAGAATGATAACTTAAAGCATGAGTAGATTTTCCTTAAAACAAAGCAAAGTGATCGAAGGCAATAACTTTGCTTCTTTCTGCCTCTAATAATCTTATAGGTTAATCGATATCGTGGACATACTTACTAGTAGATGATGTATTCTCTTTAAGATAAACTGCAATACCCTAATTAATTAAAAAAAAATATTATTGAATTTAAATTACTTTTTATTTATTTAATTTAATTTACAATTTAAGTACTGAGTTTCTAAGAAAGAACAACTATTGTTATTTGGTTATTCAGATTTTCATACAAGGAAAAAGAGTAGCCATTAGTTACTTTTGAAATTTGATAATTCAATGTAGTAAATTTATCATCTGTAATAAATATGCCATTATGGTAATCTAAAACAAAGAACTAATTAGTCTTTTTAGAGTAGTAGATATCTGTAACATCACACTCATTTTTTTATTCTTCACTGCCAAATACACTAATTTTACTCTATGACTATATTACAATATTATCTGAAACATCAACTTATATCTTTACTTAAAGCAATCCTTCCTTTCTTAAAGGAACATAAAGAGTTTCATCAACATAAATTGCATTTTTAGTCATTTGCTCAAAAGTTACATCTTTGGTTGTCAATACTTTTTTGGTTTTTAAATCAAAGATGTAGAGAGAGTTTCTCAATATTATAAATGCCTTATCATGATCCTTTTCAAGAATTATTGGCTAATAGTCAAGTGTTTCATTAATACCTAAATTAACTGAGTTAATGAAGTTCAGCTTCTATGTACTTTTATTCATTTAAAACACACTAACCATTCCTTATTTTGAAAC
The DNA here is from genome assembly GCA_000231825.2 of Tetrahymena elliotti 4EA. Lineage (NCBI taxonomy): Eukaryota > Ciliophora > Oligohymenophorea > Hymenostomatida > Tetrahymenidae > Tetrahymena > Tetrahymena elliotti. The sequence goes on from JH720295.1 coordinate 1,575,686, forward strand.
GCTAATAAAATCAGATCCAATCAGTTGGAAAACTAAGATTTCATCCTTTTCTGAAAGTTTCATTTCATTAAAATCAAAATTTTACTCATATTTTGCACTTGACTCAATAGTTCTTTATTTTACTTGACAAAAATCGCTGCTGCTATCTGATGTACTTGCGAAATCCATAAAATAAGCATGTTTAAAAATATCAACACTAAAATTGAAAAGTAATTTTTAATTCAATATGATATTAGAAGAAATATTTTGTTGCTTCTCTAATTTTTATTCTACTTATTGAGCAAGAGAAAGAGATATAAAGCTATAGGTCATGGCTATTAAAAAGCCTAAATTGAAACATTTGATTTGCATTTGAACCTTATTTTTGTTAGCTATTTTTAAATTTAAGACTTCCTTTTTAAAGAATTAAATGCTTATTTTTTAATTAATTTAATAAACATAACAACCTTTTGAAGTTTGTACCATCCTATTTAAATTTACATGCAAACCACCTATTACCAAAAATGATTTGACAAAAATCAAAACAAAAAACAAAAAAGTATGAGTCTTTTTAATTCTGCTGCTCTTGTAAGTTAACTGATATATAAAAAACTTCAAATATCTTCTTTTAATAAAAATCCAATTACAAAATAGTAAAATTATACCATTTAATTAGATTCAATAGATTGCAAATCCCATCTTTTAATAAAAATCCACATCACACAAATAGTAAAATTGTACCAATTAATTAGATTAGATAGATAGTAATATTATCATTAATTATTACTATCATATCAAATTTATAAAGAAGTAGACAATAATTGTTATTTTTAATTCAAGATTTAAGCATAGCTATTATATTGTTAAAATGCATAAGTGGCTCTTTGAAATCATCCTCACTCTAAATATTTGTATTATATCTCTCATTGAAAAATTTCCACCATGGTTAGCCATTATAATCAGGAAATGCCACACGTTCATTTTACTAAGCTTTTTTTAGTGCTGTTAGTGTTAATTAGATAGGTGTATAATAAAGACACAAACTAGAGCGGTAAATATCATTACCCCACAATTAAACAGTATTTAGCAGCCTCTCAATGCTCTCTATTTTTTCTTCCTTTATTATTTCTTACTTTGTATCACCTTCTATCTTTGATTCTTCCTTCAGTTTCCTTTATTATAAATATTCTATACATCAATTATCATCGAAAAATAATAAGTTTCAATAAAATAGTAAACTACTAAATAAATGAATAATATTCAATTTAAATATTTCTTTAAAAATATATCATTCAAACTCATTAAGTTAGAATAATCATTCCTAAAATCATTTTAATTTTCCACAAAAACTTAAACTCTTTGTTTATTCTTAACAAAGCTGGTTGGTACTTGTAACCAAAAGATACAAAACAGAAAAGAAAAACTTTAATTAATTTTAAGAAAAGTTCTTTCTTAATTCGATCAAATTTTTTGATAGATTAAATTACTCATCATCGAATTTGTAAATTTACTAAAAATTCTTAAACAAAAATTAGTTTTGATTTTGTTTTACTTCTACAGTAAAACCAATTAGAATTTATTGTTCTTAAAAACAAACTTTCTAAAAAATAAAAAAAAAAGTTTGATCAAGTTCTCAAAAAATTAAAATTAGTTTTATTTTCAAAAAATTAACTTGATTAAAAAAACTTTGGTAAAATCTCTTTTTCTTTTCTGCTCCAAAATTCCAAAAAGAAGAATATTTTATTTCTTTTAATATTTAAATTCTGTGGTCTTAAAAATAGTGGATAATTGTAACTCATAAAGATAACGTAAAAAATTTTGATTAAATTGCAAATTCATATTTATTTCTACCAAATTCAATCAGAAATGGTTATTTTTGTTTCTGCTTAAAACTTATTACTTTTTTGAATGAAATTCAATTTAAATAGAAAATAATTTTTTAAAATTGGTATGTGAAGAAAAATTGTAGAGTTGAATAAATAAAGAAACTAACTACTTTTATTCTTGTAGCTCTTTTTGCCTTAGAATTAGTTCTTTGTAGGACTTAACAAATTGATCTACATATGGAAGAGCTGTCTCTACAACACAGTCATACCCTTTAAAATAAACCATTTAATATTTGAATAGTAAAATTAATATTTTACCAAAACACACTAAAATATCGTTTTCGACTTGTATTAACTTCGCTTTTTCTTGTTATAATCTACTTTTTGGAATTTGTTCTATTATTTACTTCAAAGTCTATTTTCTTAGTGCTTTTGCTTTTTCATCTAATATACTTATTGAAGCAAGTGCTTTGAAGGCATGAGGCTTAAAAGTATCCTCAACTTTTAAATAATATTGCAAGGCAATATAAAATTCTGCACACATTTCACTTTTAAACAAAGTATCATCCAATTTTGCTGCTAAAAATAAGCATGTTATTGCATATAAATGATCATCTATTTATTGATTTCTTTTTAATGCTTTAATCCTATGGTAGAACACTTGTGCTTTTATATTCTTAATATTTAAAAGTATGTTAAAAATCTAAATATCTTAATAATACTTTATTTTCAATATTTCTTGATATAAAATGCTTAATTTTTATTTATTTCACTTACTGTTTGTGCCCCAAGCTTGAGCATATCACTGAAGTAATACTCAAATTCTTCTGCAAACATTTTTATAAATTTTGCTACTGAATTTGCATATTTTACATCTTCAATTGACTGCTTCTTGCTTCTATCAGGCCTAATTGTCATCCAATCTTCCTTTGTTAAAAGCCACATTCCTCCCGTCATCTAACTTTAAGGAGCCTACTAAAAATTAGACGATATATTACCTTATATTTAAATTTATTATATATTTTGCTATTCTTTTTCCATAAATCTACAAGAAAAAAAGTTCAAATAAATATAATCAAATAAATAATTCTTCTCATTCAAAATACTTGATTAATTTCATTCTTTGACTCACTATATTAATTAATTTAAATTAATTCTAAAATACCTTTCTTAAAATCTTAAGTAATCAAAAATTTTTGATATTAAAAAAAAGGCATTACTAGTAATAAATTAGTTGTATAAATACCTAAAAATTTAAGAAAGAATTTGTAAAAATAGGTATGTGATAAATAAATGTAATTAGCATATATTGATAGCTTAACACTAAATAGAAAAGTATTTGAAAATAATTTATTATTGACATCTAAGTCATAAGTAAAATTCCTCTCAAGATTAAAAAATACACAAAATATTTAGAGCCTTAGAAATAGAGCCAAAAAATATAAAGATAATAATCTTGAGCTATGAATTAATCAAATTTACTTAACATCAAATAAATCTTTATTAAATTAATAATAGATATTTTACAAAATAATAAATAGCATTTTTTAAATAAATAATTAAAATTTTTGAATATTAATATAGATTTAGGAAATAATGGAGATGAAAAAATGTAGATAAATTATATTTTTAGTTCAGTTTAAGAGTTTAGTAAATTCTTTATAGTACTTCATGCAGTCATGTATATCTTCTTTTTAAATTCTTTTTGAAAATATGTACCACCATTCTACTTTTTCTGCAGGTATATCGATATCACAAAAGTCATCATCTTCTTGCTTTAATTCATTTGACTCAATTTGTATATTCGGCAAGTTTAAATTTAATTTCTCTGCAGCCACTTATATAATAACTATTGTTAGGATTATAGGGTGATAGTAAAGGCATAAGTTACTCATATACATAGTATTTGAGTTTTCTTCTGCTTACTATAACAAATCTTAAAATAATATTTAATCAGTTATGCAAGTGTATTTCTTTTTAAATATTTCTAAGTATTTACTTGTAACTTCAACAACTAAATCATATCCTATTATAAAATATATTAATTAAAAAAATATTATTTAGTTATTGAAAAACACAGTAAAACAAATGTGTCTATTTATTATTTTCAAATAAATATCGTTTATACATATTTATTTATTTAATTTTATTGGGATGAAATTAAAAGTTAGATTACCTGACATTTATAATATTTCTATTTCTGCATTTTAAAAGTTTTCATGATGCATAGTAATAGCTTTTGGCCCTAATTTCTATAAATAGGCTTCCTATTATTCTCTAGTATCTAAGCGATTAGGGTCTACATATTTATTAAATTATTAAAGTCTCATTTTCTAAGCTACAATTAGAAATGATTTTATTGTGTCTTCTAACCTTCTTTAATGATAGTCATCTTTTGCCATCAACAAAATACTAACAGTACCCATCAAAAATCTATCAAAATTTTTGAATGATATATTTTAGCAGTATCTCTAGAAAATCACAATTGCCTTTTACACCTTTTGAAAATAAAAATATTTAGCAAATAAACCATAAACCAAAATATTAAATTGCTATGGATTAATCAAAGTTAAAATGATTAAATCATTAAAAATTGAGCTAAGTTTGCTGATAAAATAGCTTTTGACAAAAATGTTTACTGTACTTAATGGCAAATGTAGAGATTCTATTCCTAAACTCATCATAAATTTTATAGATTCTTTACGAAGCTATGCTTCTCTTTTTAAATCTATATTTGCTAAAGTATTAGGATTAAACTCCCAACTTTCCTTTGTTAGTAGTTTCATTCTTCCCTATAATATTGAAGACATTTTTTACCTTTTTTAGATAAATATTACTTTTTTACTTTGAAAATAGTTCTAAAAAATTAATATATTTTTAATCTAAATAGTATTGATTCTTTTGGATGGTTTTCAAAATTAATTAAATAAAAAAATCTGCCAAAAGCTAAGATTTAGCACCACTATTTTGAATATATTTTAAGCTAAAATAAAACATATTTCAAAAAAGATTTTTTACTATTGAAAGTGTTTCACTTATTCCAAAAAATAAATTTATAAATAAATAAAATATTAAATCTTATTTTTGTTTTCATTACTTTGTATTGAATAAAAATATAATAAATCTTTTTATTGAATTTCTTTCGGGTTCATTAGTATTTTTTATAATTTATTTAGACTTTAACTACTCTGAATCTAAATATTTTAATGATTGGGTATCACATTATTAATACCAACAACTTTAAATTGTTGATGCTTAAATGATTTCTTTTTGTGAGAAAAAATAAAATATTAAATGAGTAAAAATTTAAAGTAAATATTTGAAATGATTCAAAAAAGAGCCAATAAATTGATAAATAAATGAGAGGATTTACTAAAAATAAATAAAGAAATTCCAAATAAAATTATTTAGATAATAATTTGCTAATTATTAAAAATTTGATAATTTTAAATTTATTGCAATTAAAATTTTTAAATTTCTAAGAAACTAAAAATGAAATCATTTTTAAGTTATGTCTTGCTAATTAACACATTTGCATTAATTTAAATGCTCATGAAAATTAAGAAGAAGATTTTTGAGAATTGTGATTGAATCTTATGAGTTGATAAAGGTATGTTGAATATATTCAAATTTAATCTAAGAATAAATTTTAAATAAAATATTTAATCTCATCACTCATTTTATGATCGAATTATGATCTCATACCTATTAGAAATTTATTATTAATTTTATTACTAATTTAAATATCAAATTTTAAAATTAACTCACTTAATTTAATTTTGTTTGTTACTATCTGAATTTATTTAAAAGAATAAAGGTGATTATTAATAAATAAAAGGTTAATTATTGTAGTTTAAATGTATTTATTTTTAAATTTTATTTCTAGATTATTTAAATAAATGTTAAGTTCGTTATTAAGTTATTAAGAAGAGAAATTGTTTAATTAATTTGGTTATTATATTAATTAGAAGTAATTTTTAAGGAGATATTTATTACATGATCAAGATATCATAAGTATTTATTATTGCTTTATTGTTTAAAGTAAAGATATTTTTTATCTTTACAATAAAACTATGTAAAGCATAGCTATTAAGAGGTTTACTTTAGGCTAAGATTTCAAATGTATGCAATGATAAATAAGAAGAAGAAACTTTATTAGAAAAAAATACTAAAAAGATAATAGTAGGTAGTTAGTAATTTTAGTAGATAAGTAATAGTTTTATTAGGAATTTAAGAAAGAAGGAAGGAAGTTATTAATAGGTCTTTAGAAATAAGACAATAAATATCTTAGCTTTTAATAGGGAGGAAGATTAGTGAAGAATAGATTCTTAGAGTTAATTAGTAATAAAGCAAGATGAGATGAGTTTCCATTTAAATCAGCAATCAAAAAGAAATTAGAGGTTTTTAAGATAGAAATCGTAAAAGGAAAGAGAGAAAGGGAAGAAAAAAGGAGTATAAAAGATATATAATATCTTTATATATCGTTTTTTTTTGAAAGAAGGAGGTCAAAAATGTGTTATGTTATACAATACTTTTGATATATAAAATTCAATGTTAGTTACTATAATTAATAAATTAAATTGTTAAGTAAGAAAGTAAAGTTAATTCATTTATTCAGAATTATTAATTTTTTTAAAATGCTTGACTGGCCAAATTAACATAATTATAAAAAATCTAGCAAGTAGAAGTTTTTAAAGTGTGCAGTCTAAGCAGAATCTTTGTTATTATATGTAAATTTCAATTTGTTAAACAATGATATAGCTTCCTTTATCATAGCCCAATGTCTTACAAGTAAAATTTCAGTCTTATTTGTGCTCTCTGTGAGTCTTATCAGTTAGGGTTTTATAATATAGTTCATTATTGTTTCATAATTTATGGGCTGATATTATAACACAGCTTAATGGTTATTTAGTTTAGTCTGTGAGTGAATAAGTTAGAAAGTAGGGTATTAAAGTTAGTAAGTGATAGGTAGAGTATTGGTTGTTTTTAATCTTATTCGCAAACTGAAAGCTGAAAATGGAGGGAGATATAATTCTATAGTGAAATTGGTTTATCTTTTAAGTTAATTACTTGTGGTTGATTTTTATTTTATAGACTTAGATAGAGTTTTTCTGCTCTATTTTTTATCTAAGCTTGCTTTCAATGTAAGAAGTAATGACAGGAAGCTAAATCAATAGGAATTAGATTTATTATAGTTATTATTATCAATGTTAATATAGGAGGAGTTAAGGCAAGATTTTTATTATATACAATTCAGACTTATAAATTAAACAAGATAAGGGAAGATGAGGGATTATTTATATTTGAGGAAATTGATTTTTTCCAATGTGATCTAATTATAAGGTTTTCTCACATAGCTTTAGCAATGGAGGCATAATTGATACCAATATGTTGAGAACTGTGCAAACCGTTTTAAGTTAAAGGAAGTACAATCTATAATTTATAAATTGAAAATGAGTTAATAAATAATTTGAAAAGTTTAAGTATGAAATAGAAATAAACATAAAGAAATTAAGGATTCTAAAGTAAGCAGGAAGTCAATAGGTAAGATAAAATTCAAATGAAATATTATTATAATTTTCAAGATATTTATCTTAACTTTGTTATTAATATTATTAAAAGTGGGGGCAATCATTTAATTAATAATTGATTGTGATTGATTATGATTGATTGAGTGAATGAAATATTACTTGTATTCGTTGATTAAAAATAAATAAATAAATTAATGAATCAATCAAAGTGGATTTATTTTGTGGGGAGAAATCAGAAGAAATAAATTAATGTGAAAAGTGAGTAGTTCGATGGCAAAAAATATAATTTTTTTTAATAATTTTTTTTTCTAAAAATTCAAAAATTAAAGAAACAAAAAAAAAGAGGAAATCAAGAAAAAGAAAGAGCGTTCATCAATCAATCAATAATATCATTCGTTTGTGATGCGTTCAAAAAAAAAATAAAAATTCATATCATCATCATAAATCAATCAATCAAAAAATCATCACACTAATTGTGAATAGAAGAGAGAAAATCTAACAAAAAATAAAATCAAATGAAATAAATTAATTGTATTCTTTCTTGATTATTTGGTAATAATAATAGACAGATAGATAGAGTTGGTTGGTTGATATTCAAATAATTTAATAATTTGAGTAAAAATATATCTTTCTCTCTCTTTATCTATCTGTTCTATATCTCTATTTCTTGAATTTCATTTAGAGCCACATCCCGCTCAATGAAAAATAATAAATTAATTGAAAGAAAATGAAAATAACATCTTCTTTCTCTCTTAATTTTATTGGATTTTTGATAGATTGAAAGAATATTAGAAGCACATATTTAACTAAATTTAAATTAGATCTCAATCTATCCAATCAAATTAAAAAAATAAATCTTTTTGTATGTTCATTAAGATTTTTATTGACTTGCTTACTTTGAAATACTTTGAAAATTTCATATTAATAATAATAATAAAAGTTAAAAGTGAAAGTTACCTATGGAATCTAGTACTGAGAACTTTGAAGCTTAGAGGAGTAATCCATCATTAGAATGCTGTTCATCTGGAGCAAGTCTGAGCTCAACATATGTTGGTGATAGCTGCTATTCATGTTCTAGCTTTAGTTGTTGTAGTCCATCAAATTTAAGAAATCTATATTTACTTCATTGTGTTAGCTATTTTGAGATGGATAGACAGCATCTTCTTGGGAGTATTGAGTGCTGTTAAAGAAGGTCTCAACTGGGTAGATGATAGGTAAGAGAGTATTATTTCCATTGTCTTCTTCATTTTTAACTGAGAAAGGCTCAGATTAAGAAGAAGATTAATGAGAATAAATATTATTTTATACTCCAAGTGAATGTTGGGACTGCTATTGCTGAGGCTTGTTAAAAGCAGCAGCAGTGGCAGTCATAGCAGGAGCTGAGGAATTTAATTATGATTGTGATGTCTATGTGTAAGAAATTTGTGATTATTATTAATGTTGTTAGTTTTATTTTTGTGTCGGTTGCATTGATGACGTAGAGCAGCTAGGCACGTAGCAGACTTTTTATGTTGTTGTACTTCCTTAAATAGCTGTGTTGCTCTAACATAAAGGCCAATTATTGCCGAATTGTTAGGGGATGCACTACTATTCTTATTCATGTTTTTGTTAGTAATGAATATTATTTTGTATGTTATTCAAGTTATTGCTATTAATAAATTATTATTATTATTGTGCTGCTACGTTGATACTGTTATTGCTACTACAGTTATTTATCAATGTTTCTGTGCATTATTATTAATATTATTACTATTATTTTTCGTTGCTATTTTCCTAAGATAAGGATGAAACAGCATTTTAAGCAACAGCAGCAGAATTTAATCCAAATGATTAAGGATAGTAGGTAGAAGAGTAATTTATAAAGTTATTCTCAAAGCCACTACCTCCTTCATTTATTTATTGCTGATGCATTTAAAGCTATTATTAATTGGCATTGATAAATTCGTCTTCAGCAGCCAAAAAGTAGGAGTTCAAATTATTGAAATTGTTTTGGATAGAGCTATTTCCAACAAGGCCAAGATGGGAGAATATTTCTTCACTGAGCTTACGTTTTTAAATGGGAAGCTACTCTTCAAAAGTGTTAGCGTTGTTATCTAGTAAAAACATTTCTTCGTTCTTGCAAGTGCTGTATTTTCTATTCTGAGAAGTTACGCAATTTGGCTTTCTGGATAAGGGAGAATTCTTTGAGTCTTTCTTTATTTTCTTTTCCTTTTTAATAGGAGGAACTCTCAAAGAAGCAGCATTAGCTGCAGCAGAGATGAGATAAAAAGAATTTTCATCATCGTCTTCTTAATCTTACTAGTTTTTCTTGATCTTATTAACTTCTTTCTACTTAAAGATCATGTTATAAACTTCATCTTCGGAGTCATCGTCATCATCCTCATCTTCTTCTTCATCGTAATCATCTCCATTTATTTCGTCAAACCCATATTTTTCACTTAAGTTTTTGTAGTACAAAGCTTGATCTTAGAAGTTGGCTGGAGAGGTAGAAGATGGATAAGATGAAGAAGAGAAGGAGATAACTGAAGTAGCTGAAGATTAAGGTTGCTATTATTATTGATAATTGGCTCCTTGAAGATTGTTAAGGTTCTAAATTTAATTTTCAAGAGAGTACAAATAACAAGCTGCATTTTGCTAGTTTTTATGTTAAGATTCAGAATAGTAGGTATTGTCATTACCAAAAGTAGAAATAGTAGCTGTAGGATTTGATTAGTTATTCACTGACTTAGAGTCAACATTTTGTTTGAAGTCTCTTTTATCATTTTTTAATGCAAGATTAGACGAAATGCGTTATTGAATTTGATAGTCTTAAGCTTGCATGAGTTATTGTTAAGCGTTGAAGGAGTTAGGATGGACTCTCTTTAAGTGGCGGATAAGTTAACCATTTTTGAAGAAATCTTTATCACATTCAATGCATTTGTAGGGCTTTTTCAAGTTATGAATGAATGTTAAGTGCTTATATAAACAAGCACGTTTAGGGAATCTTAAAGAACAAATTTCGCACTAGAAGGGGAAATCTTCAGCATGTAGAGTCTTGATATGTCTCTCTAAGTGATGCTTGCAAGCAAATTACATGGGACATTGGATGCATTTAAAAGGTTTAGGCTCAGCTGAGTGAGAAATCATGTGACGTTTTAAGTGTGAATTACGTTTAAAAGTTTTATTGCATTAAGTGCAAGTAAAGTTTTTGATGTTAAGATGAGATTCACGAACATGACGAGATAATTTACTCTTTTTAGAAAAAGTACGTTTGCATTATTCACAAACGAATTCAAGGTTTTGTTAGCTATCAAAGTCTTCCATTTCAATATATAGATAAATTTGGGAATTGATTTGTTAGATGAGAAGTGATTTTTTATTAATGATAATAATTTAGAATTGATAGTTACTGTTAATAAGATGGATGGATTATTGAACTTTTTGTTGTTAATAAAAGAAATTTATTCTTATTTTCTTTGGGATTTAACACTAGCTATCAAGTAATAAAATAATCAGGTAGATTAAGTAAGATTTTAAGATGGTATATCAATAGATTTTTAGGAGTTAGTCTGTAAAATTGAGCTATTATAGCTCTTTTATTCAATAAATCAGAAATTATAAGTTTAAAAAGATTTCAGCTGTCAGTTAATTAAGTATTCAAAAATATTTTATGAGAAACTTGTCTATCTAACTAGATAAGAAAGGATTTATCAATAGATGATAGATGAATATGTCCTTCTTAAAAAAAGAGGAATTTGATCTTTGAGAGAGACAGAGCAGAGAGATTGATTGATTGAGTCTAATTTTAGAATCAAGTATAACCAGGATGAGCGAATGAACTTGATAATGATGAAATTAATTAATATTTGATTTATTAGATAGTTAGAGTATAGCTTAAAAAGAATCTTAGAAACCTCTGTTTAATTTATATCGATGTTTATGATTGATTGATTTGTTAATTAAATGTTTTCCAAGGTGGACTTTCTGGAAATTGGTTATGAGTAAATATATAATTAGGGGTTTTAATCTAATAGATTAGATCTACTTAGAAGAGTAATATTGCAGAGCTCAAGCAGATATGTTCAAATTTTGTTCAAAGGATTGAAAAAGTTGGGGTTTTGAAGCTGATTGGCTGTAGGATAGTGCCTTGAAAATGAAAAAGTATTGTTTTCTTTTTTTTGCTTAGTCTTTATTTGTTTTTTTGATTTAATTTTTTGCTTGTATTCAATTTTTTCTTTTCTCGTGTTTTTATATTACTTTACTTTTTTAATCAAAAATAAACATGCAAGCAAGCAAGCAAAATAAACAATCAAAATAACAAAGAAACAATTAATAATTACCCCAGTCTATTTATGAATTTAATTAACTTTTTATCTTTCCTTAATATTTTTTTTCAATTAAAAAAACAAGCTGTACTTATCAATTTAGTTAGGATTTGATTCTTAATTAATATTATTACTTTTTTTTTTGATAGATTCTCTTAATTAAGAATATGACTCATTTTTTTGTTTGATTTGGTATTGATAATATTTACAATCATCATTCATTAATTTATTAAAATTACTTCTTCCTACCCACTAAAATATTGATTATTCAAATAATCAAAATTAATCCAACCCCTCCCGATTTGTATCACCAAAATTTTATTTATTTATTAAGTGTTTGTATGAGTGATGATATCACTTTCACTAACAATTAAATAATAACTCATAATTGCTTTAATACTACATTAATGCAGATCACGCGCCCTATTTATTTATCCCCTCACCACGCAAACTCAAAATTCAAAAAACAAAAAAATTAATAATAAAAGCAAAGAGAGAAGAAATCATTAAAGAAAACAAATAATCTTTTTCTTCCTTCCTTCCTTCGTTCACTCCTTTCTTTCATCTTTTTGAACATCAAATCTTTTTTATTTCTTGTTCATCTTTCATAAATTTTTAAATAAATTTTTTTCATTTGCTCATTCATTTTTACTATCAAAATATTTAAAAATGAATTCCTTTTATTTTTGTATAAAATCATATTAAGCTTTTTTTGTTAAAATTAGTCTAGTCCCTTCTAAGTTTATTCCATGAAATTGTTTTTCATTTTTTTTGGTATTCTCGACTACTTATATATATATATATAGTACCCTAGGGTACTGCCTTTTCGGCTACATACATTAATATAGTTAATAGCTAAATTTTTAAATAAAATTGAAGGAAAGAGAAAAAGAAGTATTGAGTTTTTTGATAGATAGTTAGCTATTATCTAGTTTTTTTTATTATAAAAAACAGTATCATCTAAAGATACGAAATTCAAATAATTTTAAAATTTAGTGATTAATTTTCTTTTAGAAATTTAAATTGTTGAACAAAAATAAAAATAAAATATTAATCTAAAATCTTTATATTAAAATAAATCTATGATAATAAAAAGATTTTTTGTAATAGTAGTACTTCTTTTTGAAAAACAACTTTATTTTTAACATCAAAAGAAAGAGTAGAAAACTTTGTTATATTATATATTGGGAGTCTGTACGCATTAATTAGATTTTAATTTGGAACATTTATAAGCTGGCTAAATTATAATTCCAATCATTTCATGCAAATATAAACTAATAAATTTAATATCATGAATATCGTGAGAAACAATTATTGTTGTTAGAATCTATTTTTATATTTATTTCATTGAACTAAGTTCATTAATTTGCTCTTTATTTATATTTTGTATTGATTTAATTACTTTATGTGCGCAGCTAGAAAGATAGTTAGTTACTAAGATTTTAACGTCTTTTTTAAATATTAAGTAAACTACATGACTTAATATTCTTGCATGTGATATATACAAATGTTTTTACATAAATAGTCTCTTTTTATTTTATTCTTTTCGAATTCCATTATTATCATTATTATGTGGGTAAAATAAAATCGACATTGCAGTAATAAAATTGTTAAGTCTTTAATAAAAAATCTAAAAAAAGGTTGACAATTTTCATTTTAAATTGATTTTTGAAAAGTGTTGTCTCTCTTTAAATACTTTATAATAAAAGTAGTAGGTCTTTTTTTTACTGCCTTATTTTTTTTAAGCATAATATAATCAATTAATCCATGTGCTAAAATTCAAAAATAAATAAAAGAATAAAGAAATAAATTGGTAAATGAATGAATAATCAGTAAACTAATGAATGAAAAAGTATTATTGAATAAGAAAATAAATATCTATCTATCTTTCCTTCCTTTCTTCCTTTCTTTAATTATTTTTATTGTTTTATATTTCTTTGAGAATAGTGAGAAGTCTAAAAAAAGTTAAGCTCATTCCATCGGGTTTAATTATAAAATCATCTTATAGTAAGAATACTAAAAAAGGGGGATCGAAATTATATTTATTAACTGTAAAAGGGACTTTTATTCATTCTTTTTGTATTCGCGGATAGTAATAAACACCAAAAAAACAAAAATAAATTTGAAAATTTAATTTAATTTCAACTTGAAAATATTTCCATTTATCTTAATAAATTGTGTTATTTATTTTTTATATATCAATTCCAAATTTAGGATTATTAATTTAGTTAATGTTAGAGTTTACTTCTTTAAATTAATTGACATAAGAGTAAAGTAATTGAAAACTAAAAATATTTCTTAAAGGGAAGTTAAAAATATGCTATCTTTATATTTAGTGAACAGTTTTGAAATTATGTGGTATTTTGGATTTAAAGTATGTGAATTCAAATTGAGTTGAACAATATATCATTAATTTATTTTGTGGTTTGATTTTGTAAGTATAATGAGTTGTTATAATAATAATATTAAAAAGCAACTAAATTTAGAATTGATAAGAATTCAAAGTAAATTTTATAAGAATATATCATCAATCTTAAACAACTTTTATTAGCCTTTCACATGTTTTCAAGCAAATTCTGTACTCTCTTTAAATTACTCTTATAAATTCTTTAAACTAAATATAGAAATATCTCCAATATAATAGTAATTTTTAGAAAGACATTATTCAAGTTTTTTGTTTAAAGCTTAAACGATATGAATGATAGATATTATCAAATAAAAATATCCAATAACTATTTGTCTATTTGGTAATATAACAAGTTAATAAAGTTCAAAATTTTGAGAAACTATATTTTTTATTAAATGTGAATAGGGAGGGCATTTTAAATGTCTTAATATAGCCAATTTTTTATTTTTACTTGAATGTTTTTTATTGTGAGGGTATCATATAAAAAAAGAAAAAGTTAGTTACTTAACTAAGTTAATCTTAGAAACAAATAAATAGATTTATATTGATAGCTAAATAATTAATTAAAATGTAATCACTAAAAATAAGTATTTATGAGCAGAAATAAAATTTATTTTAATAAGGTTTCCAATTTCTTTATTAAAGGTGAATGAAAAAAACAAATTCTAAAATAATTATATCTTCTATGATATTTGATTATTTATGGTATAATCTAATTCTATTTATTTAGTAATCTTGAAAGCCAAAAAATGAGGGAAAATGTTAAAATTTATAAAAATGCTCATATTCTAAAAGGAAACAGATGTGTTTTCTTTTCTTCTATTTTACAATTTTTAAAATTTATTTACAAAATCAACTAATTTTGACAAAGTATTTAGATATGATGATAAGTTCTCAAATAAATTCATAAAAATTAAAGCATTCAAAAATATTAGTCTCTAAAATTGCCAATTAAAATTTATTTTTATGTATATTTTATTATAAAAACTTGATGAATATATTTATTATATTACATATTACTTCATATTTAAACAATTAAGTATATTTATCTCTATAAAATAGAATATAAATTCATTCATATATTTATCTTAAAACACATTTTAAGTTTCAAATAAAAAATTTTATTAATATCTTCCATCACTTTTTAAATCATTTTTGTAAAAGAACAATTTTAAAAAACTTAACATAAAGAAAATTTTTTGTTGAATGGAAAATCTATAATATCTCAAAAATAATTTTTCATTTAAATTAACTTTACCTATCAATTGAATCTTATTTTTCTCATAATTATGATTAATTCTTCATTATTTTTGATTCTCAAAAGCCTCTCTCTTTTCTTAATTATCTCTCTTTAATTGATTATAAATTTCAAAAATAATTAGGCTTGAGAAAATTAGATTATGATCTAATCAATCTATCAATCTGGGATATATTTTGAAGAAACTCTATTCTATATCTGATGAAATTTTCCTTAAAATCTATATTTAATCAAAAATAAATGATAATTAATAACAACAAAATATAATATATATTAATCGAACTAATGTGGTAGGTCTAGAAAATTAAATTTCTTAATGAAAATATATTTGCAAATAGAAATGTGCTCTTAAATAATAAATGAAATTGAAGGAATTTAAAATATATTGAATTATAATTTTTTGGTATGGCACGTTACGAGTTTAAATTGATGAGCTTAAAAAAAAGAAAGAAAAAGGATAATTAAGAGCATAATTTAGGTGAATAAAAAACTCAATCTTTGAATCACTTTGCAAATAATATGAAAGAATTTTAATATTTGTTTACTAGTGATTGCTTCCTTATACTTAAAATGCATAATAGATAAATCAATTAAATTGAATTAATGGGGAAATAGAAAAAGTAATGATAGAGTTTATCTTATTTGCTAAATGGTGTAATAAATATGACATATTAAAAAAACATTGAATATATTGCATTTGATTGAGAATATGATGGTATATTATTTTAATAGAATGATAGTTTCACAACTCACTTATATTCTTCTATTGGTTTCTATATCGTAATTATTTTTCTTTCACCTAAAAATAAATCTGTACTGATTTCTATATATAGATTATCTACATTAATATGACTTAACTAATATATAATTTTGCATAATATTCTTTTTAATTAAAATGGTTCACCAATAATAAGAATAAATAGCCAACAAAATTAAATTCAAATCATTTCTATTTGAAAAAGGGGGTTTTTTTGGGAAAATGAAGGATTGCCTATCAGGTTATGTTAAAAAAATGAAGTATTACTTCATATTTTTGCATTCATTTCCTTAAAAAATACGTTGAATTAATTCTTTCTAAAAATATTAATTAATTACCTTGAAAATTAACACAGGAGGAAAACCATTAAAAATGTTAAAAATTTGTCAAAAAATAAATTCAAATTCTGCTTTCTTGAATGTGAATCTGATTATTTAAATTACTTATTCATCTATTAATGTAAGAAAATCAGATATATATCTTCACACAATCTAAGCAAAGGGGAAAAACCCCCTCCAAAGAAACTAAAAATAATAAAAAATTTCTTCTATTCATCTTGCCTGGTTAATTGAATGATTTGGTTTATTTCTTGTTAATTAAATGGTTTTGGTATTATCACTAATTTCACTAATTTAAATAACGCTAAATTTATACATTTAAGTAAATCAGATTAAATCATCATTCTAACTAATGATTTATTATTAGCTGTATTGATATTTTAGCTTACCATAAATTGATGATATTAGCTCAGTTTAGTTAAATATTTTAAAGATGCTATCAAGACAAAGTATCTTTCTTACCCTTTAAAACATTCAACCAATTTTAAATTGATGTCTAATAAAAGAATTAAATTTTTAAAGTTACTTTTACTTTATTGGCTTAAGCAATAGTAACTCATAAAATACAAAAATTTTAAGAATTCTGATTGGTTATTTATGAATACTTGTAATGATATGGATGATAGTGGATGCAGATAAACATTTAACAATTCAAATGACAAATAAATAAGTAAAAAAATAGTCAGTTATGATCTTAAAAAGATAATCAATCATTCATATTTTGTTTTTATTTTTATCTTTTAAATATAATATCTATTTTTTTGTAAAGTTGAGATTATTTATACCTTTAAAATTGTTAATTTAAAAAGAAATGCAATTCAAAAAATTGAAATTAAAAAAATGGCAACAATTTGAATTATCTTTTAGTAAAAGCTTAATTATTATTGATTTATGATTTATTTTCTTTCTATCCTTCTCACATTTGTTTATTATTTTATTATCTGACTAATTTACAAATGATTATTTTTAAAATGAAAATATTTTTGTTCAAAGGAAGACTCTTTGCTGTTCTTATCAAATCTCTCTCTTCAAAGAATAGCTAAACCTACAAGTATTTTAGCAATTTGTTGCTAAAAATACTATTAAGCTTCAGATTATCAACTTATGGATCATTTCTTATCCATCATATTATATTTACTGCAGATGCATTTATTGAACATTAATAATAGCTTTTTTGATCAAGAGCTATCTAGTTTTACAAATTAGTATGATTTCCTGTCTAAATTGATAATTGTTTTTAGGTTTGCGAGTTAAAAAAACTTATTCTTACCTCCATTTTTATCTTTAAATCAAAAACAACTTCTTTTTTTGTATAATTTCTAGTTTTGTATCTTATTTTTTAATAAACCTCTTTTTTTCAAAAAAATAATTATTAACAAGACTAAGTCAAAAACAAAAACTAAATTACCTTACTTTTATTTGTTATTTTTTAAATAACTTTTAATTTAAATAGTTAATAAAATTTCAAACTAGTTTGAATAAAACTTTACCCATATACTTTTATCAGAAATCTTTAGAATATTTCATAAATTTAATTAAGAATCATTTTATTCTTTATTAAAGAAGTCTTATGTTTTTAAATTATTTAACTTAGATAAAAAACATAATAATTATTCTACTATCATCAATCTGTATGATGAAGTATTATTCTACCATTTTAAAAGGCAGCTATCCTAAATTCTTCTGGTTTTATTAAATTATATAGTATAATCTACTCTATCATCAGCCAGCATTTTTCTAGGGATGTACCAAATATTATTTTTTTGGATTAGTTTGTTAAATGATCAAAGATCTAAGTATGATATAAATTGACCATATTCCAAATTATTTACATTAAATTAAATTAAGGAGAATTAGTTGAATAAAGTTTTATTTTGCTGTTGTCTCAAGTGAATCAAATTTTTTATTATAAATTAATTAATTATTATTTAGCTTCATATCTAAACAAATTTAAAAAAAATAAAAATGTTGTTAAAAAATAGAAAAGATTTTACAAATCTAACTGAAGTATTTAAATTTCTTTTGAGATATAAATATATTTTATTTTCTATCTATTTAAAGTTATTCAACTCTAATTTAACTTCTTACTTAAATCTTGATATCAATCTCATGTAAAATTATAAACTTTTCTTTAAAAAACAAATCTCTAAACTCAATTATTACCTCCTTTAAAAAAATAGTGTTTCAATATAAATTATATTTTAGAATGCAGAAATAATACTTTAATTTTTGAGTGACTGACTGGTAAGTTTGGGTTGGTGAACTTGATATTAGTTTAGCTTACTTACTCCTTAATTTTGATTTTTGTTTTCATTTTTTATACAAATTTTGTTTTTTTCTCTTTTTTTAAATATTTCTTTATTCAATATTTATTTTTATAAATTTTTATCAGGTGTAAATTTCTTGGTGAAATGGGTGTATAAAAATTAGGAGCTGAGTTAGCAAAATGCTCTAATCTCATCACTTTGACTATTTTCCTCTAGTAAAATAATGCTTGAATATTAATTCTGCACTTTGAATTAATAAATAAATAATATTTTAATTTATGAGTAAATGGCTGATTGAAAAATTTGTTTGGTGAACTTGATATTAGTTTGGCTTACTTACTCATTCATTAATTTTTATTTGTAGTTTTCATTTATAATACAAATTTGGTTTTTTCTCTTTTCTTTCTTTGTCCTATATTTATTTTTAAAAATTTTTATAGGTTTAATAATATTGATGAAATGGGTGCATAAAAATTAGGAGCTGAGTTAGCAAAATGCTCTAATCTCAACAATTTGACTCTTAACCTCTCGTAAAATAATGTTTCAATATTAATTCTACATTTTGGAATGAATAAATAAATAATAATTTAAGATGAGTGAGTAACTGAATTGGGTTTGTGGATTTGATATTATCTTACTAATTCATTAATTTTTATTTGTTGTTTTCATTTTTAATTCAAATTTTGTATGTTTCTCTTTCTTTTAGATATTATTTTATTCAATACAAATAATTAAAATAAAGTATCTTGAATAAAACTTTATATTTCAAATTTTAATCTGATTATTTAACAATTATAAATATTATTCATCACAAACAGTGATACTTTATTTTAATTATCTGTATTTTTTTTATACATTTTTTTAAAAGTGAAAACAAAATTGGTGAAATGGGTGCATAAAAATTAGGAGCTGAACTAACAAAATTCCCTAATCTATGCAGTTTGACTCTTAGCCTGGTGTAAAAATAGTGTTTCAATATTAATTATGCATTTTGGTATGAATAAATAAAGAGTTTGAGTTAGTGTCTGACTAAAAAATTTGGATTGTTGAACTTGATATTAGTTTGACATACTTACTCATTCACTAATTTTTATTATTCTTTTCATTTTTAATTTAAATTTTTATTTTTTTTCTGTTATTTTGTAAATTTCTTATTCAATATTTATTTTTATAAATTTTAAAAAGTGAAAAATTTATTCATGAAATGATCAAATAAGTATTGAGATCAAAACTAATAAAAACAAAAAGATTAATCATTTTAATCATAAATATATAACTAATTTTAATGAAACAGCTAGCTGAGATTTACTTCTTTATTGGTATTACTTGAAAAATTACAATAAATTAACTTAATCATTTGGCTAATATAAATACTTATTTATTTTAATCAGATTTCTACCTATTAAATTAAAAATAATTTGTATTATTTGATTTAAAATAATTCATTTATTTATTGTTTAGTATGTACTTAATTATTTAATTAGCAAAATCATTCACTCTATTAAAATGATATTTTTAAAAACTAAAATATAATTTTTTATTCAAAGAAGTAGGAAAAAATTATGAATAAAAAAAAAAATTTTATTTAAGTATTTCAATTTCAAATATTGTTAACTGTATTAACTGTAAAAAATTTTATTTTTTAGAAACTCCCCTTTGTGAAAGACTCATGAATTTAATATTTTAAAAATATTCTGAAAAAAAAAAATTTACAAAATTATTTAATATATAAGACAATAAAAATATAAAATGATAAAAAATTTTTAATATTTTTTTGGAGAATGAGTGGATTCATGAGTTTTTCATTTTGGAACACACTCCTAAAGATTATTTAAAGTAAAACCTTCTTTACATTAATAGCAATCATCATTTATGCAGCTAAGGCAATTTTGAGAACAACTATCACATTAAAGATTAACAAAACCTTGAGAGCAAGCTACAACAGGAGAATCTGTTCTCTTTAAATATCCAGCATTAGTCCAATTATCATATACAACTTAGTATTCATCATAGGCGTTAGTATAGACAAGTTAATTGACATATCTATATTCTTTAGAGTTTCTTTAACAACTTGAAACGTAGTCTAAAATATTCACTTAAAAAATAAAATTTTTAAATAAAAAATAAAGAATAAAAATAAATAGTTACTGAATTAGCATCTGGCACATCTAATTTAAGGTCCTTTTATTATTTAAATTCTGCACAAGCATTATCTGGTGATTAAACTGAACAAGTATTAGAAGAGAATCCAATTGATTTGTTGGTGTATTATCTGCATTCTACACATCTGTAATTGTTTAGAGTAGGGTCAAAGCTAAGCCAGCATAGGTCTTAGTTAGAGCAGCCTTATTAGCTAACATAAAATCCTTCCTTACAGCTAACGCAATTTCCTTATGCATCAAAGCTTAAGCAATTCAAGTAGCTACCTTAAGAACAATCTCCTTCTTTTGAAACATAATAACCTGCTTGACAAGAAGTGCATCTGCTTCTGTTAGGAGTAAATGTAAGACATTATTAACTAAATGTTTTGAATTTAGTCAAATCATTTGTGCATCCAAAGTAACCTGTATCATCAGTCTTCTTGATTAACCAATAGTTAGACTTACATAAAATACATGATTATCCATACTAATCAGGGGTTAAGCAGTTAAGGTCTACGGGATTGTTAACATCAGATATACACTCGCTTTAGGTAACATTTGACTTGGAACCTAAAAACTAATTTCTCCAAACATTGTTGTATTTTGCATCAACATATGTGTAAAGAGGAGGATAGAAAGTAGGAAGGGGATATCTGTATCTGAGTCCTGGCTTGCAATAGGCGACATAGCAAGAATCACTAACTGGATGCTTTACAGCACATCCAACTGAATAAATTCTATTTTTACAAGTGTTTGATTTAATATCAAAGAATTGATTTTCCACATCAATACATTAAGAGCAAGTGCCTTTCTATGCATCAACAATTCCACAATTTGTAGGTAAATTCTAAAAAACTACAGTGCAACCTTTTTAATAGTAAGGAGCTTTACAAAAACTACCAAATCTAATGTTCTAATGAGAAGGAGCAATATTTGAGTAACACTAACCTTTATACAACAAATAGTCATCAGTACATAATATGCATTAACGAACACCACGAATAATTTCAAATGTTAGACAACTTTTTCCATCACCTATTTACTAGCAAGATTAACGAGTATTCTGTAAAGTATATCCATAGTTGCATGTATAGCAATAATCACCCATCTACTCAGCACAGTTAGGAATAGTAGGAAATGAGGCTTCCTTTCTAAAGACATCCACTTTCAGTAAATGTGTATCCCTTGACGCAGAATAAGGGATCACTTAAGCTTTAAATTACTGTAGTATTTAACTTATCATAGTTTTAAAAGTCAAACAAAAAGTAATTTCTTGAAGGAGTTAAGATAAAACCATAGTGTGGTTTTATGCAAATGGATTTATTTTCATCATATAGTGCGCAGTCAAAATAGTTTTAGACATTATTATCACTTCCTCCCAAAACTAAAGCAAGAGGGAAAACAGGATAAACACATTTGCCAAAGCTATTAACTTAGGCACATTTTAATTATAAAACTGAATCAGCTTTATTTTAAGGAATGATAGTGAACATTTCTGAATTCACTGTAGCATTTGTGCTTTAAGTTTACTAGCACTTACCATCCAAAGTTAGCTGTTAACAGTTTTAGTACCCATCCAGAAGATTCACTGTTCTAATGCATTCTTGAAAGTCATACCTAAGAACATATTACTCAGTCAAAGTATTTTAGCATTTAACACATATCTTTCGAACAACAGTAGGGTTGTAATAATCAAGCACATCATAGTGTTTAGCACAATTATTAATCAGTTATTAACCCTGGACTTAGTTTACAAAAACACTAGAAATAGCAAGCAAGCTAAATAAGAAAATTAGTTATTTTTTCATTATTTTTTAATTCTATTTCCGTTTTATTGTTATTTTTATTTATTGATTATTTTTTTACTTAATTAGCTCCAAGTATTTAACTCTAAAAAATATATTATTTGATCTCTCATAATTATTTAATCTACAAGATAATAGACCATTATTTTTTTTTTATTGAGGCTAGATAGAAAGTGTATTAATTTAATATTCTCAATATCAGCTATTTTCTATTTATTAAATAAAAACAATATTAATTGCTATTGTGTTACATATTTTGTACTTATTTAGTTATTCTTTAGTTTAATATGTTTAAATAAAATAATTTGAATTTCTAAATTTATGCCTTTCTTAAGTAAAGAATGCAGAGAAGTGAAGGGGACAATTGGAATCATTTGATCTCATTAAAATTGTTATCTAATTTGGTTATTTTTATTTACAAAAGTTAAAACTCTGACTTTTGATTTTTTTGGTTATGAAAAAATGCTAAATTGAATTGAATTTAAAATAGGAAAGAAATTTTTTATCAGATTTAATCATTAAAATTCAAATTTCGTTTTCTAAGAAATTAAAGATATCTACAAGCAAATCTAGATATTTTAAATTATCAATTTAATCAGATACTGTAAACACTCTTATCTTAAACTAATGTTTTTCTTAAATTGGAAAGTAAGCTTCTCAATCTTTAACTAGCAATTTTTTTCATTTAATATTTTGACAAAAATAAACATCAAATGGTATTAAATACATTACATTTTTTTTTTTAATTATTTAAAACAATTTTTTTATTTTCTGTAAATTTAAATGAAGCACAAAAAAGCAGTAAAAAAAAATATTTATGTTATTACTGGCATCACAAAAAAGTAAAAATATTATGTATTAATCAACTTTTATATGTTCTTTTAATAAAATCACATATCTTTTAGAAATAGACATACTGTTTACGGATTTTTATATTATTAAGAAAAGATAAAATAAATAAAAATTCCCTTTAAAATATTTTTAATTCATTTAAAAATAATTACTTCAAATCCTTACAAACAGAATAATTTATCTTACCTAAAATAATGCTGCCATATTCTTTTTGTATTTTAATTCAAATGAATTTTAGCAAATTAGAAGAATTTATCTTTACTCTCTGTTAACATAATTTTAAAATAAATAATAATCTATTTGTGTTTAATATTTTTTAACAACAGAATTTTCTTAAATTTGAAATGTAAAAATTTTTATTTATTTGAAGAAAAACTTGTAAAATCCATCAAGGATACTTTGCTAAAAATATTTTAAATAAACTTGAATGGTACTTTGTTAAATTTAAAACATTTTCATTTTCATCATTTGAGTTTAGTTTATTTCCTTTTAAAAATTTAAAAGTGCTATATTTGATAGAAATATTATATGATCACTCTAAATAAATGACATATCTTTTAGGAATAAGAATATGCTTTTATTATTTTAACATATAAACCAATTAAATGCAATATTATAATCCAATATATGGATTTATCTGAACCTTTAAGACTTTGAGTTAATTAGACCTTATTTATATTACTTATTTTACACATAACTCTGTTCTGTTATTTTCTTTTTGTGTATGAATTTTCATTTATTTATCTTTAATGAAAAAATTTTATCTTAATTTAGACAAATCCTTAAAAAATTGGTGACAAAAATTTTAGTTTAATATTTTAAACAATTTTGAATGGATCTTTCTAAAATAGTTAAAATAATTTCATATTCATTCATGATTTTATGATTTTTTGTTACATGTTTCCCATCAAAATAATCAAAGTATTCTTTAATTTTTATATGATCTCCAATAATAAGCATTTGGAAAATTTATATCCAGATTTCTATAAAGAAAACTAATAAAATAGTCCTCTATATTACTTATTAAATAGAAGTTGAAAAATTCTAATAATGTTTAATTTATATTTTATTTATTTAAATGCTTAAAAAAAATTTAATTATTTAAAAATAAATTTATTTTTTTTGTTGTTTTTTTGTTGTTTTTTAAATTAAAAAATAGTTTTAATATTTTATGACACATATGAATTTCAATAAAATGTAATATGAATTTATTAACTATTCATAGCTTTGGAAATGAAAATAAGTAATGATTTAACTAGTTTGTTTCATTTAAGTGGTTAATTAGCCTTGCAAATATACGCAAGCAATAGCCTAGTTCATTAGCTCTTTTAAGATGAGGAACATGTCCACACCTATCAAACATAAACAAGAAGTTATCAAAGAAGACATCTTTTTCATAGTCAAAATCTATTCCATTTAATATTTTTTCAACTTCAATTGTTTTCTTAAGCTTAAATGGTTTTCTATTTGTGCTATTTAGTAAGTAATAAATAGTCTCAGTTTACTTGTCAAGAGTTATTAGAGGGTCATCTAATCCAAAAGTAATTAAATGTGGTATATTTGGATTCAAAAATTTAAAGGTTTCTTTTATTTCAATTGGATAATCTTGTTACATAAGAATTCTTATTTAAGTAATAATCTTATTTTCTTCTAATTCTGCTAATTACACTCCAAAATTACTCCTGATATATCTAAAAGATTCTTGTATCATTTACACTACTTTTTATCTTTTTTCAGGGTTTGTTTATATTAATTTAATGAGCTCTGACTCAGTTATTTGATATTCCCTCAAAGGTCTCTCTATGCACTCAACCCATGTTCTAAAGCCTATATTATGTTCAAAGCTATGAGTTGCAATCGAAACAGTAGCTATTATTCTTTGAGGATAAATTAAAGAAAAATAATTTCTAAAATATCCACCTAATGAATGACATAAAAATAAGACTTAACGGATTTGCAAATGATCAAGTAGCTCAGCTATCAGTTAGCATTACTCTCTAATACTTCCTTTAAAAGCCCCTCTATCGTCATCAAATCCATCATATCCTGGATATGAAAAATTGATCCATCTACATATTTTCTCACCAAATGCATATTCTAGTTTAATAAGCTCTTTATAATCCAAACCTCCTCCATGGAGAGCCAGTATAGTTAATTCTGGCAATTCCAAATCCTATTTTTATAATTTTAGTTCTTAGATGTTATCAGTGTAGTGGCAGTACCATTTGCTTTCTGGGTTTTCATACTTTATTAAATTTCTAACTGCATTCTAAGTTTTTTTGGTTGAATCATCTTAAGCAATCTTAAAATTTTTGATATTCTAGCTTGATAAGTTGATAATAGATTTTGTTTATCTTTACACTTCTAGAGGATCCCTTTTTTCTTTGCAATCTACCAAAACTTTCTAGAGATTAAAAATCAATTCTTCTTGCTAAGATTAAATATTTTA
The DNA here is from genome assembly GCA_000231825.2 of Tetrahymena elliotti 4EA. Classification (NCBI taxonomy): domain Eukaryota; phylum Ciliophora; class Oligohymenophorea; order Hymenostomatida; family Tetrahymenidae; genus Tetrahymena; species Tetrahymena elliotti. The sequence goes on from JH720295.1 coordinate 1,601,600, forward strand.
TTTAGCTGACATTTTATCCTCAAAAATTAGTTAAAAGCAAATTGTTATCAAAAATTAATATTTTTGTTTTTTTAACTCTTCATAAAATTTGATGATAATTCTTAATTAAAATATTAATGCGTAATATATCTTTCAATATTAAAAATTTTAAAAAGCTAATAGAATAATAGAAGGTCTACTTGTTAAAGAGTTATTTTTACTCATATCAAAAAAGATAAATGTGAAATTCTATCTTCGTTTTTTCCATTTTTACAACTTTTCTTTAAATTTAATTTCATTAAAATTTTTATCTTTATCACTATCTTAACCTAAATCTATTAAGAAGCATCACAATGATAAGTATTTATATAAGAATGGTGTAATATTATTTATTCTATTAAGGGAGAGGGGAATAAGCACAAATTTTTATTCAAGGGATTCCTATTTTGATTTTATCATGATACTAAATTAGATAAAGAAAACTAATGCTTGGCCACTTTAGAAAATTAAAAAAATCTGATTATTCATATTTTAGTTATTTTTTATTCTAAAAACATAAAAACATCTTACAATAAATTTTTGTTAATATTGTTTAAATTAATCTGACAAAATTGTAATTTATTCAAAAGATATTTTTGATTCATTAAATTTTAAATAATTATTTTAATATTTTTAAATAATTTATTAAATTAAAATTTTAGATTTTAAATATCTATTTTTAAAATAATTCTAAAAATAAAATCATAAAATAAAAAATCAAAGAATAAATAAATATTTTAAGAAATTAGAGCAAATTATTGATATTAAATAAATAATTGAAAACTACATTGAAAATTGGATAAAAGTACCAATCACAAGAAGCATTTTGTTAGTAAAATTAAAAGAATTTGTTAGAAATCCTATAAGAATAAATTTATCAAATTAAATAGCTAATATCAAACACCAACTAATGAAGTAATCAATTAAAAAAGCACCAGGAACTTAGCAAGCTTCAAAAGATTCCAAGAAAAAGTTAAACTTCTTTTAGATTTTGAAGACAGGCACGTCATTTTAATAGAAAGAAGAAAATAATAGATTTTAAAAAGTAGGATTTAAATGAAATATTTGTTGAACATGCCAATATCATTATTTTTATTTTATTATTTCATAAGCAAGCAGAAAAAGTAAATTAGTCAGCAAGAGATTCCTCTCAACCTAAGAGAAAGTTATCTGACAATAATCTTGCTCAAAAATATAATGAAAATGATAGTGATGACAGTGATAATGAAAATCTTAAGCAATTAAACGAGCAAATTACATAAACCAAATCTCGTAGAAAAATGAGCATAGATGAATTAGAAAAAGATTGGGAACATTAACAATAACTTAAATAAGCAAAAATTAAGGCTCTTATGAAACTTTACAAAGTTAAGGTAGAAGGTGATAATATTCCACCTCTTTTAACTAATTTCACTAAAATGCAAAAGTAAACTTTTTTATTTATTTCTTCATATTTCATATTAATATGCTTATTTCTACTTAGAAATTTAGATATTAATGTGATAAGGATATAAAATATTAATTAATAATGATTTTATTAGAAAAAATAAACACTTATTTAATATCATATTATTATTTTACTTAGGAAGTATGGATTTAATCAAAAAATATTAGACAATATGAAAAAAGCAGGTTATGAAAAACCTACACCAATTTAGATGTAATCAATACCAATCATTATGGAAGTAAATAATTAGAAAAAGATTAAAATGCCAACTATTTATTATTTTCATTAAAAAGAAAAGAAATTTACTTGCTTTAGCTCCTACTGGAAGTGGTAAAACAGCAGCTTATTGTCTTCCTCTTTTATAGAAATTAGCTACCCATGAAAAAAATGGTGTCAGAGCTCTTATTTTTGCTCCTTCAAATGAATTAGCAGAATAAATTTTAAGAGAATTTGATTTCTTAAATTATGGTGTAGAAGATGGTCTAAGAATAAAATAGATTTAAAAAATAAACAATGAATCAAATGCTTTCAAAATATAACTCGATCACATTGATATTCTTATTACAACACCCTTGAAATTTTTGAAAATGAATAGAAAATCTCATGCTGAATTTGATAAGCTTGAGTATATTGTTTTTGATGAAGCTGATAGATACTTTGAATTTGTAAACAAATTATCAATATTTTTATTAATGAATTTATACTTTAAAATAGAATATTGCAGGCCAAATGAAGAAAATTTTGGAAATATTTTCAGAAAAATAAGGTTTGACTTATTTACTTTTCAGTGCAACCATTTAACATCCAGTAGAAGAATTAGTTAAAAATATAATTGTTGATCCTTTAAAATTATAAATTGGTGGAAAAAATAATGTTTTATCTTCTATTGAATAATCACTTTCTTACTGTTAAAGTGAATATGGAAAGCTTGTAGAATTAAAAAATATTATAAATAATGGAGAATTTAATCCTCCTGTTCTTATTTTCGTTTAATCAAAGGAAAGAGGTGAAGAATTGCTTTAAATGATAAAAAGTTCTTGTGTTAACACTCCCATTAAGATTGACAAAATAGATTCTGTAAGCAATTATTCATACAATTTATTACTTTTTCTTATGAAAAAATGAAATTACCAATCAAAGTTCAATAAATAAATTAATTACAAGAATACTTTGGATTTATTATTGATATTAAAATACAGGATAAACAAAAAGAAGAAAGAGAAGAAACTATTGAAGAATTTAGAACTGGTAAATTATGGGCTTTAATTTGTACTGATTTGATGGCTAGAGGTATTGATTTTAAAGGAGTTAACTTGGTTATAAATTATGATTTCCCTACTACTATGATTAACTATATACATAGAGTCGGTCGTACTGGAAGAGCTGGTAGAACAGGTAGAGCTATTACTTTCTTTACTAATGAAGATAAACCTTTACTAAGAAGTTTAGGAAACATGCTCAAAATTTCAGGGTAATTAAGATATATTTAAGATGTTTTATTTATTTTTTTTGATTAAAATAGCTGTGATGTTCCAGAATGGATTTTCAAATTACAAAAAGCTGATAAAAGGACTTTAAAAAGACTTGAAAAGTTCCCTGTTAAGAGAGACGCTATTTCATTAGATCCTTCTAAATAGAGAGAAAAAGATGAAGAATTTGAAAAGTAAATTAGAATTGCTGATGGATAATACTTTAGCAGGAAAAAAAAAATAGATAGAGAAGAAAAGAGAAAGCAATAACAAAATTAAGGAAAAGAAAACGAAGATGATGGCTGGTAAATTGCCTGATCACCACAATAATAATAATAACTATTTAGTGATAATTTTTTTGTAAAATTACGTTAAATTAAATATATAGTGTCTTCAATTAAAATAAATTCTAAAAAGTTAATAGATATTTTATATTAATTGTCAAATTAAAAAGAAAAGAAATTTTGAGTATTTTGTTGAATTAAATTAGATTAGATGAAAACTTTGTTACAAAATATATATTTTTTAAATAAAATTTAAGAAATATGTTCAATAGTTTTTTGTTATTTATATAAATGAGTTATTTTATATTTTTTTAAGAATTAGAAATCAGAAATATTTTTTTACTGAAAGATTTTCAACATTTTGAGAGTAAAGAAAGTTAAAAAAATGCTTGTTTAAAAGCAAATCATCAAATAAAAATTCAGAAATTGAATATAACTTTTTTATTATGGTTTACTTACGTTTTTTGTTAATTGAATCTGAATTTTCACATATTAATTTGATAAGCATAGAAGAGTTTTTATTTTCTTAGTTGATTTGTTAATATAATTCATTACATTTGAGTAAAATTATTTATTTTTCTAATTTATTTACTATTATTGGTGATCTATTTATTAATAAACTATCTTAAATTTATGATACATTTTATTAAACAACATTTCCATTGTTCTTCTTTTGATAAAGATAATTCTCTTCTTCTTTAAATTCAAATTAAAATCTGTAAAGAATATCATTAAAATTTGCAGTGTAAGTTCTTCCTTATTCTTATTGTTATTTTATTAACAATCTGCTTATTTCTTCATCACTTAGTTTAAAGTGGGAATATGTTTGGATTTTAATATTTTACTTTTATTTTAGAATTACTACTTCATTATTCTCTTATTTAAGATGATGATTAAACTATTCTAAATTAACAAATTACTAAAAGTCACTATACTCAGCAGGTTCACTAACTTAGGTTTATCTGTTCAAATCATCAGAAGAAAATAAAATATCAAATTTTTTAGTTTGCTATTCATATTCATATCTGTAGATGTTATTTATTATGTTAAGTATATAATCATCTATCTCAATTTAATTCATCCTTCTTTGAAAATCTTCTATATCTTACAATCCTTTAAATAAATTATCTACATCCTAAATATCTGTTATGTTTTAAAAATCAAAAAGTTAAATGTATTCAAGCTATTTCTGTTTATTGAAAAAATAAATAGATTAATTACTAGTACATTAAATATCTTTTTTTTATGACAACAACTTCTTTAATTTTCAATATTTTTAGTTTAAAAATGCAATTGTAAATAAGATATGGTTATAAATTAGTTTTATTAAAATAGATAAAGCTGATACTTTTAAAATGTAAGAAAATTTATTTTAAAAATTAAGTAAATAATATTTTAAATAAATAAAAGTCTTGTGGAAAAAAGAGAATGAATGCTATGAATAATTATGATAATTATTACCTGATAAAGGTTAACCTGTTTAAGAAAGACGATCTTATAGATATTAAATTAAAACTATGAAGATCTGAAATAAAGCTTTTGCTCCATGAATGAAAATGTAATCCCAAGCTACATAAAGTATATCTGTTGAAAGGATATTTGAGAACAGAGTTGAAAATGAAGTAATTATCAAAGCATTTATATCTATAGAAGTAGTTTTGAGCTATTAGTATAGCTTCGGATATATACGCTACAATATATTTAAAAATATCTTAAAATGACACAATAAACCAATCCCCAAAGTTGAAAAATAGTCGATAGGGAGAATGTTTTCAATAATTTGAGTAAAAATCCAAAAAGCTTCCTAATTATGTTTTAAAAATAATTATTTATGTTTGATTAGCTAATAAATTAATACATTTTCATTATATCCTAGTTTAAATAGTTCTTTTAATATTAAAATTTAACATTAAGTAAAACAAATTTATGGATTTCTAACAAGATACGTAGAAACGATGTTTTCATAGAAGGAAATAAAAGATTTATTGTCATTTAAGTCTTCAAGGCAATCAATCTTAAGGACATCAGAATCTTCTTAATTCACACTAGGACTGGTATTTTCAGTTATTTTAGCAAGATTTGAATCATATTATGTAGCGTTCTAGTATTTATTTAAGATAGTTATAGAATTGTAAATAATTAATTTTATAATTAGAATAAATATTACTTGTTATCTCATTATTTGTTAAGCTTTAAGAATATTTTATTAAAATTAAGGATGATCTTGGAGCTGTTAGTAATATTTTGGGTTATCATTCATCATACAGAATCCACCAGATAAAAATAGGTAGGCCTTTTAATAAAATATGATGAATTTTATTAATTTTAGAAAATGTTTACCTTTCTCCTTGTTTGAATACTTTGAAACAAGTTATTTTAGAGTAAATATTGTTTAATTATACTGCCTAGTTCTTTATACATACAACATTTCTCAGTAAAATCATCTAAGATCTAATATAATTGAAAGAATAAAAAGAGTTAGAAATAAATTTTAAAGCTATAAAGTTTAATAATTAAATACTTCTTCTATAGGTTTTTAATGAATAATATCACAATAATATTAATCAGTAAGCTGCTTACTAAGTAGAGCTTAATTGTACTTATAGTAATATTTAGAAAAAAGCCTAAAGTTATTGCGAAAAAATAAATATTTTTTTAATTATGTTGCTTGGCTTGTAGAGAACATGTATGGAATTAAATCCTAGATGCTCTCAATTTTTTCAAATAGTTTTAAATTTGCTGTATAATCTTGTAGTTCCTATTATTTTTGCTATTCTGTATTTGAATTTGCTAATACATTAAAAGTAGTTCGTTCATTATTTTTAATTTGATTACATTTACTAGTCTCTACTATTTTCATTTAATATTTCTTAATCAGCAATAATATCCTAAATGTTATTAATTACTTATTTTTTATGCTTAATCAAAGTATGTGATTAAAAATTCATTTAAGCTAAATAAAAAAATCTATAAAAACCATAAGTTCTTTTCACCTTACAATACTTATTTGAAATATTTATTACTAAGTCAAGAAGTAAAAAAAAGTGATCTAAAACCTTTGAATATCTCTGTAATTAACAACAATAGAGAGATAAAAAAAAGTGCTATTCATTTGAAATACTTTTAAAAAACAATTTAGAAACAATTAAAATTTGAGAATGATATTTTTTAATAACTCTAAGATCTAGGAAACAACTAAAAATAGAAACCCATTGTTATTTTTTAGATTTATTTGATTTTAAAAATAATAGTAGGGCCAAAATATTTAATTCTTTGTTTAAATATTAGATAAATTTACTTTTTTTAATTTTTGTCCTTCTTCTAAATTTCATCAAAACTGAATATTTTTCTGTTCAAAATTACTATTCGCTCTGATAATTATTAACTTTCAATTAGTAAATGAAAATTTAATAAAATGAAAGATTAGATAAAATTATAAAAAATGGAAATGAATATTTATTTTTAAGATCTATGATTTTTGATAATCTTTTTAAATACATAGTTAATTTTTAAATTATCAATTCTTATCTTTATGTTAACATTTATTCTTATTTAAATTACTTATATTATTTTATTTTTCTGCAAAAGTCAATTTTTTTCTGCTCAAAACACTATTCATTTTGATAATCAATTGCTTTCTAAATTACTAAAATTAAATGGAAATTTAATAATAGCTAAAGATTAGAAAAAAATTGACAAAAAGAAAAGCATATTTATTTATTTTTTAAGAACCTCTGATAAATTTCAAGTACTTTTATTTATTTTTTCCTTCTAAATATCTTCAAAATTGTATATCAGTCTTTAAAATTACTAAAAGTTTTGATAAAAATTAAATTTCGCTTACAGTGCATAAATATTGAATAAAAATGAAAGAATAAATAGAAATGAATATTTTCATTAAAATTTTACACTTTTCCTCTTAATCACCCCTTTTTTCAGCATTCACCTCCCTCCCAGCCATTTTTTCCTAATACATCTCTCTCATTAAACATCAATATTATTCACTCATTTTTGATATTATATGAATAAATCTGAAAAAATTTTATTAATTTTTAGAGCTCTAAATTTTGCAAAAAATCAATATTTTTCTGGAGTAATTGATATCAGCTTAAATAAATATAATATTTTTCTTCGAAATTAATTACAAATATATAATTAGATAAATGAGGAAAATAGAAATGGACCTTTAATTTTTATTTTTATGATTTTAAAAATGATAGTTTATTTATTTAATTTTAAAAGTAATTCATTATATTAAACATCAGTTACTTTTTTTACTTTTACGCTTCAAAATTTCATCAAAATTGAATATTTTTTTCTCCTAAATGCTATTTGATTTGATAATTATTAACTTTCCTTTTATGTCAATATTAAATGCTTTTATGTAGTATTATTGAAAATTAGCTAATAATTCAATAAAAGGGTCAAAATAGAAATTGATATAACTATATTGATTGATTATGATTTTAGAAATAATGACTATTCTAATTAGATTATAAGTTAAAATATTTAATCTATTCTTTTAATATAGAAAAGTATTTTCCTATGATGATTTTACAATAATTATTTATTAGAAAAAATGACATTTTTTAAATTCAATACAATTTCTACAATCTTTTGATCAAAAATAACTTTTTTTTACACGATTAGAATCGATAATTTTATAATTAATGAAAAACAGTAGAGGAAAAATAAGTAACTCCATATTTAAAAAAATTTTATCCTCATAAATTTCTTCTAATGTGAATATTTTTCTGTACTTTTTATTTTTATTTTTGACAAGGATTAACTTTGTTTCTTTCTACCAAAAGTAATTATAATGCTATTAAAGTTAATAATGAAGAAAGTACTAGTATAATTCAAACTATGTTATAATATCTATCTTGTTTAAAATTTATAGCTTGAACAGTAAAAATATACCATAAAAACTTTATAATAAATTCTACCTAAATTTTCTTAGTTTTTTTAATTTATTAATTTAATGCATTTTTAATGAAATATTAAATAATATTGGTATCTACCTCATTAAAATGAAATTTCATAGCATGTAATTAATTATTTGGTCTATTACATTGTATTAATTAACATCATCGTCTTGTTAATTAATCATGAAATAAAGGAACAAAAAGCATATAGAGAATAGACAAATTTATTTTGATGAAATAAAAAGATATAAGATTAGCCATTTTATTGTTATTGTGTTGCGCATAGTTAAATTATTAACTTTACTTAATGTTGGGATTTTAAATTTCTAAAATATTTTATTGAATACTAGCCTTATAAATTTTTGAAATGATTACTAGAAGTTCAAGTTAAGAATAAACTATTCAAATAAAAATAAATGTAAAATGAAATCATACAAATAATTGGCTAAAAATTAATATTAATAAAATATGTAGTCTTTAACTTATTTAATTCAACTTTGACAAAGGATTATAAAATGATGAGCTTTGATTTTGATCAAGTAATAATTTCAGCTATCATTAATATAGATGATTATTTAATTTTGCTTAATCAGCCTATTTTACTTCAAATAATCAAGTAAAAAAATAGATGCATCAAATTATATAAAACAAATTTAGATGTATTTGTTTAGGTTTAATTAAAAATTGATTTTGTTTCTTTTAATTAATTGACTGATTAATAATATCAATGCAGTAAAAGTCCAAAAACATATTGATTGCGTCTTTATTTTATTAATAATTAAAGTTAATTAACAATGCATAAACTATACTTACACTGCCTGAAATTTTTATATCGTTTATTTTTGTGTTTAAAAAGGCTTGAGTTCTTCTATTTAAAGCAAAATGAAATCTATCCTCTTTTTATAAAAAAATAAATTCAAATTAATGGTAAAACTATTTTTAATATTTGTCTAGAAAGTTATCTAAGAGTTTTTTTTAATCCATTTCAGTGTAGAAAATAAATTTTTTAATATTTATCTAATCCAATTTGCAAATATTTATTGATTTATTTCTGACAAAGCCTAAAGTTAATAACTAAATTGTTTTTAAAATAATTTAATTTTATAAGCATAGAATAATTTTTAGTTATAAACTCCAGCGAATTTCTGATAGAAAAACATTTTATTGACAAAAAGAGCTCAATATTTTTAAAAAATGATTGAATTTAAGTGAATAAAATCAAAATATTTTCTTCATTTTGCTATGAAATTTGATAAAAACCAAAAGCATTTAGAAAATCACTTAAAAGTATAGATAAAAACCAATGAAGCCTACCATATTTCAAGCAATATGTCTACTAAATATTTTCTTATGATTATTTGTACAAATATTTTTCATTTTTCTTCATAAAAAAAACGTTTAAGTTTTATCCTGAATTTGTAAAAAAAAAAATAGAAAACCTTAAAAATATAAAGAAAATTTTATTTGCGTAAAAATTAGGCCTTTAAAAATTTACATGATCTAATCAAATCTATTTATAACTTTGAAATATTCATAAGAAAATATCTATTTATATTTTATTTTTTACATGTATTATTCCAAGCAGTTAAAACTTTTTGTTTCAACCAATCTAAAAGTTAAAAAAATAAAATGAAAGTCTAATTTTGCATATGAGTTTTCATTTAATTGTCATGCGCTTTTGTTCTATTTTTATATATAAGTGATTGAATATTTCTATTTTATTAATTTTTAAAAATAGTGTTAGAGAGTTGTATAAAGATAAATGATCGTATTTTGCATAATTTTTTTTTGTAATTCTCCATAATAGGTTGATGCTTAAATTATCCTTACCTTTGGCTACTTGTTTGTTAGAGTATTTCTGAGCTAAGATGGGCATATTTATACAAATATTTTGTGAATTTGATAGTGGAAAATTCATTTTAAGTTTCTTCCTTATTGAAAATAAATGCACACATAAAAAATTACAAATAAATAAAAAGAATGGTATAAATTTTCCAGTTAAATTTATTAATCTAAAAAAGTAAATTAGGTTGATTTGCAAAATGAGATGACTTTTATGTTTTGAATGGAAAAAAAATGGACTTTTTTATTACATCATTGGAAGGTGTAAATATACTGTATGTAAGTTATCTAATTAATTTGAGGAGTATGGAAAGGTATTGATAAACTATATTATTCTTAATTAACACTGAATATGACTCATCATCGAAATTATCTATTTTCTGTATAAATTTAATTCCTATACTAATATATTATTTATTGTCTATGTATCAAAATGATCTATTACAAAAATTAATTTAAATCTACGATTCATGCCAAAACAAAAGATTTTCATAATTAATATTTAAAAAAAAATACTAATAAATAAAGATAAAAAAATATTATAATTTAATTTATACTCCTAAATCATATTAGTTTAATTAAATAATAAATTAAATGAGTCAAGCTAATGTCAGATAGTCTGCCTCTCTCGTTAGAAAATTCGAAGAAATGAGGTAGTCTATCTAACTCAATAACTCAGTTTAATAAATAAGAATGAGTTAATAGAACTAGTTTAACCAACAAGAAGACTAAGACGGTAACAAAGTAGCTCATAGAAACGCAGTTGTCCTAGAAGAAATAGGTTTAAAAACTGAAGATGGACTTATTAATAGTCAACATTAATAATAATAGCAACCCGCTAATAATAAATAATAGAAATAAGTGTCTAAAGAAGATAAATCAAAGAAAGAATTAGTAGAAAAGGTAGACCATAAGATTTCTCTTGAAGAACTCAGAATAAAGTATGAAACAGATTACTAGAAGGGTCTTACAGACGAAAAAGCAGCTGAATTACTTAAAATTCATGGTGAGAATAAACTTACTGAAAAGAAAAAGACTCCTTTTTGGGTTAAGATTCTTGTTGAATTGACAAATGGTTTTGCTCTCTTACTTTGGGTTAGTGCCGCTCTCTGTTTCCTTGCTTATGGTTTAAGTCCTAGTGATCCCTCCAATATATATTTAGCCATTGTTATTTTAGTTGTTATTGCCATTACAACTACAATTACTTTCCAATAAAACTCAAAGAGTGAGGCTCTTATGAACTCATTTAAAAGTTTTATCCCCTCCAATTGTATAGTTATAAGAGATGGACAAACAAAACAAATTGAAGCAGCTCATTTGGTTGTTGGTGATATTGTTATGATCAGATTAGGAGAAAAGATACCAGCTGATATCCGTATTCTTGAATCCAACGAAATGAAAGTAGATAATTCTCCTTTGACTGGTGAATGCGAACCTCTTTTACGTACTATCGAATGCTCTCACCCTGAAAGTTATTTAGAAACTTCAAATATAGCTTTCTTTGGTACATTGTGTAAAGAAGGTACTGGTAAAGGTATTGTTATTTCTACTGGTGATAGAACAACTATTGGTCAAATCGCTGATTTATCATCTGGTGAAAAGGTAGTCAAGACTCCTCTTCGTCAAGAACTTGATCGTTTTGTCATTTTAATTACTATTATTGCCATTTTCCTTGGTGTTCTTTTCTTCCTTTTAGCTTATTTCTTAATGAATTATGACTACATGGTTTGCATTGTTTTCGGTATTGGTATTCTTGTCGCTAATGTACCTGAAGGTTTGTTGGGTTGCATTACTATTTCCTTAGCTATTACTGCTAAAACTCTTGCAACAAAGAATGTTCTTGTCAAAAATCTTGAAGCAGTAGAAACCCTTGGTTCTACTTCATGTATTTGCTCAGATAAAACAGGTACTCTGACATAAAATGTCATGTCTGTAAAGAATATGTGGTATAAGGATAAAATATACTAGTGCAAGAACAAATCTATTCTCAAATAAGGTGAAATTCCTGAATACGATACTAATGATGAAGATTTTAAAACCCTATAAAAGGCTGCTATGTTGAGTAGTGAAGCTCGTTTTGATGTTTCCTAAATTAAAGATTAGACAAACATTGATTATCTGACTTGCCCTGTCTTAGGTGATGCTACCGAAACTGGTATAATCAGATTCTTTTAGTATATTGATGACGTTAATGAATTCCGTGAAAGATTCTAAATTGCCAAAAATCCTGATGGAACTTAAGGTAAAATGCCTTTTAACTCCTAAGTTAAATTTGCTATGACTATTGTTCAAGAATAGCTTGAAAATAGTTACTACACTGTCTATATTAAAGGTGCTCCAGAAAAAATTTGGAGTTATTGTAACTCTGTTATTGTTAATAGTAAACAAAGTTAAATTGATCAATCTTGGTAAAAAAAATTCAAAGCCGTCAATCTCACTTTTGGTAAAGGTGGTGAAAGAGTTCTTGGTTTTGCAAAACTCCATTTACCAATTGACGATTTCCCTAGAGGTTTTATTTTCAATGTTTCATCTGTTTAAAAGTTCCCTTTCAAACTTGCCAATTTCTAGTTCTGTGGTCTCATTTCCTTGATGGATCCCCCTAAAACTAGAGTTCCCTATGCTATTTTAGAATGTAGATCTGCTGGTGTTAAGGTTATCATGGTTACTGGTGATTAACCTCCTACTGCTGCTGCTATTGCTAAAGAAGTCAACATTGTTCCTAAAGAAGTTATTACTAATGAAGATATCATGGAATAAAATCCTAATACAACATGGTGGGAAGCAAGTGAAAAATGTGAAGCAATCATTGTCCATGGTGATAGAATTGTAGAATCTTTTGAAAGATCTTTATCAGAACAAAAAGAAGAAAATTTCTATTTACGTTAATGGGTAAAGAAACCATATTGTGTATTTGCAAGAACAACACCAGCTCAAAAATTATAAATTGTTACTGCTTGTCAATAGGAATAATTTATTGTTGCTGCTACTGGTGATGGTGTTAATGATTCTCCAGCTATCAAGAAAGCTGATATTGGTATCTCCATGAACATTTCAGGTTCTGATGTTACAAAGGATGCCGCTGATATGGTTTTGATAGATGATGATTTTGCTTCTATTGTTTTAGGTGTTGAAGAAGGTAGAAAAATCTTTGATAACTTAAAGAAAACTATTGTCTATCTTCTTACATCAAATATGACTGAAGTCGTTCCCTTCTTAGCTTTCATTATTTTGCAATTACCCTTACCTCTTTCCAGTATTTACATGTTGGTTATTTGTGTTGGTACTGATGTATGGCCAGCTATTTCTTTAGCATATGAAGAAGCCGAACTTGATGTTATGACTAGAAGACCTCGTAAAAAATCTGAACATTTAGTCTCTAATAAGTTGATTACTGTTGCTTATTTATAAACAGGTTTAATTGCTAGTGCAGCAGGATTCCTTGGTTATTATGTTGCTTTTAATTACTTTGGTTTCCCTGTCCTCTCACTATTTGGTATGGCCACAGGAAAAGGTTACAAACCTCCTAAAAGTGATTTTTCTGAAACTCACGTTAACCCTATGACAAATCAAGTTGATATATTTTATAATTAAAAAGTTTATGACATTGTTGGAACTACTCATTGTGATAAACTATCAGACGCATAACAAAAAGCTTTAGATGATTATGAAGATACAGTTGACTGGTTTGAATTAACTTAAGGAAAATATGATTTAAGAAAATTATTTGTTAAATGCGATCCTGTAACAGGTACTTTTATTCCCAGATATAAATGGAGTTACTGTGATATTACTTTAAGTAAAAACTAATCTCCTATTACTGATGATGACCCTGCTTGTTACTCAACAGAAGCTTTAAAGTATGCTTAAAGTGTTTACTTTGTTAGTGTTGTTTTATTACAATGGTCTAATATATTTGCTTGTAAAAGTAGATCTACAAGTTTTTCAACTACTGCATTTAACTCTATTATGATTTAAGGTGTAGTCTTTGAAACTGCTTTAACAGCTTTCCTTTAATACGTTCCTGGTGTCTAAGAAGTATTTGGTGGTAGACCTCTCTTCTTCTGGTTGTGGACTCCGGCCTTAGTAATGAGTATCACATTGCTTATATATGATGAGTTAAGAAAATTCTGTTGTAGACACAACAAATGGTTCTATAAGTATTGTTACTGGTGATAAAAATCTTTTCTCTTATTTCTTTTAATATCAAAAATATATTTTAATTATCTCATATAGAAATATGAATTAAATTTTACTGTCTAAATATTTTATATTTTTTTCATATTATAAAATTTACTCTCTCTATAATTTTCAAATTAAATTCTTAAAAACCTTTTTATCTAAATTGTTTTTAATTCATGTTATTTTTACATATTTAACTTAAAATTCCTATTTTAAACATATCGTTACCATTTTTATTATAAATAAAAAATTGAATTCACAATCACCTTATCCTTTTCCCATTCATTTCGTAGTCCTGTACATTCTATTTACATCTTTAAAAATATCTTAACATCAATTTAATTTAAAAGAAAAAGAAAATAATTCTTTAGTATGAAAAAAAAGAAAATTCTAAATTTATTTTTTTAGCTAAATTTGCTAGTTTTCAAATATGTTCTATCAAAAAACTCTATAAAATTGGTGGGGGTTTTTTAATTAAATCAGCTATTAGGGAATATATATAAAATTTTAGAAT
>JH720295.1:1616614-1633416 GCA_000231825.2 Tetrahymena elliotti 4EA
TTTTAAATTATGAAAATTTTATTAAAATTATCAAATGAATTAACCACCTTCATGATTACTTCAATCTTATATTTGTATTAAAATCCTTAAAATTACAAAAAATAAATGTTTTTTCCGAATATTTTTCAAATTTAAAAACTAACTTAAAAATATAATATGTAAAGATTTTTAGAGAGCACTAAATATTAATTTATCAATTATTTTAATGAAACAAAATTTTTCATGTTCTTAATTATTGAGTTACAAATAATAGTGAGGAATATCAATAAAAAAAAGAAAAGCAAAATACTATTTAAAGACTTTAGATATATTTGCTTTATATAATTAAATTCAAGTTAATTAACATCAAAAATATTGTTTTTAGTTAATTAAATATTACATAAATAATTTATTTAGCATACTAGGAATCAAATATTATTAGCAATTATTATAAGTTATCAAGAGCAAGGATTTAAAAAAGAATAGATTTTTAAGAAGAGAAAATAGTGAAGGGTTTAATTCGCTCAATATTTTTGTAGACATTTATAATTTATAGAATAAATTGATTGATAGATGAACCTATTTGAAGATGGAATTTAATATTTCAAAGATAAAAATTATTAAGAAGCGCTAAAGTGCTTTAGGCAAGCTCTAGATGAGAATTAGAGAGTAGAAGATTGTAGGAATAAAATGGGAGAGATTTATGAGAGTATTTTGAAGTATGATTTAGCATTTGAAATGTATAATAGGAATATTAAGAACAAAAATGATGCTGAATCGTATTTCAGAATAACAAATTTACTCATGAACTAAAATAAGTTAGAGTAGGCAACTTTTTTTATAAATTAAGGTACATAGCTGCATCCTCATAATGCTTCTTTATTATATGTGAAAGGACTACTTCTATAGTCTAAATATAAATAGCATTAAGAAGCTGTTATAAATTTTGATAAATGCTTGTAAAAAGATCCAACATACAAAGAAGCTATTTTGAAGAAAATAGACAGTTTATTTGAATTAAAAGAATATCATTAAATTATAGATTCTTATAATAAATACTTAAAAATGAGTAATAACAATATAGAAGTTTATAAAAAAATAGGAAATATATAAATATTATTGTTTTAATATAAGAATGCAATAGAAAACTATCTTTAATGTATTTAGTTAGATTAAAATTTTACCGAAGCTTATCACAATTTAGGGAGTGTTTATTAGATTGTTCATTAATATGATTCAGCAATTTAAATATTTGATTAATGCATTTCAGCCATGCTTAGAATTGCTAAAAATTCAGCTTTAAGCTAAGATTTTAACAACAAAGGATTTACAAAGAAAAAAAGAAAGATTTTAATTGCTTAGAGAAGAAAAACTTAAGAGTAAATTTTAAACAATTTGGTTGTATAGAAGAAATATGATGAGCTGTTACTTTTTTTAAGCAAACTTCTGTAGCCTTGGAAAGATTTAATTTTGAACAGTTAAGAGTATGTTTAACAAAGGAAAATGTCAATAGCTTAAAAAATTTTAAATAATAACACTCCAGTTGTAAATCGCTTTTCTCCTCGCTTTGAATAAATTATGTATTTTTAGTTGAGTAAGGCAAAATGCTTAAAAGAACTAGGAAGGTATGAAGAAAGTTTAACAGAGCTAAAGGTGTGTGAGAAATCTGAACAACATTTAGATGAATGTGCTTTATTAAGGAGTAAACTTCTTCTCTTAAGTAAATTATAAGGTTATAAAGAAGAAACAGAAAACAATAATGAGGAAAGAAATCTTAATGAAGAAGTTAAGAAAGACTAAACAAATGATAAGGAACAATAAAATAATGATTGGTAGACAGAATAAAGAAAGGAAGCTATTAAGTTATTAAGGGAAGTACTTGAAAGAGATCCAACAAATTCAAAAGCATTACTTTAATTAGGAGAAATATATGATATTGAGAAAGAAATTCCTAAATAAATTTAAATTTATTCATTCATTCTAGAAAATTAGCCATATAATGAAGAGGCAATAAATAAATTAATAAATATTTCTAAAAAAGGATTTACAATAGATAACATAAGAGAACTAAAAGGAAAATTAAATTTTTTAAAACACTCTCAATATGAAGATTTTATTTATGCATGTCTGCAAGCAGATTAGTTTATGGAGCAAACAGAAATTACAAACTCTGTAGCAAGATTAATAAATGAAGGAATTTAATTTTATCATCAAAATAAATATTAAGTAGAGAATTCAACTTCTTTTTTAAAGTTATTTTTTTATTTTGGAAAGCAATATGATTTATCGGTTAAATATTACAATATGTTCAATGATTCTACTTCACCACAATCAATGCTTGTATTTGCTAAAGCTCTTTTTAGATCTAATAATTATATAAAAGCATTAGAAATTATTAATTTTCTTCAAAAACAATACTGTGTTCTCTTACCTACTTAATAAGAGTCTTAAGAAAATATCCCAAATCAAATCACAAATATTTAAAATCAGACAACAGCAATTGGCTCAAAATTAAATCTTCTTAATACTTAGAGTTACATAAATAACAATTTTCCATAATAGTAGAATAATAATAATCAAAAAAGTGAATAAAATTTACTGAGTAAAATAGAAGTATCAAAAGCTCATAGTAGCTCTATATCTTCTTCTAGCAGCAATTAAGGCCTCATATTAATGAATTCTCAAAGCATGTCATTTAAAAATTAGTTCTCAAAAATGTAGCATCTATTTTTATTAGTATAAGGATAATGTTTTGAAAGGCTTCAAATGTATGAAAAAGCTCTTGTTTGCTACTCTGATGCTATAATAGTGTAGCCTAAATTCTATCTGATATATTTCCATAGAGGATAACTTTATTATAAAATGGGTTTATTAGGTGATGCATTGAAAAATGTGGAAAAAGCAATATTATTTAACTAATTCCATACAAACTCATTGCTTTTAATGGCTAAAATTTTCCAAAAATAACAAAAAAAATCTGAATATTTATCCACATTATAGAAAGGATTAAAGCTCTTATCAAATTCCATTTCATTAACACATATTGGAGATGAAGATGATGCAGAATTTCTGCTTGCAGATAGTGGAAGAGCAGATGAACTGAATGATGAAAGCTTAAATTATGCATTTAATAATAACAATGTAGAAGACTATGATGAAGAAGATGAACAAGAATTTGATTATTTCATTCAATAAAAAATTAAAAAATTACAAAAATCAAACATGACATCAGCATCTATAAATGAAAGAGCACCTTCACATTTAATAGAAGGTATTTCTTCATTTGAAGAAAATTTCATAGAGGAAAGTAAATTCCATCTCGAAACAGCTCTAACTGAAGTTATTGTTTAAGAACAAAAATCTTTAACTTATAATCCAATTCTTCTTTTGTGCTAAAATCAAGATTAAATTTCTTAAACAAGATTTGCAGCACACTACTATCTTAATCAAGCATATCTTAAAAATATTTACAAAAACAAAAGCCAAAAATAACAAGCCAGTGAAAAAATAACAACAAATGATAAATAACTTAAAAATAAAATGGACAGTTTGGATTCAGCTTTAGACAATAATCTTTACAAATTAGGTTTTCTTATTAATAAAGCTCTTTTGTATTTTTCATTCAATCAATATAATCTAGGAATAGATATTTTTTTTGATGAATTATTCCCAGAATATGCGATTTCAGAAGCTTCTACCTATGAATAAGCAGAAGCAGTCATTTATACAGGAGCAACGCATCTAATTTATCCTCTTTTCTCTTTGGGACTGAATGAAAAACTAATTAAACTATGTGAATATATTTCTGAATTTAAGAAAAAAGTAAAGAAAAAAGAAGTATCTATCCCATAACACATTCAAGAAAAATTACCAAGCACAGAATATTTAATTTTAATTAGCATTGCTAATTATAGACAAGCAAAATATGAAGAATCAATTAACTGCTTATAATTATTGATTCAAACTCATTTAGATCCTATATAATTATAAAATTCAAGTTCTAATAAATTTGTTTAAAGATGGAATGAATACTCTAAAATTACTCATTTCTTTTTATCTTTAAATTTCTTCCAACTTAATAACATACCTAGTTGTTTGAATCACCTTTAATTGTATCTAAGAGAAACCCCTGAAAACTATAAATAAATTACAAACAATAATGCTAATAACAATAATAATTTATTTAAAACTGACAATAAATTAAACTAAAAATAATTGTCCTCCTCTACTGAAATTATAATTTAACATTTATAATCTGATTGTTCTTATGTATTGATGGTCGATCTTCTTTTATAAAATAAACTATCATCAGAAGTACCTCCTTTGTGCGAAGCTATTTTAGAGAGTCTTTATGATCAAATCATGTAATACTCTCTCCCAACAATTCTTTAAATACCTAGATAAGGTTATTTCACAAGATGCCAGAACTATCTAACCAAAAATCTTAAAAATCTAACTATTTAAAAAATTAAGCCTCAATTTGAAGGCTCACTGAGAATTTTTTTCCCATTAATAAATGAAGAAAATGCTGATTTTATTGGTAAAGTATTTGACTTCTATGAATACTCTTATTTTGATAGACAGTCTAATTTAAACTCTCATCTATTGGTGAAACTAGAAGGTGGTATTATTAGCTAAATTATGAATCCTATCTAAGGCAAAAAAATAATTCTTGCAGAATAAAGGTGTGAAGCTAATAAAATTAGAAATCAATAACAATAAAGAGAAATGATTTATAGACTTATTTTGACCCATAAATCTATCCTCAAAGTACACTTCTTTCTAAAGTAAGGAAGAGATATTTATGCTATCTAAGACGAATCATATCCTAATTCTAATGCTTCTAATTTGTCATCTAAAAATAGCTTTTCTAATCTATAAAATTTTAGCCAAATCAAGTAACTTATTATTTATTACAACAATTATCTCTATTTTTTTATAAATTAACTGTTAAAGAAGGAGGGTAGGGCGGAGTTTAATGGTTGTGAAATTTAAATTTAAAATTCCCAATTACAAAAATAGAAATCCAAAAATTTTTTCTCAAAACACAAAACAAAACCCTCCAAATAACCTTGATTATAAAATAAAAAAAAATAGATTGATAGTTAATATAATATATTTAAATGTCTTATTAATAAATAATTAAAAGTAATTAAGGTGGATCTAATTTGAAATTTCCATAAGATGTAACATTTTGTAACATAAATAATGGAAGTAAGGTTGAAACTAATAGTAATTTAAAGAAGTTATTTAGCTTGGCCTTACCACTAGGAGAGGAAATTAAAGCATCTAATCATTAAATAATTTAATTATTTACAGCAATTATTCTTTTAGTAGATTGCATGGAATATTTACATAGTTAGAACATTTACTCAGCTAATTTTTCAATAGATTAAATTAATTTATCAGAACCTAATATTCCTATTATTACAACTTTTGATAGTTTTCCTACAAATTTATGTCCTTCACCTCAAACAAATATTCAATAATTAATAAGTTCTATCAAGACTATACTACCTTGCTGTTAACTTACACCTGATTAATATTAGTAACAAATTATAGAACAACTTTAGTCTGCTCCTGCTACTTCATTCTCAAATTTATTGATTTATATTTGTTCCTTCTTTAATAAATATAGCGATTAATAAATCTAAATTAAACAAACTTACAAAACTCCACCATCAGATTTTGATATTTATAGCAAATTTTTATCTGAATTAAGTCAAATTTTACACTAGATAACTATAACTTGTTTCTTGTTTCAATGTTAATCAGCTTGCAAGAATATCGATTTGTTTTACAAGAATTGCATTTTAGAAATAATCTAATTAAACAAGCTTTCTTCTTGCAAAAATCTAACTCCTTTAATGAATACTTCTGAGAAAAATTTTCTTGGAGAATCTATTGAATTAGATTACAATTACATCTATAACTAAATCTAAGTATCTTAAGATTTACCTCATTTTTTAAACGATGAAACCTATGCTTTAGTCAATAAATTTATTCAGTTAAGCTAATTAGATATAATATAAAAGCAAGAGTTAACAAATGAGTTGTATTCTATAAAATTGCAACATTCAAATTCTGCTATTTCATTAAACATTGAAAAAAGATCCAAAAATATAATGAAAATAATTGATGCATCAGATGGTAGAGATGAATTTATTTTATCACTTATTTCTAATATTGAATCTCTTATGGCTGTTCAAGATGATATCGATTCAAGAGATTAAAACTAACTTTTCTAATACCTAGTTTCACTAATCAAAAATCCCCTCAAAGATGATTGTAAAATTCATTTAAAATTGAATTTATTCAAAATAAACCTTAAAAAAAATGAAATTGATTTATAATTTTTAATCAAAATTAAAATTTAATTTACAAATTTTTAAAAATGAAAAGTCTTTTAGAGATATATTAAGAGGAAAAAAGTTTATTATGAATGGAAACAAAGTCAATAATCGGACATGCTTAAGAGAATAATTAGAAATTTATACTTAGAAGAAGATTTGAGGTAAGAAAAATATGAAAAATTTGTAAGAATTTTGCAAGAATATCAGACTAAATCCAAGGATGAAAGTATTTCATAGAAATAGCATGAAGAGATGCTTGCTAAAGCTGCATAAGCAGGAAGATATAATAGAAGGGATGAGGATGGTACATTGGTTGATGAAGTAGATTGTGTTATAGAACATACAACTGCAAATAGTTTCTCTCTTTCTTATTTAGCTTCTTAGAAAGATAATAGAGCAAACATTAATGTGATGAATGTTTTTTCTTAGAAACCTTAAATTCTGAGTAATGACGAAAATGATATAATCATACAAGGGAAGAGTGCTGAACATCATTATGATTTTTAAATTGTGAATGAAAATACTAGTGATAATATATAATCCTAAAAGAAATAGATGGATTAAATAAAATATAATGAAGATGTTATTCCTCACAAAATTTAAGAGAGTCTAGCTCTTAAATCAGAAAGAGATTCTAAGGCTCTTTCTTTATCAACATCTCAATTTAAAAATAAAACACCTTCTACATTCCTCAAAGAAGCAAATATTACAGAGAGTATAGTAGATTAATCCCATGCTTATCACTAAAAAAATGTTTAAGAGACTAAATTCCATATTAATTTTTAATAATAAAAAGAGGAATGAATCAATCAATAAAAGATAAAAACAAAGATATCAAAATCAGATTAATTGCTTTCTATTTTTATTTCAATCTATTTTCTGTAAATAAAAGTTAATAATTATTAACTTCATTTAAAAGCATTAGTCACTAATTATTTTAAATTACTTATTTTTATAATTTAATAAACTGACTGATATAATTTATTTACAAATATTTGAGAGAAACAAATCAATTTTTTTTAGTTTTATCATAAATAAATAATAATTAATTCATAATTAGTAAGATATTAAAAGTATGATTAATTTATTTATGATAAGTCTATAATATTTTAGATCTTAAATAATCATGTTTCAAATATTAAAGAAGTGATAATTTTTTTTAAGCCAACACTTTCTACATTTTTTTTAATAATAAATTTTTGGTATTTTGATGATTAAATTAATTTTTGGTTGAAATGATTACGTTAGAATGGACTGTTATTTATTTATTGTAATAATTTTGCAAAATATTATTAAAATTTACCTAAAATTTATTTATCTGATAAAAATATAATAATAAAATCAACTTCTTTAAATAGTTGAAATCAAGCCTTTATACGCCTATAATTATTTTTAAAGTTAAACTAAAAGCTATTTTAATAAAATAGTTTTAAAAAGGGGAAAGTTTACAATAATCAGATTAAATATGTAAGAAATAGATTTAAGTTGTACAAATAGTGAAAAAGAAAGGAGAGCCAATGAATAATTTAAATAAGATCATTAGCTGGATGATTAAATGTTTAATATATTTTTAGAAATGAAAAAGTTAGTTTAGAAGGAATTGGAAATAAATGCAGATGTACAAGGTTAGAATACACAAAAAATAACAGATCCTAAGCATCTATTAAGATAGTTAAAAGCAAGAGATTTCAATTTAGAAAAGACTTTAGAAATGTGGAGAAATTGGGTTTAATGGAGAAAAAAATATGATTTTGATAATATCAGTTTAGAAAGCATAGAAGGTGAATTAATAACAGGAAAAGCATTTTGGCATAAATATGATAAATAAGGTCATCCTTGTTGTGTTGTAAGGATAAAGAATCATATAGCTGCTGAAACAACTCATGATAAAGTGATCAAATTCATGATTTATTTAATGGAAGTAGGAATTAAAATGAGTGAAAAAAGTGGATCAGAAAAGATGTGCGTTATTTGGGATAGAGAAGGATTTTCATCTAAAAATTTTGATTTCTAATTTATAGCTCTTATGAAGTCCTTAGTTTCTATGTTTTAAGACAATTATGCTGAAAGATTGGCTTAAGTTTACATTTTGTATCCTAGTTTTTTGATGAGATAAGCATTTAATATATTTAAACCTTTATTAGCTGAAAAAGTAAGAAACAAGATTAATATTGTAAATGAGTTGTCAGATTTAAAAAAGAATTTTGATGATGATTCAATATTAAAAATCCATGGAGGAAATAGTGATTTTGAATATAAATACCCTGATAATATTTTATGTGATCCTTTGAATGCTGTATTGCCATATATTCCTAATAATAGGGCTAATTAAAATATTAGTAGAAACTAAAGCTTTAGTTTTTAAAATAGCTACAATTAAGGTGATAATTAAAGTCGTTTAAATGGGAGTTCCAATTTCTTTTCAATAGAAAACGATTCAACTGAATTTTTTAATATTTAGAATAGCTAAGAAATGGATCATGATGAAGATTTTTAGTCCAAGTCATTAAGTTCTAACGACTTTTAAGATTTTGATTAGATTAAGCATTAATTTAAAACATCAGGAGAAAGTTCTCCATAAAATTTTTGTGATAATTAATTCCAAATTCAATAAGACCAAGTATACAAAGAAGATATTATACTAGAACGTCATTTTGAAAATCATAAAAAGCCAAATGAATTATCAAAATATCATCCCTCTGATTCACTAAATAATTAAGTTGTTACTTCAGGAGGGTGTTGTGGATGCAATGGAAGCAGTTGCTCCATTTTTTGACATATTAAAATTATTAAAAAATTAAAAAATAGTATTCAAAATTCATTTAGTATATTTATTTCCTTTCTTTTCTTTTCTTTCTTTTGATTTTTAAAATAAATAATCCAAAGAAGAAGTTGTTTGTTTTAAATGTTTATTTTTAATGAATAAAATATATTATTTTTAATGAATAAAATATATTATTTTTAATGAATAAAATATATTATTTTTAATTCTTCATATTTTTAAGAAAAGAAATATTTCATTTAAATTTAGATTTTTATTATAAACCTCTAGTTAAATAAAAATAAATTTTATTAACATTCTTAAATTGAAATAAATAAATTAAATTAAAAAAGACTTCTTTATTTTTAAAAAATGAATATTAGTATTTTTTCTATGAAGGCTCTATTTTTTCAATAAAAATTTTAATTTAATTTTTTTTATTTCTTTGTTATTATTTTATTATTTTGTCACACAAAAAAATAATCAATTAAAGTTAAGAGTATTTAGGAGGATTTATAGATTAATATGAAATATTTAAAAAATCTGAAAAAATTTCTTAATAGCATATTAAAGTGCTTAAATTAAAAAAAATTTCCTTAAAAAACTTATTTTTTAAAAAATTTATTAGTTTTAATAATATGGGTTTTTTGCAAAAAATTTAAAAAAAGAAACTCTGTTATTTTACTATTTACACCTTATTTTGTGTTAATAAATACATATTATAGCAAAGTTAGTATTTTCTCCAAGGAGGTCCAAAAGATAAATTTTTTTACTATTAAGTTAAATGCTATTAACTCAGACTTGTTTCGGTCGCAAATGAAAAGTTATAAAAAAAAGGTAAATCTAAACCTGTTTTGTCACAGCATCTGCCAATTTATTTTGAATGGATATTGTATCTATTGAGGAATCTCTTTAGTAAACCTGATAGTACTCTAAAAATTTATCTTTGGCTTAACTCTTTAACTTATTCATCAATTCAAACATCTTAAACATCTAGATTCCAATCTCTGAATATGATACATTATAAAACTAATTCAAATATTAGATAATAATCAGTTTAAGAGCAAGAATTTTTCTCTAACAGAAATTAGACTTTGCTTCATCAATAAATTTGTACAAAGAACTAACAGATAATTGTCTCTGTCAAACTTGAAATTGGTAATCAAACAATCTTAGCAAAAAACTGTAGTGATTTCATTAGTCTTGTAATTGTCATAGATTTTATATATTTCAATGCTCTTGTAAAATTATTCACAATACTTAATTATAATTTAAAAGTTTAGAATAACTAAATTGTTTGAAAAGGTTAAAGTGTTATTTTATTGGTATCTTCTTTACATTTTTCTTAAGATCTATAATTATTTTACTCAAAACTATCAAATGATTAACTGTTGTAAAAAAACTATATGTCTCCACTTTTCATAGCAATATTTTTATATCTCATCTTCCTTGTTTTAAGTCGCCAAGCAAATTATTCTAAATATCTTGATTAGAATCACATAATTACTTCAACAATTAAATATTCTTGGAATTTAAATTTATTCAATCTATGAATTAAGAATGATGTTGGATGTTTACATTTTTTTATAATATTTTTAATTAATCAAATTTATAGATTAAATTATTTAAAGTATTTATTGATTATAAAATATTAATTCGTTTTATCTATCTTTTAATCAGCTTGAGAAGTGACTTCATTGATAGTATCAAAAGAATCTGTAGTATCATAGTTTAATCTATTCACTCAAAATTTTGGTAAATTTCTCTTCAACTTCTATTCCTTATTATTTTAGATAATCTTCACTCATAATGTATTTGTATGATAACATTTGCTAGAAATCATTAATATCTCAATAATAATAAGTGCAACCTTTAATTTTCCCTGTTCAATTGCATTGTAAATTAAAGAAATTTTCTTACAATTATTTTAATTATTCTGGATTTTTTTCTTCTTAAATTTAGTAATCCTATGCCTTTTTGTATTAAGAGTAAGTAGCTATTTTTAGATTTAAAATATATTTTAATTAATCTTAAATATTATGATTTGAATTTTCATTTGAATTGTATACGAAATTATCAGAATTGTTTCTGAAAGAAACACTATTCGTATTAACTCTATATACGATAGGTGTACCAGCAATATTTAGTCCTACTACTGTAGCATATAACTAAGTAGAATTATTGTTGATGATTATACTCCTAATAAATTGAATATACCTACTTCTTTAGTATTGCTTCCTGAGACCCAGTGAATCTGTAAATTTATTTATCTTTTTAAAACTAAATTGAATTATGAAGATTAGAAACTTGCATTAGCATGCTAAGTTAATGCATCAGTTGTAATAATGAATTATGACCTCCAATATAGGAGTAATATTTGGTTTTCAAAACATTTTAAGAATTATATTTATTCATTCCCATAATAATCATAGCTAATTAAACACAAGCATTGAAAACATAACCTAAAACACATTTTGTATTCAAATTCGTATGACCATAAATAAAAAATTGTTAAATATTAGTACTTGAATATAAATTCATTACACAACCAAACCAATTTATCCAAATTAGATAAAGTTATGCTTTATTTATGAACTATCATCTATATAAAATCTCTTTAATTTTATCATTTGTAATAGTACTGCTTACTAATTTGTTTCAATAATAACATAGGATTTATCAACATTTAAGAGCTCAAGTATACTGATCCTAAGTCTGTAATTTATGCTTTAGTGGTTTTATGTTTCACATTTTAATCGGCCCTTACTTAGGTTTTGCTATCAGATAATTATTAAGATTAAAATCAGAAATTTAACTTGTGGTTATTCTAGTGAATTTAAAGATTTTTGTACTGAAAATGTGATTTTTAAATAATTTTTAAATGTTGTAGATAGCCTACTAGAGGTTATTTTTTAACCAGTATTTAAATTAGTTGATTATGTTAGATTTTTGGGAGAAAGATGTTCAAAATTGAAAAGATTATCTATTCAGGTAACACTATTCTGTAATTGACCTTTAATGATGCTTAAGTTACAGGACTTTTATCTAAAAACATGTTTGTGAGAGAGTATACTAAATCTGCTATTTTTGATGCATTTAGCACTAAGTCATTTTAATTGATGCACTAGATAAAATGAAAAGCGTTGACATAAATTATCAAAACCAATTTCTAAATTACAAATTTTAAAATTGTTTAAAAAATTAAAAATTGAATGTAAAGATTTGGAAAATAAGGTACTTATTATAAAAATTTTAATATTAAAAACTAATTTTTTAATGATTTACATTAAAAAGTAGATAAAATTAAAGCTCTTTTCAAGTGCATAAAATTTTTTAAAAGAAATATTTGATGTTTTTATTTTGTGTAAATAAAGTTCAAAACAGTTTTAATATTTGATTTATTGAAAATTGAACATTTAGATTTTGAAATAAATAAACAACATGAATTAAGAATTAATACTTATCAATCATTTTGGCTGCTGAGATTTTTAATTTTCTTCACTTATTTATTCAGATTAATTTTATTTAATAAGATCTTAATAGTATTAAATATTTTTGGTGTTTTAAGGTTTTTAATTAGCATCATTTTCATTACTTTTATGAGGAATACTTTTTACTGTTTTAAATAATTGTTGTTAAGGTAAATTTTTTCTCATATGCACTGAATATAATAGTATTACTCTTTCATAATTATTTTATGGCATATATAATTAGTAGCTTTTGAGTGTTTCAAATTAAAAATCATAGTCTTCTTGGTTTTGCTTTTGAGGCTATTAAAAAAATTCTTTTAATTACCTTAGTAGAGCTTCGTTAGCTTACTTTTGGAACATACTACTAAGTTATTTAGTAGGTTAACGATTTTAAGATTTTCTCATAAATGTAGCTTCTGTTTTTGCAGAATTTTTTTAAACATATTATTCTTTTAGATTTTCATTTTAGTTGAATGATTTTTGTTAGTTAATTTATTTATTATAAAATTTATTTTCATCAATTTTATTTTTATTACTAAACTAAGTATAATTATCTTAATTTGTCAGTTGATTTGATTCCAAACTAGAACTTGGCTGCAAAAACTCAGGAACACTATTGTAAGTATTTTAAGGGTTTTGAATATAAAATCCTGTTGAAGGTTAAGGGTTTAGAGTTTAGTGATGACAAATAGGGGTATTGGCATTTACATATAATTTATTACTTGCAGAAAAAGGAGAGGGACACATTTCTGAAAGATTAGATAGTTAACGCGGTCTATTAGTAGGAGTATTTAGAGTATTACCTTCTCCTTAAATGATATTATGATTAATATTACTTGCTTAGTTTAAAACATATTATGAATTTTAGCCCATATTAGTCTATTAAGATTTAATATCTCCTTAATCTTCATCAACCAATTTATCTTAAAGAGATTTAATTGAGAAATAAACTTTTTTACATTAAGCACATGCATTATGACTTGAACAACAAAAATCATCATAATTTATTGAATACTAAAAGTTATTATTTGATTTTTATTACACTTAAAGACTTTATCTGTCAAAATTATTATTTGATTTTTACTATAAATAAACACCTTGCTTATCATTAAAATCAGGATTCACATTCATATTTTGATTGTCCATTACATTTTTAGATATTTGATATTGTAATTTTATATTCTACAGCTAACTTTATACATATTGTTGGCTTTTCATTTTTTAAAAATAATTCATATTTTACTAATGCCCTATCGTTCTTAAACTAGGTTATCGCCTATCATTTTTGATAAAATCCCTATCCTCTTCATATTCTTACTAAGTCATATCATTCAGCCAACCCAAATCTTCTGAATTTTCTTCAACAAATTATTTTGCACCCTCTTCAATTTAATGCCTTAGCTACAAAGAATTATAAGATGAACTCTTTCTTTAGATATCTTTATCTCTTGTTTAAAAATCATTTTTGGCATATTCTTTTATAATCTAAAATATAATTATTTAAATTTTCTTATTAAAAA
This sequence comes from Tetrahymena elliotti 4EA, assembly GCA_000231825.2. Taxonomy (NCBI): domain Eukaryota; phylum Ciliophora; class Oligohymenophorea; order Hymenostomatida; family Tetrahymenidae; genus Tetrahymena; species Tetrahymena elliotti. The sequence goes on from JH720295.1 coordinate 1,630,698, forward strand.
GTCTTATTTTTTAAATAAATAAAAATACCTTTAACTTATCTGAACAAAGGTGAATGAAATTACACTAAGTGACTAAATGATTTGTGGATTTACAACAATAGCATGTAACTCCAACCTAATCTAATTTATTGTTAAAAATTATTGAATCTTTTATCATGCAAAATCTTTCTAAGTCTATAGGTGAACTTTAAATCAACTCATAAAAGCTACTTCTTTTAATTACTAATACCTTGGTAAATTCTACACTTCTCACAGATAATTAACTTTCTTTTCCAGTAAAAAATTAAATTTCCCCAAAGTAATCTCCTTTTCGAAGTACTTTTAGCTCTTCATTATTATTACTATTATAAATTTCAACACTACCTTTTTCTATAAAATAAATACAATAATCATTTTCTTCATCTTAAGTAATTATTTTTTAGCCTGGTCTGAACTCTTTTTAATCAATAAGCTTTATTGTTTTTTAAATTATTTGTTAACTAAAATTTTTCCTGTTTAATTAATTATGAATAAATTAATTTTTCTCCTCACTAAAAACTATATTCTTTGTTCAATTTAAATATTTTAGTTTCTTAAAAATGAACCAAAAGAAGAAAATCGAAATTAAAAAAAATTAAGAACTTATATTATTTAATTTTACAAATTAATGAATAAATAATAAATTTACCTAAAGAGAGGAGATTTTTCAAAAACTATTTTGTTAGCCTCAAGCATAATTTAATTTTGAAGTGACTCTGGAAGTAAGGATATAACTTTTTGTTATTTTTAAATATCTTCTTAGTTTGATTGTATAAAGAAGTATTACAAATATTCTCTAACCTAAACTTATAAATCAATAGAAACATTTTTTTTATGCATAAATCCATAAATAGCATTAAAATGCTCATCATACTCTTTATTATTGGTATTCATTTCTGATAAAATTTATCCTATTGAATTTAAGCTATACCCAAACATACCACAAGCAATAAGCATTGTTAAAATAGAAAGTAAATATTCTCTACTGTTAACAGGAACTATATCTCCATAACCTACTGTAATCATAGTTACAGTTGCGAAATAATAAGCTCTCAAATACTATTCATAAAACTTTAGGCTATTTACTCCTTACAATTTATCTAACCATGAAAATGAGCAATTATTATTGTTACTATAAGAAAAGCCCTAAAAACCACATGGCTATGATTCATGAATTTTTCCAACAACAAGCCAAGTGCATGCAAATATATGAGAAACTATTAATAAATTGAAGAAAATTTACATTAAACTGATAAAACCTCTATTCATTTTTCTTAGATAAAATCTATCATAAATTCTATTCTTAAATGAATTCTACTTAAAAACTTTAAACAAGGCAACCAAAAAAAATAATATATTTATCTTATAATCGTCAAATAATTAAAAGAAATTCCTCTATGAAGAGACATTAATCCATAAAACTATAACAAAAGAAATATTTAAAAGGCCATCTTTTGAGATATATTCAAGCATAATCAATGTTCTTGAATGCAGAAGATTTCCTTTTTTGTATTAAACAGTATTCAACTTAACAAGTATATCTAAAGTAGCAATTGATGCTAAAATAATATCAAGACTTCTAAAATAAAAGACTTCACTAAACTATATACCATAAATAAAATAGAGAGGTAGATAAAAGAAGAATATAATAACAATTATCATGTTTAGAATATCCCAAATAAATTTGAAAATAGATTGAGGTAGAAATAAAGGGATTTTAGGAATATTTTTTCTAATTTTTTTAATAATTGAAATGCTATTTGCTTGTCTGAAAATTATGTTAATCATTCTTTAAAGATAATTATAATCATAAAATTCAAAATCTCCTTTCTATTAGTTGTCATAATTTATAGTCTTATCTCTAAGATAAAAAAACTTCTACCTTTGTAGTAGCGTGAGTCTTTTTGATTCTATGTTTGATGCCATTTTGTATGCATAATTTTTCATTTTCATTAAAATATGAAAGAAATTGTTTTATTTTTTCTGAGATTACTTATCAATTCCTGTAACCTTTCTAGATTCTCTTTTCTTTGACATGTGTAAAGAAGATAAAATTTACTTCTACTTTTTGTGTGGTGATTCTAATACTCCTCCTCCACTATTCTAGTTTTATATTCCCAATTTAAAGCTTACATTTAACGATTTAGCTTCCAAAGGATTTTACAAATTTACATTATTATTTTCTTTCTAACTAGAAAGCAGATTATTTTGTTTATCTTCCATTTGTTAAGTTTTACTTTAACCAATAAATTAGTAAATTGTTTTTTAGCCATCTATTGATTCCTAATTCATCAATTTAGGAGTATTATATTAGCTATTTAAAGGGTTATTTCTATAATATGGACTGCCTATTACAGTATTTAAATTTTAAGTACTACAATTTAAATTTTAGATATGTTATTAGCTCTCTTTATTCTCTAAGTTGTCTAAACAAACAAATTTTTTATTATCATTTTAAACATAAATACTCAAAGAATCTTAAAGCTAGCATTTAAAATCCTACTTTGTATTTTCTGGTTCTAAATTAGAGGTATTCTTAAACTAGAAGTAAGATATCTCATTGTTAATTTAGCTCAAATTAAGTTAATTATCCTCATTTTATAAATTTGTTTTATTCTTTTAATCATATATTTTTAAACTATTTAACATTTTAGCACTTATTTCTGCATCTTGCTATATTTTTTTTGAACTTATTTCTTAA